>QEPC01008309.1:12123896-12136225 GCA_003113815.1 Sphenodon punctatus
GGCAGTCCATGTAAATGGCTGCCGGTAGGTCGGGGGGGATGGGTGTGCAGCGGGTTTGTGCCCATGTAAACACCCCAGGCGGCGGGTGTTGGTGGGTATGCTGCAGGAGCGCGCACGTACAAACACCTGCCATACACCGACCCACACTCATCTCCACCCACGGAGCCCTCTGACAGAATGGAGGAAACTCCGTGGGTGGAGATGGGTGTCGGTAGGTGTAGGTGGGTGTGTAAGCGGGCACACACACACCTACCGCGCCGACATCCCTCACCCCCCAGGTCTGTGTAAAACCAGCCATAGCTGAAATAGAAGAGGTACAGAGAAGGGCAATGAGAATGATAGGGTATGGAATGGCTTCCGTACAAAGAGAGGCTTGACAACCTGGGTCTCTTCAGCTTAGAGAAGAGAAGACTTAGAGGGGACATGATAGAGGTTTATAAAATCTTGAGTGGTAAGGAACAAGTAGATAGGGAACGATTGTTTACTCTCTCAAATAGTACTAGAATTAGGGGACGCTCCATGAAACTAGCTGCCAGCAGATTTAAAACAAATAAAAGAAAGTAATTTTTGACCCAACGCATAATAACCTATGGAATTTGTTGCCAGAGGACGTTGTCAGGGCCAGTAGTATAGTTGGGTTTAAAAAAGGACTGGATAAGTTCTTAGAGAGTAGGTACATTAACGGCTATTAACCAAGTAGCTTACAGGATGAACTTCTTACTGTCAGGAGCTGGGAGTGAACAACGGGGAATGGATTGTCCATTGTGACTGTTAGTTCTTCTCCCATGTGATTGAGATTGGCCACTGTCAGAGGATAGGATACTGGGCTTGATGGACCATTGGTGTGACTCAGTATGGCACTACTTATGTCCCTGTGGCAATAACCGTTAGCCTTGTTTAGCTGCTGCTGTTCTCCTGCTGTGTCAGTGGGTTCATTCCAACAGCTGTTCTGGGTGCTGGTGCTGGTGTCTTGGGTGTAGTTTGTGGGGGTTGGGTCTTGGAGGGCTCAGAGTGGTGTTAGGGTGGGGCAGTTGCTCCAACGGGGCCACATTGCCATCAGCATGGTGGGCATGCTGCTGTTATGGCCATCCGTACCTAGGGGCGGGGTTCACTTCAAGCTTCGGCGATGTGCTTTGACATGAGCCTGTTGCTGTAGCTGGTTTATCATTAAAGTTATCTTTGCTTGATTCCCCCTGGTGTCTGTGTTCTCCTTCCCTCTGTTGTACCCCTCTGTGTGGGCCGTGTCAGGTTGGTGTGGTGTCGTTGTCTGGCAGGGCATTGGTCCGTTGTGTTCCCACCCTCCCTGTGGTTGTGCTTTGTATCTTTTGGCTTGGCCCCTTGGTACCCTGTTCTCTGGGTCATACCCCCTCAGCTATTTGCGTGAGTTCCTGTGTCCCCCTCCACTGTCCCAGGCATCCCGTCCCCACCTCCCTGTTGTTTGTCGGGCCATGCGGAGGGGGGGGGGGAAGGCTGCCTATCCTCATGCACCTTGCTTTCTATGCCCCCCCTTCCCTGCTGTGGTGTGGTGCCCATCCTGAGCCCTGTGCATCCCTGCGCCGTGCTTAGTGGCCAGGTGCTGTGTTGGGCAGCGCCTCTTCTCTCTGTGCCCTCCAATCCTGGCTCCATTGTGTGCTTTGGCGCCGTCACATCAGCTGTCCTATTCCTGGTATGTTGTTTTGGGATTTGGGGGGTTCTGTGGCTGGTAGTCCTTGCCGGGGTCTTTGTGTGGTGTGGTCCCCACTCGTTTCAGGGCTTGCCTGTTCTTCCCAGTACTTGTGCTTGGTCCTGGACCCCCTCCCCTGGTTGGGACCCCTTTCTCCCTCATCCTGCTGGGTTTCCCTGTGTGCTTGTGTGCACTGCAGTCTGTGGGCGGGGTCTGGGTTTTGAGGGGTCTGTGGCGCTCGGCTGTCTGGCCTGTGTCTTGGGGCTTGACAGGGGCTGCTTCTTTATCTCTTGACATTCCAGCTCCCTCCTCCTCTGCCCGCTTGGAGTCTGGCAGTTTGGGGGCGGTGCTGTGTGCTGTGGCTTCATTTGCCCTTGTTCGGCCATGTTGTAACGTCACTGTGCTGGGCACATTTTTTCCTCTGTTCGGTGTATGGGTGGTCCGTGTAAACATTATGGGTGTTTGCTCGGTGTTGCCCTGGATATGTGTGTGCCCAATGGGTGTGTGCCGGCTCCTCCCCTTCTTTCCCACAACCTCCTGTGGTGCTGTCTGTGTAAATGTCTCCCTGCTCAGCGCCGCTGGGTGTGTGGTGGGTGTGCTCACCCACTCACCTTCACCCACTCCCACCCACGGAGCTTGTGTAAATGGCCTAAGGGTGAACTGGAGAACTTATATTTGACCTGGTTGGACTGTTTTACATGCATAAGAAGCCACCTCTGCATGGACAAACTGGAGGATCTGCTGTTGTTAACAGACATATAATCTGCCAGGGTCTTGGTTGTCTGATTTAAGCTACTGCATGCTAGACTTACCATGTTTGTGGCAGCGCATGTGACAATTTTTGTTTGGGGGTAAGTTTATTTTGTTTACTAGGTTTTGTTTCTTTGGTCACTTTCACTTGCTTTATTTTGTGTTGGGATGTTATGTGCTTTGATTTATGAAATTACACTTTCCAGCTGGGGACAGGGGCAGGAGGGGCACTGGTGGTATTGGAACAGTTCGTGTCAATGGTATTTTATAGCTTTTCTTCAGCCCCAATCTGTACCATGAGGTCACGCTCTTTTTCAGCTTTATTGTATTTGTATTGACTTGAACAATAAACTTGTGGAAAATGGGTTTTTTAAAATGCCACTAGATGGCAGCATAAATTTACATAAACGTACCACAGTTAAGTCCAACGTCCCTGCTTCACAAAGGCAGTTTCATTGCTTTCAAAGTATCTAGGTTATCTTATGGCTGAAGTATTTTAAAATTCCCTAGATACCAATGTAACTACATTGAATTCAAAATTGATTTAAATACTTAAAATGAGGAATTTATACACTGTCACAACAGATCAAATTAAAACCCTGCAGAAGCAGTTCACAACCAGGAACATCTTTAAATATTGTTGAGAACAGGAGTTAATTCTTATGCTTCATGTGGAGTCATTCTGGAACATGACAGGGTATTTACTTAAATTGAGTCAAATTTCTCCTTCTCCCTTCCCCCCACCAGAGATGACGGCAGCAACCAAAGCCTGCTTTGCTGTATCTGGTTCCATGGATGAGCTATGGACCATTTAGCACAGCTTTGGACCATCAGCGCACTGAAGGAAGACAAGGCCATTGCAGAGAAGCTAAACTGATTTTTTTACATCAGTTTTCACTCTAGTGGATGATGGGGAAGATGAGATAAAGCTGATGTGCTATTACAGATGTGTTATTAGAAGAACTTTTAGTGTAAAACTTAACAGTAATGGGTCTACAGGACTAGGTGATATTTGCTCAAGAGTTCAGAAGGAATGCAAATATGAAACTGCAGAACTTCTAACAGTCATATGAAACCTAGCACTATAATCATCCTCTGTACCTGACGTCCGGAAGGTAGTGAATGTAACACCAATTTTTAAAAGAGGTTCCAAATGCGACCCTAGAACGTGCAGACTAGTGAGGCTAATTCCAGTACTGGCAAGCTATAGAAACTATAGTAAAGAATAAAATTAATAGACACATAGTTAAACATTGGAGAATCTGGTGTTGGAGAAGAGTCAGTATGGCTTTTGTAAAGGGAAGTCATGCTTCACCAATCTATTAGAATTCTTTGAAGGTGTCAATAAGCATGTGGATAAGGGTGGTCTAATCAATATAGTGTACTTGCATTTTCAGAAAAACTTTGACAAAGTTCCTCACCAAAGACTCTTCAGAAAAACTAAGTAGTCATGGGAATAGAGAGAGGATCCTTTCATGAACTAGAAATTGGTTAAGAGATGGGGAATAAAGGGTATCAATAAATGGTCAGGTTTCACAATGGAGAAAAGTAAACAAAGGGTGACCCAAGGATCCTTACTGGACCAGTGCTGTTTAACATGAAGTATTCATTAATCATTTTTAAAAGGAGGTGAACAGTGAGATGGCAAAGTTTTCAAATTATATAAAATTATTTAAGCTAACTTCAAAAGCAGACTTCAAACAATACGAGGAGGAGGTATTCTCGTAACAGAAGGAGCTCACAAAACCGGGTGACTGGGCAATAAAATAGTAGATGAGATTCAATATTGATAAGTGCAAAGTAAAGCACTCAGGACAGATATAATTCTCAATGTACATACACAGTGTTGGTCTCTAAATTAACTGTTATCACTAAAGAAAAATATTGGGAGTCTTGGTGGATAGTTTACTGAACACATGAGCTCCATGTGCAGCAGCATTCAAGAAGGCCATCAGAATGTCAGGAATTAGTAGCAGGGTCGGCCTTACCACAGGGTGACTGCCCCGGGCCCCGCTCTTTCTGAGGGCCCTGCAGTGCCCTCTTTTTTCACCAGGACAGGTTGTGGGGGCACTGTGGGGAATACTGAACTGAACTTGAGGGAGCCTGGAGAGGGAGTCAGGGGACTCAGTTGTTTACTGTACACAAAACCCCATGTTGACCATGCGGGTAGTCCCGATGGAGTCTCCAAACTTGGCTTGGAGTTCAGAGGGGCCACTCTGAGCATGCTCAGGGGGGCGACCAGATGCCTGGGCCGGGTGGGGTTGATGGTGCTTAAATACTCTGGGCTTGAGAGAGATCAGGTTCAGACCCTGGGACTAAGGAAGCTGCAGGAGGGAATGGCTGAGTGCGGGAACCTGAGCTGGAAACTTGGAGCTGCAGCTTGGGGAGAGCTGGCTCGACTGGGTCTGGACCACTCTTCCCAGGCTAGATAGGGAGCGCCGTGAAGGAGGAACCTCTGAACAGAATGTGAGATTGTTGCCCTTTTGTTGTAAACTTGCTGATACTGTGTGTGCTGTACTGTGCCTAGCCTCCCCCCCTCCCCCCCTGTTAGTAAAGTGATGTGTTAAGCAGACTCCAGTGTTAGTCTGATCATTGCTACAGGGGAGAGGGAATCTCTCTCTCAGCCTTCGCCTGCATCCCCAGGGCAGTGGATTTCCCCACTCAGTCTTAACCACCAGGGGCTTGCCTAATAAGGTGATAGCTGGCTGGCTGCAGGACAGGCACGGGCCTGCCTGATTACCAGGACACAGGAGGCCAGGGGCCAGTGAGACAAGTGGGGGGTCCGTGACAGGTACTATTCCCTCTCAGTGGGGCCCCAAACATGACCCCCTTCAGGTCAGGGCACCTAGAGGTTGCCCCCAAGGGCGAGGGGCTCCTGGGGCCCCTGCATTTTATCTTCACCATGGATCCTGCACATCCTAAGGCAAATCCTGATTAGTAGTAAAAGGATAGAACATAAAACAGAAAATATCCTAATGCTGCTATGTAAATCGACGGTGCACCCACACCTTGAAAATTATGTGCACTTCTGATTTCTCGACCTCGGGGGTGGCCAGACGTGTGGTGCATGTAATCAACTTGATTCAAGAATCAGCCTCAGGTGACCTACCCATGGACTTTTCCTACTGGTTCCCAGCTCTAGGGCACATCAACAACTGGTTTCAGGAATAAAAAAAGAGCACTGACATTTAGACAGAGCCTTTCCCACTACACTGGAGGAGCTTTCTTACCACATCTCCCTGAAGACACTCACTAAAACTCTGGTCCCACTCTCCTCCCCCAAAGGAGGGCGATGTCCCTCCCCACACTGTGATTTACTGGAGATGAGCTTGTGCTCTACCAGAAGGTTTATGATTTACCTCTGGGCCACCCTTGCTCTACCAGAAAGGATATAGTAAAGTTAGAAAAGGTACAGAGAAGGGAAGGGGAAATGATTAGGGCTCTTCAGCTTAGAAAAGAGACAGAGGAGTACCTAGGAGGGAATGGACCCTGGCACAGAAGATGGATTGTGCCCCCCAAGGAACTTAGCAAATCTTCTGTGTGCGCTAATCACCCATTCTCCTATGCACACATTCACCCATGCATGTGGGCTCTTATAATCTTTCCTACATATAATTTATTACAGGGGCTTTGCATAACACACTACATATGATGAAGCACAAGTGGTGAAATCTCTAAGATAAAATCTCCTGCCATCACATGGATTAACAAACAAATGCATTTAAAAAGTTTCCCTATGTCTGCAGACCATAGTTCTACTGACCTTTTGTTTTGGCTTATAGAGAGTGTGGATAGTGGAATGAGGGACATGGAGTCTTCCCTTTTAAGGAGAGAAACCCAATGGATATTTAAATTAAACACTGGCCATTTTTACATGGATGTTCCCCTTCCCCTCCCGCTCAGTGTTCGGGCGGGTGTGCAAGGGGGGGCGTCCACGTATACGGCCGGAGGTGGGTGGGTGGGATGAGTGTCAGCATGGTATTCGCCTGTGTGAACACCGAGCGGGATGGGTGGGTGTGCATGTGCGCTCCCGCACAACATCCACCTCCACTCACAGAGCCCTCCGGAAAACTGGAGGCGGCTCTGTGGGTGTAGGTGGGTGGGTGTGTCCATGTAAAGGGGGACACACCCACCTCCACCCACCGTGGCTAAACACCCATCCTCCCACCCACCTCTGTCCGTGTAAAAAGGGCTACCATTGCCCCTTCAGGTTTGAAGGATAGAACAGGGGTTTTGGCTAGTATGGATCTGTTGAACAAGCTTTTTTTAACTCTTCCCCCTCCCCCATTTTTTTCTTCTTGGCTAATTTGTGTAAGTCAAGAAATTACTCATGAGAGAGCATTTATTATTATTATTAACAAACATTTATATAGCGCCAGCAGTGTACCTGGCACTTTACAAAGTAATAAAATAGACACGGTCCCTGCCCCTAGGGCTTACAATCTGAGAGACAGGAGCTGGGGGAGAGACTTAGGAAGGGGAACAGAGGGAGAGACAAGGGGTCTAACATTCATGAAGATGCGAGGTCTCAAGTGCACGTACTTGGCTTGGTTACGATGAGAATGACAGCAGGCAGGTCCATGTTGCAAGGATAAGGGTAAACCGATCGTAGGTATAGAAATAGTGGCTCAGCAGGATAAAGAGTCAGACAGAGCAGAGCGAAAGAGGTGAGTTTTAAGGAGAGATTTGAAGGTATGAAGGGAGGGGACAAGGCGGATGTGGACAGGGAGGGAGTTCCAGGCATGGGGGGCAGAGCATATTAGACAATGTTCACATTATATAATATAGCATTTATATTTTTTTCAGCTTGAGGGTAATCATGTATATGCCATCTGTTTGTTAAAAGAAATTGAGTTGACATTCAAGTTTACAAGTCTTTATAGGTAGATAAAGGGGTTTTAGGCTGTTTTCATTGTATTTTTAGTTATGTGTTTTAAAACGTTGTGAGTCGCCCCGAGATGCCCCAAGGGGACGGCATATAAATTTTAATAATAAATAAATAAATAAATAAATAATAATAAATAAATTATTGCACAAACAATTTGTCTATATATATATATATATATATTACTGATAGTATAAAGTATTAAGATTATCCTATTGTTTTAATGTTTTTTGTTTTATAGACAACATATTGATTGTACCCCTGAAGAAGGGTGGCTGCACACCCGAAACATGTTGGGTTTATTGTTTTAGATGTATCATACGTTTTACTATATGGTTTTATTATATTTCTATTTTTGTATGTAATGTTCAAGTAAATATTACCTTTGGTTTATATACCATTTTGTGCTATTTTTATAGGCCGCAATCTCATGGTCCGTGGATCCCAGCGTGTTAGCCAATTGCGTGCACGTGCGCGCAGTTTGCGCATGGCAAATGAGTTACCAATGTGGATGCGCGCAGCTGCTTGTGCGCATGACTCTGTGTGGGATCCACAGACCATGGGATCAGGGCCATAGTAGCCGGTTGGTTTTCTGTTCTGTTGTTGGTGTGCTACAAGGAAGCAGATTTCGGCTAAACATTAGGAAGAACTTCCTAACAGTAAGAGGTGTTCGACAATGGAACAGGCTGTCTGGGGCGGTGGTGGGTTCTCCTTCGTTGGAGGTTCTCAAACAGAGACTGGACGGCCATCTGTTGGGGATGCTGTAGCTGTGGTTTCCTGCACTGAGCAGGGGGTTGGACTAGATGACCTCTGAGTTCCCTTCCAACTCTAAGAGTCTGTGACTCTATGCTACTACTTATCTTTTGCCCTTGATTTTCTTGAGGTGGTGGATCACTCCATATATCAGGTGCAGGGAACCTCTGGCCTGTTGGCCAAATTGTGCACGTGGTTGTTTGTTTGTATTTGGCCCCTGGATCTGCCCTGTGGACCCAGTCTCTCTCCTCAAGCACTGAAAGAGGGAGCGGAGATGAGGGCACGCACTTGAGGACAGGGGATGGGGATCCATGGCCTAGATCCACCATGATCTGGAGCCTCCTCTTCCTTCCCCCATCATGAGCCAACTCCTAAGCACCCTCGCCTTGATTCCTAAACAGCCAGGAGAGCTCGTACTCCTTTTCCAAGTGGCCCTGCCATATATGGTTTCTTTCTGTACACTTCCTCTGAAGCATTGAGTACTGGCCACAGCCAGAGACAGGACAGCAGCTGGGGTGTGCATTTTTGTATAATTTTATTGACTGCGAAAAGGAATGAAGCCCCATTCATTTTTGTAACTAAAGAAATGAAAACAAATGAATAAGCAAACAATGTTTCTTTGATTTCATTCTTTTTAAAAAATAATACAAAAATAAAAAATAATCACTGCATATGCGCAAAATGGCCACTGATGCCATTCTGCGCAAGTACGCCCATTTCCGAAATGTCTCGGCACCATTTTGGAAAAGGGCTGTGAATGCGCAGAACAGCCCCAGCTGACATGGTTCGCATGCACGGTGATTTTTTATTTAAATTTAAAATAAAATAAAATAAAATGCAAAAATAAACAAAAATGGTAAGTCCTTTACAAAAAAAGTCATTTATGAAACCTTCCAAAAACGAATGATGTGCCTGCTGGACAGGGGGCTTGATAGACCATTAGTCTGACTCAGTATGACAATTGTATGCTCTTATTCCAGAAAAGTAGCCGAAAGCTCATGCCAAAATAAAGAGATTTTCTTGTTAAGAACATAAGAACGTAACTGGTGCCATACTGGGTTAGACCAATGGTCCATCAAGTCCAGCATCCTGTCTCCAACAGTGGCCAATCTTGTACCCGACAGGTCACGATGGGCAATCCATTCCGTTGTTCCAGCCCCCAACAGTAAGAGGGGACGTTCCCAAACCCTACCTGGCTAATAGCCAATAATGAACATATCCTCCAAGAACTTATCCAATGTCTTTTTAAAACTATCTACACTACCAGCTGTGACCACTTCTCTGGCAGGAAGTTCCACAAGTTAATTGTGCGCTGAGTGAAAAAATACTTTCTCTTATTCGTTTTAAATCTGCTACCAGTTAATTTAATGAAGTGTCCCCTTGTTCTAATACTCTTAGAGAAAGTAAATAACTGTTCCCTATTTGTGTTCCACACCACTCATGATTTTATAAACTTCTATCATATCCCCTCTCAGTTGTCTTTTCTCCAAGCTGAAAAGTCCTAACCTATCAAGCCTCTCCTCATACGGGAGCCATTCCATACTCTTGATAATTTTTGTTGCTCTTCTCTGTACCTTTTCTAGTTCTAACATGTCTTTTTTGAGATGGGGCAAACAGTATTGCACACAATACTCCAGGTGCGGTTGTGCCATAGATCTATATAGAGGCATTACAATAGTTTCAGTTTTATCCTCTATCCCTTTCTGAATGATTCCTAACATTGTTTGATTTTTTGACTGCTGCCACACAGTGAGCTGAAGATTTCAATGTATTATCCACAATAGGTGAAAACAGACATGACGCTAACCACCCTTTAACCACCCTTGGTGGTCATTTATGCATGTTTCTTGGCTGCATAGGGCACCAATACAGCCCTGCAACATGTATAAATAACCACCAACGGTGGTTAAAGGGTGGTTAGCGTCATGTCTGTTTTCACCCAATGACTCCAAGATCCCGTTCCTGAGTGGTAACGCCTAATTTAGAACCAAGCATCGTATACATATAGCTTAGGTCATTTTTCCCTACATGCATCACTTTGCACTTGCCCACATTAAATTTCATTTGCCATTTGGATGCCCAGTCACCCAGTTTCACAAGACCTTCCTGCAATTCTTCACAGTCCACTTGGGTTTTAACTACCTTGAATAACTTTGTATCATCTGCAGATTTGATCACCTCACTCTTTACTCCCTTCTCCAGATCATTAATGAATATATTAAACAACACCGGTCCCCGTACAGATCCCTGGGGCGCTCCACTAGTTACTTGTCTCCACTGTGATAACTGACCTTTTAGTCCTACTCGTTGGTTCCTATCTTTTAACCAGTTGCCAATCCACAATAGGACACTGTCTCTTATCCCATGACTCTTTAATTTCCTCAATTGTTAGTCTTTAAGGTGGCACAAGACTCTTTTTTTGTATGTTCTTATGTGGACTACAACATAAGAACATCTACTATATGGATTCCTTGAAGCTATGGAAACTGCTAGGTATAATATTTTTGCATTTCATAGCATCTATAGCACATTCCCACTGCAAAGCTCAGTGTATTTTCCAGACATACATTCAGCCTCATGATACCAGTATTATCCATGTTGCCAACTCATGATTTCATCAGAATTTTTTCTTAAAGCCATAACTCCTTCTATTTAATGGGAAATCAAAGTTCATTTTTAAAACAGATTTTTCTAGTCCTCATGCTGCAATAGAAAAGCATGAAAATGTGAAACTTAAAGGTTTAACAGCCAGAAGACAACTAAAAAGAACCTGCAATGTTTAATATCTGATCACTGAGAGGCCTGACTCATGATTTTTTCATAGTTAGGAATAGTAATGTTTTATTAGCCTATAATTTTCATTGAAGAAACAGGGAGGCTTATGCATAGTGTCTCAAACCTGGATGCCTGAAATTAAGCACCTGACTCCATACTAATTGGATTGACAATATGATTTTATTGCATGGTCATTAAATGGATTTAGGGGCTGAACATGAAAATTTCAGTCCTAGTAGCTTACTAGCAGTCACAAAGGAAGTCTGTGGGACAGCACTCAAAATAGAATCTAAGGCTGTATTCAGATGTGCGCTTAATTTGCACAGCAGCGGCGGTGGCATTGTGCGATTTAAAGCAATGCGCACTTCCGGGTTGGTGTGAATGCACCAATTCAGCATAATGCGAACTGTCGGAGTGTGGTTTTAAAAGCTGCTCAGAGCAACTTTTAAAACCGCACTCCGACAGTTCGCGTTACGCTGAATTGTGCGCACTAGGTGCATTCACACCAACTCGGAAGTGCACGTTGCTTCAAATCGCACGATGCCGCCGCTGCTGCTGTGCAAATTTAGAGCACATCTGAATGCAGCCTTAGTCTCCTTAGTTCTAATTTTGATTTCCTTCTTTTTATTAGGCTTCACTTGTACATTTCTTTTGAGACAATACCAGGGTTCCTTGTATCAAGCCCAAAGCCTGTACAGAGGCTGCTTTCGCACCTGCGCAAATGTGTCCTTAGAAGGTCAGGAGAGGGGAAGTGCATGCAAACCAGGCATGTCTTTGATCAGGTGGGAATGCCCAGAGGTGTGTGATTGTCCTTGTAA
Source organism: Sphenodon punctatus (assembly GCA_003113815.1). Lineage (NCBI taxonomy): Eukaryota > Metazoa > Chordata > Lepidosauria > Sphenodontia > Sphenodontidae > Sphenodon > Sphenodon punctatus. Next base: position 12,135,541 of record QEPC01008309.1, read on the forward strand.
ATGCACATAAAAACATCAATCACGTGCCTCTGGGATCAAAGACGTGCCTAATTTGCATGCAGGGCCCCTCTCCCGACCTTCTAAGGACACGTTTGCGCAGGTGTGAAAGTAGCCTTAGATACTCTTCTTCCATAAGAAAGCTAGTTACATAGACTGTCAGAATTGGATTGTACCTTGAGGGCATCTAATCTAACTCCATGTTTTGATGCAGCTTGACTATAGCCACACACACCTCCAACAGATGGCTGTCCAGTCCTTTTTAAAAAACAACAACAAACCCTCCAGTGATGGAGAGCCTACAATCTCCATAGGCAACTTATTCTGTTGCAAAAAAGCTATTAGGATTTTTTTCATGATATCGAACCAAAATCTGTAATTTGAGCCCATTATTTCTAGTCCTGCCCTTTGATTAATGCAGAACAGTTCCTTGCCATCTTCTTAGTGTTAGTCCTTTAGCTATTTGAAGATTGCTATCATGTCTCCCCCCTAATCTTCCCTTTGCTAGAGAAAGATTAATATCCAGTTCCTTCAGTGTTTCCTCATAAGACTTGCTTTCCAGACCCACTATCATCTTTGGGTGTTTTTACACACACATTTCTCCTGCATGTTTGCTGTTACATCCTGAACTTTCTGTGTGTCTAAATCACTCACCCAGATCTTAAACATCTGGCTCTTTGAACTTCTG
>QEPC01008309.1:12137693-12194626 GCA_003113815.1 Sphenodon punctatus
GGGGGGGGGGGGGGGTCACAGCCAGGAAAGAATCTCTCTCTGGCAGTGACCCCCTCCTCCCCCCCCCCGAACCAGGACTGGGGAGAGGGAAAATGCTGAGTGACGCCACCTATGGCAGCTACAGCCAGTACATGAAATGCAGGCAGGGGGCTGCCTGTTCATTAGTCCTACGTGCTAAAACATGTGGGTGGTGGGTGATGTACACGGACTGAACATGGAGTCCAGTGAGAGAACTGTCTCGTTTGAAAACAACCTTAAATTTGTACATTTGGTTTCTAAATACAGAACTTCAGTTTTGTGTCAGCTGCAAACTTAATAAATATTCCCTCCACCTCTTCAACCAACTCATTAATAAAGCTGTTGAATTGTACTGATCCCAAGACAATCACAGAGCCTTGCGGGACCCCACTTGATACCTCTCTCCAAGTTACTGATGAACCATTGACAATCACTCTTTGAGTATGATTCATCATCGAGCCATAAATGTACCTTGTTGTAGTATCGTCCAGCTTACACTTTGGAAGGTTGTCAATGAGAATATCATGTGAAACATTGGTCTCTTTTAAAGGGACCACCTGCCCATCAGCGGTCTGTGGCCATGCCAGTGCAGGCTGGTGCGGAGTGGGGGGCGGGGGGAAGGGTGCAGGGCCGGCCTTAGAGTATGTGGGGCCCAGGGTGGGGAAGAAAGGCAAGGCCCTATTCTTCTGCCATCGGCTTTAGGGGCACTCCCCAGCTCGGTCTGGGGGTGGCATGCTGCCTGCGCACGGGCGGAGGGGCACTCCCCTCTGGCTATCCCCAAGCCCAGCCATTGGATCACTTACTTGATCCGCTGCCGCTGGCTGGATGTTCCGCTGGCTGGTCCCCTCCTCTGCTTCTCCCTCACTTCCACTGACCCCCTCCGTTGCCTGGCTGTCTCGGTCAGGGGAAATGTGGGAGAGGCAGAGGCCCCGCCTCTCCCACATTTCCCCTGCCCTGGCCGAGACTGACACTGTCAGGCTGGGAGTTGTGGACCCCAAGTGCGGGATACCCCCCGGGGCGGGGCCCGGGGCGGCTGCCCTTAGTCGCCCCATGGTAGGGCCGGCCCTGGGAGGGCGGGTTTGGACAGTTACACCCCCATCCCCACCTATGCCCTGTCACGGGGAGGGGGGAAATGAGGGGGTGACAGGAAGGGGAAGGACCCAGTCACTCACGGAAATCCAGGCACTCTTCCCAGGAGGTAAGGACCTAGCCCAGTTTCCTGGTTTTGCTCACGAGTCTAGAATGCCCGTCAGGATAGTGTATTGGTCCTTTAAATCTGCAAGGGATTAGGCCGCTATCATCATTGGGCGCCAGGAAACCCATGCAGGAATGCTCCTCCTTTCCCACCACCGAGGTGGTGATGAGGGTAGGGGGAAGGAGGGTTCGGGTCCCATGGTAGTAAGGAGGGAATAGGATAACTCGCACGGGGAAGAGGGATAGGGCAGGGTTCCCCAGGAAGGGGGCGGGCAGACTCACCCTTGCTGCAAACACCACAGAGTTCCTCTACGTCACGCTCTCAGGGAAATAGGGCAGAAGGGAAGGCAGGGTACCCTCACACAATCACTCAGACACCCGAAGCACTCTCACAGTTGTCCACGGGGAATAAGGGGCAAAGGGAACAAGGCAACCAAGATCCAAGTCTCTCCTCTCACAACACACACAAGGGGGCCAGTCTAGAACAAATCACTGGCGCTGTGTCTCACAGCGCTGTCATTCAAAGAGCAGGCCGCGCCCCCCCCCCCCGGCGTGCCTGCAGTTGCAGGGAGCGGTGAAGCGTTGTTGGCCCCGCCCCCATGCTCCGCACAACGTTGGGAGGCGGCGCCTTGGTAGGCACTTGTTGCAGTGGTTGCTGGGCAACCGCCGAGTCTGAAGCTGTACTGGCGGGGGGGGGGCGAGTGGCCCTGCTGCAGGGCTCGATGTTGGGGGTTAGTGCTTCGGGCACGGCTGCCAGCAGCGCTGTGGGGGGGCAACCCTGGAGGTTGGTCCTGACATGTCCCGCATGGAGCAACCTGCATTTTCTCCAGTTGCTCCATGCTGTGGTGGTGGGTGGAGGTGTGTGTTTTGCGGGTGCATGCACGCCCACCTGCCCGCCCGCCTGCAGCCACTTTCAAATGGGATGCACCCACTCATGGTCACTGTGTGGGCACGAGTGGAAGTATTTCATTTTAAAAAGGTCTTTGTCAAATGCTTTGCTGAAATCAAGATATATTATGCCCATAGCATTCCCCTCATTCACTAAACTAGTTACACTATGAAAGAACAAGATGAGATTAGTGTGGCATGACTTGTTCCTGGCAAATCCATGCTGACTACGAACATGGTAAAACATCCCCCTTGATGAGGCCTTTCACAAGCAGACTGAGCGCTGCTAGAAAATGTTCAATGTGCGTATGGACAGAGTGTTGGCCGTGCTCTCTCTCTCCTGCCCACTCTGAAAATTTCCTAGCACTGCTCAGGCTGCTTGCAAAGCCATGCCCCCTGCCCTGCATAGCTGTCTCGGTGCTTACCCGGTGCTTGGCAGCTGTGAGGGACTGGATGGGTGATAACCGACTGCGACTGAATCCTGACAAAAGGGAGGTGATGTTAGTGGGTAAGTCGGTGGAAGCAACAGCTTCTTCGGTTGATGGGATCTGTCCTCCACTGACTTCCCAGGTGTGGAACTTGGGGGTGCTCCTCGATGTGCAGCTGTGCCTGGATCTCCAGATGGAGGCTGTGGCAAGGAGTGCCTTCCGCCAGTTGCATCTGGTGCGGTAGCTTCGGCCGCTTGTTTCAGTTCCAGACCTGTCCACGATCATCCATTTAATTTTTATTACCTCTCGGTTAGACTACTGTAACACGCTCTACATGGGGCTACCTATGGTGATGGCTCGGAAGCTGCAGCTGGTGCAGAATGCGGCGGCCCGGCTCTTGGTGGAACTGGGCCACTGGGAGCACATTACACCAGTGCTCCAATCCCTGCACTGGCTGCCAATAGTCTTCCGGGCTTGATTCAAAGTGTTGGTTTTGACCTATAAAGCCTTACATGGCCTGGGCCCTGCCTATCTGCGAGATCACCTCACTCCCTGGGTTCTAGACCGGCCCCTGCGGTCATCCGGGGGTGCCGTGTTGGAGGTCCCCTGGTTTTCCCGGGGGGCCCACGCAGGATAGGGTGTTCTCGGTGGCTGCGCAGCGCCTTTGGAATTCCCTCCCGGTGGGGGCCTGTCTGGCCCTGGACCTCCCAGCCTTTTGTACGAAGTGTAAGACCTGGCTGTTCCATCAGGCGTTTGGTGAGGGAAAGGGGTAAGGGTGGGTAGGGGGTGGTATGGTGAGTTTTACTCCTCTTTTTCTATTGGTGATGCTATATGATGTTTTAACTCTGTTTTAATATTTTATATATTTTTTATTGTTGTTGTTAGCTGCCCCGGGCTACCTGCGGCAGGAGGGGCAGGGTATACATTTTTAATAAATAAAATAAATATCCATGCTGTACTCATATCCACCAACTCATTAATAAAGCTGTTGAAAAGCACTGATCCCATGAAAGAGTCCTGAGGGACCCCACTCGATACATCTCTCCAGTTTGTGCAGGGGGGAGCCCTTTTGGCTCCCAGTCCCTTCTTGTTACAAAGAAAGGTGGTGCACCCCTCACTTTACAAGACTTTACTGGAGTTGGGACTTGGGACAGTGAGGTGAATCCCCTGAGCCCTGCAGCTGTCATCGCCCCTCTCCCTGCAGCAGAGGGAGAGGGGGGCAGGGCCCGGGATCCTCCACCCCGTGCTTCCGGCTGGCGGGGAAAGTATTCAAAAGTGGCACGCTGCCGGGGGCGGGGAGGGAGTTTCTGGCTGGCTGTGGGTGGTTTGGGGGGAAGCCCTGGCCCATTATTGGGGGCCAGTGAGGTCTTGAGGTGGGTCAGTGGGGTGCTTCATTAGGTGAGATTGTGGTTTTTGGTGGATTAGTTTCTGGGTGGAGTTTTGGTTGGTGGGTTAGTTATATTTTGGGGAGGGGGCGTTATGTGGCTGGGTGTTTTTGTTTTTATTTGGGATTTTATACAGGATGTTCTATTTCCCCAGTGAGAGTGGGGGAAGGAGGGTCTGGGTAAGAGAAGGGGGAGGTCTTTTCCCCCAGTGAGAGGGGGGTATGTGTCCCCCATGGGATGGATATTGTTTTCCCCCCCTTGGAGAGGGGAGTATGAGGGTTTGGGGGTGTGGGGTTTCCCTCACGTGCTAGGCAGGGCAGCCACAGGCCGAGGGGTATGGGGGCAGGGCCCATGTTCATAGTCAGCATGGATTTATCAGGAACAAGTCATGCCAGACTAATCTCATCTTGTTCTTTGATAGCGTAACTAGCTTAGTGGGTGAGGGGAATGCTATAGACATAATATATCTTTATTTCAGCAAAGCATTTAACAAAGGCCTTAAAATGAGACACACTCACTTATGCCCACGCAGTGGACACGTGTGGGTGTGTCCTGTTTGAAAGTATCTGTGGGTGGGTGAGCATGCGGGTGTGAACCTATCCCCCTGGACAGGCCTTGCTGCGGCGCAATCACAGATTGCTGCTTGGGGGTGGTCCATTTAAAAAAGGCCAATGTTTCACATGATATTCTTCTCATTGACAACCTTGCAAGGTGGGCTGGATTTATGGCTGGATGATGAATCATATTCAAAGAGTGATCATCAATGGTTCATCAGTAAACTGGAGAGGGATATTGAGTGAGGTTCCTCAGGGCTCTGTGACTGTCTTGGGATCAGTGCTATTCAACAGCTTTATTAATAGGTTGGTTGAAGAGGTGGAGGGAATATTTGTTAAGTGTGTAGATGGCACAAAACTGGGAGGGGTAGCTAACACCTTAGGAGATAGAACTAGAATGGTGGGGGGGGATGTTCAATTGGGGTCATGATGGGTCCAGGGAATTATGGTCAATTTGGGGGTTCTGTTAGATCTGTGATAAGGATCAGGTGCCTGGTATCTGTTCCTCTCACTGGCCCCCAGGCAGGCAATGAGATGGTTGGTGATTGGAGGGCCTCTGGCCTGGATCTGATGCTGTTAAAGGGAGGTCAGTTGTAAATAAGTCAACAACGGTCCGGGATTTAATCTTCGACCAGGCAGCTGACCTCATCTGTATTACAAAGACCTGGCTGGACACTAAGTTGGGGCCAATTTTGTCTGTCCTTCTTCCAGCTGGGTACTCTGTACAGCTTCAACCATGGCCAGAGGGATGGGGGTGGGGGGCAGTGTAGCCATCATTTTTAAGGGCACATACTCTGTGAGGAGGTATCCGGTGCAAACCATGTCAGGTATCGAGGGTCTCCATCTTGTAATTGATTTAGCTGGAGACAGATTGGGGCTGCTGCTAGTATACTGTGCACCAACCTGTACGGCAGCATCTCTGCACGCTCTAGTGGAGCTGGTGTCTGAGGTGGTCTTGCGGTCCCAGAAGATGGTGGTCCTGGAGGACTTCAATATTCAGGCCAACGTCAGCCTTGGGGGAGTAGAGCATGAGTTCATGGCTGCAGTGACAACCATGCGACTGTCTCGGGTGGTTACTGGCCTGACACATGATGGAGGGCATATCCTGGACCTCATTTTTTGCACTGGCCTTGAGGTGGGGGATCCATTGGTGGGGAACATGTTGGTAGTACCCTTATCATGGATGAATCATTACCTCCTACAGCCTCATAAGTTCCCCTGGAAGGTTGTAGAACCAGTTCGGTAGGTTCATCCCCGGAGATTTATGGAACTGCAGCGGTTCTGGAATGCTCTTCAGGAATTACCCTGCGATCTTGACGACCATTCGCTCGATGGCCTTATGGCCCTTTGGAACACTCTGCTGACTGAGGCCATCTGCCGTATGGCTCCTAGGTGCCCGATCCCTGAGTATTGGCAATACAGGCCCCCCTGGTTTATGGAGAACCTGCGGTGACTGAAGCGAGTTTTGACCTTTAAAGCTCTAAATGGGCTGGGCCCCACCTACCTGCAGGATTGCCTCACTCCCTGGGTTCTGGAATGACCCCTGCGGTCAGCTAGGGGTGCCCTCCTTGAGGTTCACCGGATTTCCCAGGTGGTGATGATGAGGAGGGCGTTCTCGGTGGACGCACCACGGCTGTGGAACTCCCTCCTGGTGGAGATCTGCTTGACCCTGGACCTCCCCTGACAATAGTCTTCCGGGCCCAATTCACGGTCTTGGTTATGACCTTCAAAGCCCTATATGACCTGGGCCCTATGTACCTGCAGGACCGCCTCACTCCCTGGGCCCTGCATCAGCTGCTGCTGTCAGCTGGGAGCACCTTTCTTGAGGTCCCCCAAGTCTCTCGGGTGGCGACGAGGAGGAGGGCGTTCTTGGTGGCCGCACCAAGGCTGTGCAACTCCCTTCCGGCAGAGGTTCATTTGGCCCCAACTCTTTCCTCCTTTCGATGACAGCGTCAGACGCGGTTGTTCTGCCAGGCTTTCGATGAGGGAGATGGGTGATTGGTTGGGAAGTTGGTGGTAGGAAGGTTTTTCTTTTTAGCTCCATCGTTGTGTTTATTTTATATTATTGTTTTTTATATTTGTAGTCTAGATTTATATCATCTTTTATGCTTTTTAACAATATACTGTACGCTGCCCCGAACTGCTGATAGCAGGAGGGTGCGGGATAACAAGTTTAATGAACTAAATAAATATAGATGCTTACTTGTCCAGTTTTTTCTTGAAAATATTCGAGAAAAGTGATTCCATAACCTTCCGAGGCAACCTGTTCTGCTGCCCGACTGCTCTTACAGCTAAAAAAATATAAAGTCATTTTTTTTCTGTGTCTTCTGTTTAAAACTCTATACAGGAGGAAAATCCTGTAAAATACAATATACTGTCTCTGGTCTTACTCAGAAACTGGTCATTATAAAGCAACTTTCAAGTATTAAAACTCATCAGTGTGAATCATGTCTTTTCATTTTGAAAGAAAAAGCATGATTAAATGTCTGACAGCATTTCTTCCTTTCCAGCTCTTTGGCGCACCTGTTCCCCTTCTTTAATTATAGGAACTTGTTAAATAGATCTTAATTTAAAACAGGGGTGGGGAACCTCAGGCCCAGGGGCCAAATGCGGCCCTCTGCAAGTTTTTAAAGTGGTCCCTTTCCAGTGCCTGGATCTGGCTCCTGGATCCAGTCTCTACTCACAAGCATTGAAAACCTGATCTCAGGATAAGGGAGCAGAGAGGAGGGCATGCACAGCATGTGGGAACAGATCCACAGCACAGAGCCATGATCTGGGCCCACCTTTTCTTGAATACACCCATTAAGCAACTCTGCCCACAATCTCTATGTGGCCCTTGGAGCTCCTACACATTTTCAATGTGGGCCCTGGGACAGAAAAGATTCCCCAACCCTGATTTAAAAGGACACCATAACAGTGTTTAGGCACAAAATGTGACCAACATTAAAAAAGAAATTATCTCGTTAGAACTAGTCCTAGAAAACAGATATTATGTAGTGACAGCAAAGGCTCCATTTGAAACTTGTAGCTTTATTTTCCATTAAAAAGGCTATTTTTTTACTCCCACATTATAAAATCTGCAAATAAAGGCATGAATATGGCAAGACTGCTTCTGGGCCTAAGATAGGATTGGTCCAAGTTTTCATGGAAATTAAGCAGATACAGTCTGAAGGGATGGCCTATCGATATTTAAATATTTTAAAAATGACCCTCTATTAAATTCACAGCCATGAATATTTCAAACCCAAACAGCTTCTATTCACCATCAAACAAATTTACAAACAACCAAACAACATCCAAACAAACCATCCAAACAACATGAGTTAGGTACTGGAAATGCAGGGCCTATAGTACGCAGGGAAATTCAACAGATATACGCTTGGCAACTACGCTCACATTCTGGTTTGGGGCCAAATTCTCAGATGATTTACACCTACTGCAAACATGGGGGACTTGAGAAGTTTGTGTCAGGAGAGTGTCGGGCTCTTTTGTGGGGGGATTTGCTGTAGATTCACAGATTAGGTTCTTGTATATTCAAAACCTTAACACCATGTAGCCAGGCATGAGCACACTGAAATCAGTGGGTTCTGCCAACATTTCTGTTACGCTTGAACTTGATGTGAAATCTCTAACCTCCACCTGGGCAACCACAAGGTTTGAAGGGAACGGCGCTTGGATTAACACCAAACGTCACTGAGAAAATAGATGTAATTATATTTAATGGAATGGATTTCTGACAATATTAGTTAACTGCAAGCTCTTTGAGGCAGGGACCGTGCCTTCCAAGGTATTAGCAGCATACTTAGACCAATCTGGTCCATATTTTGAGTGGGGTCTTTGGGCATTATTGCAGTTCCCAATGGTAAGTGGAGTTGCCATTTGTTGCAGTTTGACCCCGAGACTCCCATTTTGGCCTATGGGAACCTCAGGGTCAAACTGCAACAGGTGGCAACCCTAAGGGTAAGGCAATGTGAAGGAAGTAACGATCAGGTGCTTCCTGTAATTGTTAGGGTAGGGGGGTATAGGAAGGGGAAGATGATACCCGGCAGGCCTACCCCAGCAATTCCTACTCTCAACTCCCGGCTCTGGCGGACACGATCCTCTGTTCGAGAAAGACACCCCTCAGGTTCACATAGGGCCCAAACCTCTCCAGGAGAGGCGTGGCCTATATCATCATTGGGGGAAAACCAGCAAGGCCCTGAGGATCGCCCCCGCTGGAGCACGGCTGTAATCACAGCACCTATCCCCAATACGCTTTCACCCCGCACACAATGAGAACAGGGGGAAGGGACACTCCAAGCACGATGTGGGGGAAGAAGTGGGGATTGCGGGGAAGAATCCAGGGAATACGGGAGAGGGGGACGCAACCACACACAAAGACAAGAAGGGCTTACCACAAACGGCAAGGGGGAGGAATTGTGCTCACCACACTGCCCCAAACACCACCAACCAGTGCTACGTTCCTACTACTCACCACCCACGCACGCACTCGCCACCACTCACTCAGCTCCACGCACACACCACCAGTCACTCTCGCTCTCTAGCTCCGTCTCTACTTCCGCAATGCTCCAACGCTGGGGGCCAGTCTTGCAGCTATGCTGTTCACCGGCACCGCCCAGAGGAGCCTGTTCCTCCTTAAATACTATTGCTGTTGGCCCTACCCTATGACGCAGACGTTCTGAACGCCGCGGTGCCGTTCCTAACCCCGCCCCCTGTTTCGCTGGTACACTCTCCAGCTGCGGTGATTCCTGAGCTTGTTGTGCCTCCCCCGGCCCTGCCGCGTCCGTCTGTTGCGCCTGATGCTGGAGGCGTTCCGAGCGTCGCGGCGTTGCTGCTAGCTCCGCCCCCTGTCTGCGTGCTACCGCCACCTCCCGGGCCGGTGGGGAACGCCGCGGCCCTGCCACCTGCCTCCTTGTGCGTCCCTGCTTCCACAACCCCTGCCTCCTTTGCCCCCACAACCTCTGATTCCTGACAGTACCCCCCCAGGGCCCCCTCCCCCTGGGCGGGGTTTAGCAGGGAAGCGCTGATGGAACTGTCGGACCAGGCGGGGTGCATGGACGTCCGAGGTGCATTCCCATGAGTGCTCCGTGATTCCATAGCCCTTCCAATCTATAAGGTATTGGAGTGAGCCCCGATAACGACGTGTATCCAAAATTGCCTTAACTTCATACTCTGGTAACGCCTCCACCCCTTCTACCGGCGGTGGAGGGGACGGGTCAGGGAAGGGTGAGGTATGGACAGGTTTAAGGAGGGATACATGAAACACTGGGTGACAATGGACTTGAGGAGGCAGCGAGACATGATAAGTAACAGGATTTACCTGGTGGTGGATGGGAAACGGCCCCATATACCGGAGGTCCAGCTTCGCGGAAGGGCGGAGGGAGGGGTAGTGCCGACGGTCGACCCACACCATGTCCCCAGGGGCATATATTGGGGCGGGCTGACGATGACGATCGGCAGTACGCTTATATTGCTGTCGAGACTTCTGAAGCATGGCCTGGGCATGCGTATGACAATCACGCAATACTTGCAAATAGCACCTGCAGCGGGAACGGATACTGCAGGGAGGTCTGGTAGGAAAAGGCGGGGATGGTATCCGTAGTTGACATGGAAGGGTGATGTTCTGATGGAAGGATGCGGGGCATTGTTATATGCAAATTCCGCTAGAGCTAAATAATCCACCCAATCATCTTGCAGATAATCAACGTAGCAGCGTAAATATTGCTCTAAAGATTGGTTGGTTCGTTCTGCTTGACCATTGGCTTGCGGATGGTAAGCCGTAGTAGGTGTCAGACGGACCTTTACTGCGGTAAACAACGCCTTCCAGAATCGAGCAACAAACTGTGAACCACGGTCGGAAACAATGACAGAGGGGAGGCCATGAAGCCTAATAATGTGTCGCAGAACGAGCATCGCTGTTTGTGGTGCCGTGGGTAATTTCTTACATGGAATGAAATGGGCCATCTTTGTGAACTGGTCCACGACTACCAAAATAACAGTCTTCCCTTTAGCAGGGGGAAGTTCCACAACGAAATCCATATTGATTTGTTGCCAGGGCCCTTGTGGTACGGCTGTCAGTTGAAGCAGGCCCAAGGGTTTGGCACGAGGGGTTTTCATTAACCCACACATTTTGCATCCTCGTACGTAAGCTCGTACGTCCGTCTTCATAAAGGGCCACCAAAAATGCCGTTGTATCAACTGTAGGGTACGTCATTGCCCTGGGTGTCCGGCAAGGGGTGCATCATGATGGGCCTTCAAGACTTCCTGCTGTGCCGCCGTAGGAACCCTCACTACACTATGACAGGCACCGTGTTCTATGGTGACAGCGGGTGGAGATTCCCTTGACAAGAGGGGATCTCTTTGTGACAGTTGTTGAAATTGTTGCAGGGTCATCCCGGTGGCGGCTATCGTTCTATTCTTCCAGATTAGCTCCCCTCGGGGTAGCGGGACAGAGCATCAGCAATGACGTTGCTCTTGCCGGGTTGATAGGTTACCTGGAACACATAACGGGCAAAGAAAAGCTCCCAACGGGCGTGACGAGCATTCATTATCTGGGCCGTCTGTAGGTAGACAAGGTTCTTGTGGTCTGTTATCACTTGGACTGGGTAGCTGGCGCCTTCTAGGTAGTGTCGCCAATTTTCAAAGGCTTCTTTGATAGCTAACAGTTCCCGGTCCAAAATGGTGTAATTCTTTTCTGCTGCCGAAAGTTGCCTGGAGTAAAAGGCACACGGTAAAGGGATGCTACTCCCGAGGGGCTGTTGTGAAAGCATAGCCCCTAAGGCTACACTAGACGTGTCAGATTCTACTATAAAGGGTAGTTTGAAGTCGGGGTGTTGCAAAATGGGGGCCTTAGTAAATGCGTCTTTAACCTTGTCAAAGGCTTGTTGTTGCTCCGGTCGCCACTGGTATACTGTTCCCTTCTTGAGTAACTGAGTTAAGGGGGCCGTCACGTGCGCATAGCAGGGAATATACTGGCGATAATAATTCGCGCTTCCTAAAAATCGCTGTAGTGGTTTCACCACCGACGGGGTGGGGGGGGTGGGGGGTGGGCAGGCTACAATAGCACGAATTTTTTCAGGGTCCGTGCTGATTCCTTGCTGTGACACGATGAATCCTATGAAGGGGACCACTTGTTGATGGAAGGCACACTTATCCATTTTGCAGTAGAGGTTATTTTGTATAAGGCGGTTTAGTACCAGTCGCACATGTTGCACATGAGATTCAAGGGTCTGCGAAAATATCAAAATGTCATCTAAATAAGCAACGACATAGAGATCCAGGACGTCTCGAAATATGTCATTTATCAGGTGCTGAAACGTGGCTGGCGCGTTGGCCAGACCATAGGGCATGACAAGATATTCAAATAGGCCGTATCTGGTGCGGAAGGCCGTTTTCCATTCATCACCTTCCCGTATTCTCAGTAAATTATAGGCTCCTCGCAAGTCTAGTTTTGTAAAAATGGAGGCCCCGTGCAATCTATCCAATAATTCGGGGATCAACGGTAGGGGATAGCGTTTTTTTACTGTGATGGCGTTGAGCCCCCGATAGTCTATACAGGGGCGCAACCCCCCATCCTTCTTCGGGACAAAAAATAGGGGAGCCCCTGCAGAGGAAGTTGAAGGTCGGATGAATCCTTTTGCCAGGTTATCATCGAGATATCCTTTAAGTGTTTGCAACTCGGGACCGGACAACGCGTAAATCCGGCCACACGGGGGCAAAGTTTGTGGAAAAAGGTCAATGGGACAGTCGTAATCCCTATGGGGTGGTAGCTCCAGAGCATCTTGTTCACGAAAGGCTGCCTGAAGATCCCGATATTGATAAGGCAAGGTTGACAGCGCTGACTTCATTACTCCTATGGTCCTGGGACTTTCCGGGATTACTGGCCTCTTCTGGAGGTGCGGTAGACAGGAAGGTGCATCGAACCTTAGGCAGCGTTGTTGCCAATCGATTCCCGGGTTGTGAGTCTGCAACCAGGGGATTCCCAAAACCACAGGAAAGGCGGGGGTGCGAACTACATCTAGGCAAAGATTTTCATAGTGTATGCCCATAGTGGCACGGAGGGTGTTGGTGTGGTAACAGATGGGCCCAGACCGTAGAGGGGACCCATCTATTGAATAAACCGTCTCTGGTTGCTTCTTCATTCTCAGTGGAATGCTATGCCGTTGTACAAAGTTTTCATCAATAAAATTACCGGACGCCCCAGAATCAATAAGCGTCCAGACTACCAGTGTACATTTCGCAGATAACCTCAAGGCCAGGGGTACACACAAGTGATCTGTTCAGGGCTGGAGGTAGGCGCCGTATAGGTGGAAAGGGGTGGAAGGTCTTACCGGGGTTCCCCCTGCCCGCCCCGGCCCTTCTCGTTTCCCGCTCCCCATCGTCCGGGGGGTAGTTGTGGACATTCTCAAGAGAAGTGTTCTGAGTTCCCACAATAAAAACACAATCGTTCTATTCGTCGTCTCTCCTTTTCTTGTATTGTGATTGGCCCTCTGGACGCGCCCAACTGCATGGGCTCCGGAGGATCTGCTCAACGACCTTCGCCTGCCCCTTGCATTGTCCCGAGGGGGCGTACTGGCCATACCCGGCTAGTTTCTTGCCGTCGCTCCCGACGCCGTTCAGTCAGCCGGACGTCTACTTGACAGGTAAGATTTACTAACTTGGCCCACGTAGGCGGTACCTCTGTCATTGCCAGTTGGTCCTTTAAATCATCATTGAGCCCTTTGCGATACAGGACTTTAAGTACATGGTTGGGCCAGTCCAGCTCTGCCGCCAAATGCTGGAACCTCGTTACATATTCTAATAAGGACCCTCTTCCCTGTCTCAATGTCATGATCGCTGCCTCTGCGTCCTTCACCCGATGGGGATAATCAAAAAGGAATTGAAATTCCCTTAAGAAGCCTTGATAATCTCGGAGAAGGGGACTCTCTTTTACCAGTAAGGGGGGTGGCCCAATCAAGGGCCAACCCCTCAAGGTGGCCAATAATAAAGGCCACCTTGGTATCATCAGTAGGGTAAGTAAGGGGTTGGATTTGGAATGCTAGTTTGCACAAGGCTACGAACCCTTGAAACTGCTTCCTATCTCCACTAAACTTCATTATTGGGGGATGTTTAGGCTCTCTACCTCCTGCTAGTAAAGGGCTACCTACACCAGGGGGGTCTGGAACTAAGGGGGGTGCTTGTTCTCCCATGCCACCCACAGCCCCCTGTGCCTGTTGCTCCCGAATATCTTTTACTTCCATGGCCAAGGCCTTGATGGCAGTGGCCATCTCCTCCATCTGCGCTGCCAGGTCCATCTTAAATGCCGGTGAATCTGTTAGGGTAGGGGGGGATGGAAAGGGGAAGATGATACCCGGCAGGCCTACCCCAGCAATGCCTACTCTCAACTCCCAGCTCTGGCGGACACAATCCTCTGTTCGAGAAAGACACCCCTCAGGTTCACATAGGGCCCAAACCTCTCCAGGAGAGACGTGGCCTATATCATCATTGGGGGGAAACCAGCAAGGCCCTGAGGATCGCCCCCGCTGGAGCACGGCTGTAATCACAGCACCTATCCCCAATAAGCTTTCACCCTGCACACAGTGAAAACGGGGGGAAGGGACACTCCAAGCACGATGTGGGGGAAGAAGTGGGGATTGCGGGGAAGAATCCAGGGAATACGGGAGAGGGGGACGCGACCACACACATAGACACGAAGGGCTTCCCACAAACGGCAAGGGGGAGGAATTGTGCTCACCACACTGCCCCAAACACCACCGACCCGTGCTACGTTCCTACTACTCACCACCCACGCACGCACTCGCCACCACTCACTCTGCTCCACGCACACACCACCAGTCACTCTCGCTCTCTAGCTCCGTCTCTACTTCCGCAATGCTCCAACGCTGGGGGCCAGTCTTGCAGCTATGCTGTTCACCGGCACCGCCCAGAGGAGCCTGTTCCTCCTTAAATACTATTGCTGTTGGCCCTACCCTATGACGCAGACGTTCTGAACGCCGCGGTGCCGTTCCTAACCCCGCCCCCTGTTTCGCCGGTACACTCTCCAGCTGCGGTGATTCCTGAGCTTGTTGTGCCTCCCCCGGCCCTGCCGCGTCCGTCTGTTGCGCCTGACGCTGGAGGCGTTCCGAGCGTCGCGGCGTTGCTGCTAGCTCCGCCCCCTGTCTGCGTGCTACCGCCACCTCCCGGGCCGGTGGGGAACGCCGCGGCCCTGCCACCTGCCTCCTTGTGCGTCCCTGCTTCCACAACCCCTGCCTCCTTTGCCCCCACAACCTCTGATTCCTGACAGTAATTAAGTGATTGCTTCCTGATGTCTTCAATGGAATGATCATTTGCAAGAAGGGATTATATGAATTGAAACTGAAAGAAGTCTTTTGTGTTTTACAGTGGGTGAAAATAAAAATGCAGCCGGTGCGCCAGCTACACACTCTGAGAGCTACACCCCTGGCAGGGACAGGTAGGGGCACAGATTAAACGTGCACCCTCTCCTGCCCCCTTGCAAGGGAATGAAAAATGCACGGCTGGGTGGTCCTGACCCCCGGCGTGCCCCAGCTCACCGCCCCCCACGATGTTTGGAAGCCATGGCAGTCAGTCACCGGCAGCTCTGGCTGCCTGCTATGGCAGCCCATGATTCCCCACAGGGGATGGAACTATGAACAGATGCGCGGGTCTGCCATGGCCTGTGCTGGCCCACATTTAGCCCAGAATAATCTGGGGGACCATATCCAGGCCAGTCGCCTACCCGGGCCAGGGCAGCAGTGGGCCCACTTCTAGCGGCCTATTAATAAATGTGATGGGGAGTCTCTGTCCCTGGCAGGCCATAGCAGGCCCCCATCATGTTTATTATCACCCCACGTACCATAAAAATACTTTGGTTGGGATCGAATGGGAAATGGGCTAGGTGGTTTTGTAAATCTTATCTGTAACCTATGTATAGTACTGTCTAGCCCAACCAGTCAAAAACCATGATTCAGAGTCCTACAAAATCATGATGTGGCTTTAACATTACAGGGCTTAATTGTGTCATTGCTTACCTGCTGATTGGTGGTGGCAGCAGCACTGGCCCTTGGCCCGGACCACCTTCATACTTCACGGCCTGGGTCCTGCTAATCTGCGGGACTGCCTCACTCCCCGTGTACCTGTGTGAGATCGTCCGTGGGAGCCTTTTTGGAGGTTCCCCGGGCGAGATGGGTGGCCACCGATGTTAGATCTTTTTCGGTGGCTGCCCCTGTGCTGTGGAACTCGCTCCCAGAGGAGGCTCGGTTGGCCCCCACTCTCCTGTCATTTCAACGTTTGTGTAAGACTTGGCTGTTCCGCCAG
Source organism: Sphenodon punctatus (assembly GCA_003113815.1). Classification (NCBI taxonomy): domain Eukaryota; kingdom Metazoa; phylum Chordata; class Lepidosauria; order Sphenodontia; family Sphenodontidae; genus Sphenodon; species Sphenodon punctatus. Next base: position 12,153,474 of record QEPC01008309.1, read on the forward strand.
GCTTTTGGCGAGGGGTGGTGGTGTAGGGTGGGTGGGCTGGGGGGGGGAGGTGTTGTTTTTCTCCCTGCATATGGGATTTTTAACTTTTAAATTGTTTTTATTGTTTTATTGTTTTTAATTTGCTGTTTGCCGCCCCGAGGTACCCTGTGGGCAGGAGAGGCAGCATAAAAATATTTTATGAAATAAAAATAAATAAAATACTTAATCCGGTCCTAAGCAAAAGCTGGCAAAGAAGGGGTGGAAACGGACTGGTAGAGGCTGGCAAGGCAGCTCCATCGGTTCCTCTGAGGCACTCCCCATGCTTCTACAGTCAAGACATGGGGCTTTCAAACATACACATTGGGTAGCTCTTTTGCTGTACAGTTTCTAAAACATTAGGTTGCATTCAGACACATTTCCAAATTTTACTCCAAACTATGAAAAAATGGAGCAGGGGTTTCCCATATTTTTGCCTGCATGATCCTATTTTTCTCACGTCTAGTTCCTGGACCCCAAGTGTGATGATTTGTGCTGATCAAGAAGTACACCTTCTGGATAAGTAAATCTTATTTATTATATGTATAAAAATGTTCCAGCAAGTGCTGCAGGCCTCTCTGCCTGAAGCCAGTGGCTCTGTCTGGTAGCAACCAGTTTGAACCAGTTCTGTGTAACAAAAAAAAGCCACATGTTCCATAAATTTCAGTTGCCAATACTGTTCTCTTAAAGAGACATAGCACTATTCCCACATCTCCCCTTTTTAAACATCTAGATTCAAAACAAAGAAATTACAAATGAACCTTGTTCAATAAGTCTTTCCGGTGCTCAGCATAGTATGTTTGATCTGCGTGGTGCTACTTCAGCCTCCTCTGTGACTGGAGCAGGTATTTGTTCTTTTAGTGCCTTTGTCATCTCCTCTGCGACACTTTCCTGAGTCAGCTTGTGTGCAGTCTCCAGTTGTTCGCTCATCCTATTCTCCTCCCCTCGTTCAGGAATGCGTTGCAAGTGTCTCCTGTTACATCAAAAAGAGTGTCCATCTTGAGTCATCACATTGTAGGATCGTGGAGCAACCCTACAAGTAACTCACACTTTCTGATCCCAGCTTCCACCATTATAAATATGAACTGTATCAGTGGGCTTCAGCTCCGGCAGTGCCCGTGACCCTTTATCATAGTACGATTTTTGCTGAGCTTTGATCTTTTGCTTATGCTTGCGCAAATCAGTGTCACTCCTGTGATTTGTTACCATCAGTTTGGGTAGCAGAGTTCTCAGCTGTCAAATAAAATCTGAGCAGGTGACAGGCCACGTGCCAGAGGAGCTGATCTGTAATTCAGAAGAGGTAAGTATGGGTCACCACTGCTATCAATGGCTTTCTTTAACAATCTTTTTATTATCTTAACACCATGTCAGAGGGGGTCCTCTTCTTTGATTGATTCTCGGGAATTAGCTCTGAACCCCCTGGACAAAAGACAGGGCACCCTGCTGTGCTCCATTAGTTCCCTGGGTGCGGGATTCCTAAATTTAGGGTCTGGCCCCTGTACTCCCCCCTACAGCCAGTCTGTAACAACCTTTAAGGGCTTCTCCCAACAAAGATGGGTCCCTTACAACACAATAACTGTTCCAATATATATGGGTTGGTCCCACCTTAATCATAGGTGTTCCTCCAGTTGAGGCCTACAGCTTCTTCAAAAGCCTCAGGCTTTATTCCAGTCAGCATGAGCTTCTTACTGAACCTTGTCTGGGTTTCAGTGCCCTGGGCAGCCAGCTTTGAGGAAATGTGCTCCCTTTAGAGTCTCCTGGTAACTATTATTCTCCTCCTGGAGTAGGCCCTTTACATATGCTAGTGGCTCTTCTGTTTTAAAGGGTCAGTAGTACCGTTTCCCATCGGTATGGCCTTACAGGCGTTATTTTGTTTTGTCTTTGTTCTGGACGCCATCTTGTGGCTGGACTCTGCCACACACCATTTTCCACAAGCCCATTAGACTGAGGTTATCTTGGGCTCGACGTAACATGCCGAAACCCATAGTCCCGTGCAAACTTTTTAAATTCATGCCCTGACAACTGGGGGCCTTTGTCAGACATAACCACATGTGGAATTCCATGTCTGACAAAGCTTGCTTTAAATACATTATTTATTTTAAAATAATCTAAAGCCAACAGATAATGTTTGCCAGTCAGTGTAAACAAATCAATACCCCCTTTATGTCATGCCTCTTGCAGTTCATTGTCTACCCACATTGGCTCCTTTTTAGTCTTAGATTGGTATTTCTGGCATGTGTCACATTTTTGCACAGCATTGTCTATTTCACTATTCATAAGTGGCCAATACAGCACCTCCCTGGCCCTCCTTTTGCATCTTTCAATGCCCAGGTGACCCTCATGTATCCTCTTAATCATATCTGCTTGTAGCGCTTAGGTACTACCAACCTGTGACCCTTGACCAAAACACCATCTATCACTGAGAGCTCTGCTTTAAATTGAAAATACGGGCCTGGTATGTAATGGCCAAGCCATCCAGTGGTGATGGCTTTTATAACCTTCTGCAGTGTGCCATCCTGTGCTGCAGCCGCAACAAAGTTTTGCCACATCTCATCTGATGCAGGGTAATGTTTCTTTATCCCATTGACATGCAGAATGTCAGATTGCAGTTCAGCATCATCAACAGTGTTATCAACTGTCCTGGGCAAAGTGTCTGCAATCACCAGTTCCTTACCTGGCTTATATTCTAATCTCAAATCATATAATTGCAACTGGGGAAAAAAAGTGTCTGGAGTCTGGGAGGTATATCAGCTAACCCCTTTCTTGCAATGGTGACCAGAGGTTTGTGGTCAGTTTCTGCCACAACCGGCCTTCCATATATAAAAACATGAAATGTTTTGCACCATGCACCAGGGCTAAAGCCTCCTTCTCTATCTGTGCATATAGGTATTCTGTTTCTGTGAGGGCTCTGGATGTATATGCCACTGGGTTCCAATGATCACCATACTTTTGTAATAGGGTTGCCCCAATGCCCTCTTTTGAGGCATCTGTGGACAATTTGGTTTATCTTTTGCAGTCAAAACACCCCAGGACTGGGGCTGTTTCAATAAGCTTTTTTATCATTGCAAATTCTTTGTCCATGTTGACATCCCATGTCCACTGAGTATTATTTTTTATTAGCACTCTTAGGCTGCTGATGTGCTCTGCAAGGTTTTCTATAGACCTGCCTATATGGGTGACCATTCCTAGGAACCTTTGTCCCCCTTCCTTAACTCGTGGGGGTGGCATATTTGAGATTCCCATCCTGCACATCATCAACCTCTCCCTCTCTACTGGCTCCGTCCCCTCTGCCTTTAAACACGCCACTGTCTCCCCATCCTTAAAAAGTCCACTCTAGATCCCTCTGAACCCTCTAATTACCGTCCTGTCTCGCTCCTCCCTTTTGCTTCCAAGCTCCTTGAACGGGTTATCTACTCCCATTGCCTCGACCTCCTCTCCGCCAACTCCTTCCTTGACCCCCTCCAATCTGGCTTCCTCCCCCTTCACTCCACTGAAACCGCTCTAGCTAAGATCACCAATGATCTTCTTGTGGCTAAATCCAACCACCTTAACTCTATTCTTGTCCCCCTTGATCTCTCTGCTGCCTTTGACACTGTTGACCACTCGCTCCTGCTTGAATCGCCCCACTCCCTTGAATTCCGGGACTCTGTCCTTGACTGGTTCTCCGCCTACCTGTCTGACCACTCCTTCAATGTATCTCTTCCTAACTCCTCCCCCTCCTCCTCCCTACCCCTCTCGGTCGGGGTTCCCCAAGGCTCCGTCCTTGATCCTCTCCTCTTCTCTATCTACACCCAATCCCTAGGCAAATTCATTGCCTCCCACGATTTCCAATAGCACCTATACACTGAAGACACTCAACTCTATCTCTCCACTCCTTCCCTCTCCCCCTCTGTTCAAGCTCGTCTCACCAACTGTCTCTGCGATAGCCTGGATGTCTCAATGCCAACTCAAACTGAACATGGCGAAAACTGAACTACTGATGTTCCCTCCCAATCCTTCCTCTCCCTCTTCCCTGTCAATTACCATTGATGGGGTCTCCATCCTCCCTGTCCCCCAAGCTCACAGCTTGGGCTTCATCTTCGACTCACACCTTACCTTCAAACCGTACATTGACTCCGTGGCCAAATCCTGCCGCTTCTCCCTCCATAACATTGCCAAGATCTGCCCCTTTCTGTCTGTCTCCTCTGCCAAAACTCTCACCCACGCCCTAGTAATCGCACGCCTTGACTATTGTAACCACCTCCTCGCTGGCCTGCCCCGCTCCCACCTTTCTTCCCTCATCTCTGTTCAAAACTCTGCTGCCAGGATCATCCACTTAGCCCATCGCTTTGACCATGTGCAGCCTCTCCTCTCCTCTCTCCACTGGCTTCCTCTTCCTGAGTGTACTCTGCACAAGCTCCTCGTCTTCACTTACAAAGCCCTTCACAACCTCGCTCCCCCCTACCTCTCTGCCCTGATCTCCCTCCGAACCCCTGTTCAAGCACCCTGCTCCTCTTCCATCCCCTCCCTCACCCTCCCATGCCTCCCCTGCTCCCCAACTGCGTTCGTCCCTTCTCCCTCGCTTCCCCGCATGCCTGGAACTCCCTCACTGCCCGCATTCGCCTTGCGCCCTCCCTTTGTACCTTCAAATCCCTCCTCAAAACCTACCTCTTCCACTCTGCCCTTCCTAACTCCTGCTAAGCATCCCCACCCAGGTTTATCCCCCATCTGCTATCTGTAAACTCCCAACTTACTGCAACCAAGCCAAGAACGGGTACCTGAGTTCTTGCATCCTCATGAATGTTGCATCCCTTGTCTCTCCCTCTGTTCTCCCTTCCCTGTCTACCTGCCCCCTGTCTGTAGATTGTAAGCTCTCGGGCAGGAACCGTGTCTATCTTATTCTTTGTAAAGCGCTGGGTACATTGCTGGCGCTATATAAATGCTTAAAATAATAATAATTAATAAATAATTCTCTTAGGATCTATTTGCATCCCATTTCCTGATATTCGTCCCCCCAGGTAGGTGATTTCTTTAACTTTAATTTTGCATTTTTGTTTATTAAGTTTCAGACCTGCTACCCTTGCCTTGTCGAGGGCTTTCTGTAGCCTCTGATCATGTTCCTCTTTGTTTTTTCCCCATACCAGGATGTCATGAATGTACACCTTGGCACCAGCAACTCCATCAAATATTGGCTGCACCGTCCAGTGAAAGATTTCAAGAGCTGATTTTAGGCCAAATGGGAGCCTGCAAAATCAATATCTCCCAAAGGGTGTGTTAAGAACTGTAAGACCTGGCTGTTCCATCAGGCTTTTGGCGGGGGAGAGGGGTGGGGTAGGGTTAGGTTGGGGGGGGGAGGGGGTTGTGTTTCCCCCCTCCTTTTGTTTATTATGTTTTTAAATGTTTTAATTGTTTTATATTATATTTTTATATTGTATGCTGTTATTGTTAGCCGCTCTGGGCTACCGTGAGGTAGGAAAAGCAGGATACAAATATGGTAAAATGAAATAAAAATAAATAAAAGTGCAGAGCCTGACGACGCATCCAGAATTGAAAAATATTTAGCAGCAGTCATTTTACTGAATATGTCCTCTCTCATAGGCAATGGATAGAGCTGTCTTTTGCCATATTTGTTGAGCTCCTTTGGATCTAAGCATAATCTTAGTGTCCCATCTTTCTTTTCTATGATGACTAACAAATGTACCCATTCAGTGGGTTCTTCTACTTCATCAATTATGTTTTAATGCCAGCAATTGATTCAGCTCTTCTTTTAGTCTCCTTTTTATGACTAGGGGAACCTTTCTTGGGGCATGGATGACAGGACAATTGGGTTCTGCCAACTCAATTTTATATTCAGTTTCCTGAATTTACCATGCCCTCAAAAACATCAGAATATGGTCTCCTATTAGTGTTTCCTTTGTATTTGCTACCATATATACTCTCTTAATTAAACCCAACTGCTGGCAGGTTTTTAGGCCCAGAATTGGCATAGTGTTCCCCATCGCTATTACAAAAGATATCAGCACAATTTGATCCTTAATTTCTACCTCTAGTTCACATACTCCTTTGGTGGGAATCATCTCCCCGTTATAAGCTCTTAGGCCGTTTTTAGATGAGCGTGGCGGCACCCGCGCTTGTTTTCAAAAAAGCTGGCAGCCCTTTCCACATGTGATGCTGCCGCAGAATACGCGCATGTGCGGGCGATGTGCTTCCATTTCCGGCCGCATATGACCAGCCTCGACCGCCGACCCGGTCAGTTTGCGCTCGGAAATGGATGCGCATCGCCTGCGCATGCGCGTATTTGGCGGCAACATCACATGTGGAACGGGCTGCCGGCTTTTTTGAGAAACAAGCATGGGCGCCGCCGCGCTCATCTGAAAACGGCCTTAGTTTTACATCTTTACCCTTGATCCAGTTTGACTTTTCTTTTGTTTTAACTTATTAACAATTAATTCTAGAAGCACATTTACCTGTGCACTTGTGTCCATTTTATAGCCGATGACCCTTCCATTAGTTTCCAGTGCAACAGTCCAGTCATCTGTCTCCTTTCTCTGCAGTCACAGTACCCACATAGAAGTCCTCCTCAGTACTTTCATCAGTGCTCTCATGGTATACTGCATCAGTTTGCATGGTTTGTCTCCTTCTCTGTACTTGCATGCCTTACACCGTTTTCCTAGTGCGGGGCATTGCCTGTTTGGGTACTTGATCCACATTCCTTGCACTGAGGTGCTCTTTCACCTGTACCCTCATTCATTGGCTGTCTATGAATCTTCCTTCTCTTTGCTTGCTTCCTGCTTTCTCCTTGCTTGTCCTGGTGCTTACTGTTTACTTGATCTACTGTAACTGTTTCTGATTTTCCATCCATTATTTGTAGAGTGTGTAGAGTAACTTCTGCTGTCTGGAGCACTCTTACTGCTTTAGCTAAGATCAGATTCACATCTTCCAAAAGTCTTTTTCTGTAGTTTCAAATCTCCAATTCCTATTACAGTCTGGTCCCTTATATCGGACTCCGTTAGCTGCCCAAAGTTGCAGGCCTGACTCATCACCTTCAGGTCTGTTAGGAATTTCTCAAAGGATTCACCCTCTTTGTGCACTCTTTTGTGAAACTTGTCTCTCTCAAAGGTCTCACTTGTTTTTGGCATGCGGTATTCTGCAAACTTCTGTAACACAGTCTCACAGCTTTTTCTCTCATCCTGGATGATCTGCATTCTATTAAAGACATCAACAGCCTCAGTTCCTGCTATATTTAGGAATATGGCTATTTTCTGCTCATCTTCCTTGGCTGCATACCCTGTTGCTTGCATGTATATGTCAAAACTTTGTTTAATTTTTTTCCATGATTCAACAGATTTACCTGAGAGTTTCAATTCCTTGGGGATTTTCAAATACTCCATCTTTTCAGCAGTTTCTTATCATTCCCGTCTCTTTCTTTTTACCCCACTCCTGGTACCATGTGATGATTTGTGCTGATCAAGAAGTACACCTTCTGGATAAATAAAACTTATTTATTATATTTAATAAAATGCTCCAGCAAGTGCTGCAGGCCTCTCTGCCTGAAGCCAGTGGCTTTGTCTGGTAGCAACCAGTCTGAGCCAGTTTTGTGTAACAAATAACTACATGCTCCATAAGTTTCAGTTGCCAGTACTGTTCTCTTAAAGAGACAGTGTACTATTCCCACACAAAGCAACAACAGAGACCTGCAAGTACACCAGATAGCACTTGTTAATGATCCCTCCCACAGATGGGGAGCTCACCTGAAGTCCAATCCCACTTGGGCACCTGTGGACAAGAAAGTTCTTTTTTGTTGTTAATGAAAGCAGATATTCATGACAATGGATATTTTCAGACATGATGAGCCCAGAGGCCCGCCACGCTGAACCTCGGACCGGGATCTCATTCAGATCCTGGTCCGTGATGAAGCTGGCTGTCCTTCAGATGTGCTGGCTCCATCATTGTGGGGAATCGGGGAGGGGGCAGGGCTGTGTGGTGCAACGTGTGGCTGCACGGCCCCACCCCCCTCGGCCGCTCGCCCTTGGGGAGACGGGCACAGCAGCCAATGCAGTCGCTGCACCCGATCCCATATCGCAGTTGAGGCCACGATACAGGATGGCCCAAAGGTAACACATGTTACTTTTGGCCCATCCCGGATCGTGGCCAACCTAACCACAGTTCTCGACCTCTGGCTGGCCAGGGGTCCAGAACCGTGGTTAATTTGACCCCTGCCAGAGATTTACTATGGTGAACATCTGGCGGGGGTAGAATAGACATTGGGTGATTTCAGACGTGACGGGGCGCCTATTGGCTCCATCGTGGAATCACCTTTCTGATTCCTGGCCGGAATCAGAACGGCCCATCAACAGACGAACCGGCTGATTTCGGCAGGGAATCTGGGGAGGGGGTGGGGCTGCATGATGCAACATGCGGCCGCACAGCCCCACCCCCCCACTGCCCTAGCAGCCCGCCCTCCTGGAGACGGGCGGGCACAGCGGCCAATTCTGTCCCGGGGTCTGGGCCACGGCCTGGAATCGGCAGCGGTAACAGACGTTACCATCCACCGATTCCAGGCCATGGTTCTTAACCACGCTTTCAGAGATGGTACCCGGACCATCCTCGAAAGCGTGGTTATTTTGCTCACTGCCGGTGGTTCACTGTGGTGAACATCTGGTGGAGAGCAACCAGACGTTACGGGACCATTCGCCACCACAGGGGATTGTCTGTGGTTGAGCATGATCTCGTAACATCTGAAAATACCCATTTACGGGAATGCCACCACCACAGGGAATTAACTGGGGTTCACTGTGGTGAAAGGGGTTTTCGTAACGTCTGAAATTACCCAATATGTGCTGAGGTTTTAAGAATAACTCTGAAGATCATGGGAGCTGTCAACAGTGTATATCAATAATTTACAGCAGGAAATTCTTCATTGTTTTTATTGTGAAAAAATTAGTTTAGAAAAAAGAATGTGGAACATTTAAAGATGTGGGTCACTGCTATGCGAGGAAACGAGCATGGACAGATTCCTTCACTAGTGCACAGCCCGTTAAATCCTTTGGAGAATTCTGCATAGGCACAAATAAGGTCTGCCAGTGCACATCACACTACAGTATTGCAAAATATCACTCTACTCCCTTCCAGACTTCAAACTTCTCCTAAAAACATACCTTTTCTGTGAAGCTTTCCCTTATTCCTCACCCCCACGGATTGCTCCCTTATGCTCCTTCTACGTTGTCTTCTCGTTGACTTCTCAACTTTGTGAATGTGTTTCTGTCTCTCCCAGTTTTCCTATCCCTTGTCTCCACTCCCTTGTCTTTCCTAGATTGTAAACCCCTCAGGGCAGGGATCGGTCTTCAATTAACGATTGTACAGTATGAGGTACATTGCTGCTGCCATATAAATAATCTATAATCAAAAGGGACTAATAAAGCTGGCCTCGTCAGTAGATTACAAGAAAAAAGGTCTATGCTAAATAAAAAATATACCATGTAAAATAAAAAAAAGAAACAATGTATCTCAAATCTGTGTTGTTTATTAGGTATCAGCAATTGTTAATTATTCACTTATGTGGATTGGTCATCATCTGAGTAGCAGAATTTACTGAGTAGAAACAATTTACTGGACATTAGCACCTAAACAGTATTTAGAAGTAACTCCCAGTATAAAAGCACTTCAGAGTTAAATTGCAAGTTTTTGCTTTGTTGTGATAGAAGGGGGTACGGTAGCCTCTAAGCTTGGAGTTGTGGTAAGGTTTTTTTCTTCTTTTTCTTGCTATATACATGGTTTTTGCTTTGTTGTGATGCATAAGAATGCATATTCATTTTTTCTTTTTCTTACATTGAAGGTTTACTATTTACAAGCCCAAGAAGCTCATGCTGCCATTTGGAGAGTATTTATAACATTAGGGCAATTTTGCCAGAGGCAACAGTTTTTTTAAAAACCCACTAGAGATATTTGGAGTACGTTATTATTGTTACATTTTTTTCAATATTTTAAATATTTTTTTCATATGTTTTTTTCTTTAGGTGCAGTCTTTTATATAAATGAGACTGGGTTCTCCCTTCTATATTGAAGAATTCATTTTTGTAAGTTATTAACCCCTCAGACAGATTTTGGGGTAAATTAGGCCCCAAAGGGGTACAAAAAATGCATACAACTTTCTTTAGCAAACCTGTACCATTTCATACTGCATGTATTCCTCAACAGCAATGGGGTCAATTGTCCTGTGTTGGTTCATTCCCCTTCCCCCCACTCCCCAGTTGTATTTTTAAAAAATAAATTGAGAATTTAACTCAAATGGTATTGGGGGTAAATTTGACCCCAATTGTAATGAAAGAAAAAATGAAAAAATGACATGTCTAAGGTACGGGTGTGTGTGTGTGTGTGTGTGATATTCACTTCACACATTCAATTCAAACACAGTTCTGTAATTTTGGGAACGTTGGAGTACCATTGACCCCAAATGCCTTTTGCGTTAGTGACTTAATTGGGGCCTATTTTAACCTAATTCTGGATTAATACAGTGCATTTTTATTTGTCTGAGGGTTCAATATTTACTTATTATTTTTATATACTCTTACCCAAGACTTAGACTTTTACATACCTTTTCTTATTTTCAGTGAACATACATGAATGTATATTGTTTTACACACATGAAAAAGCCCTCAAGAAGACTTGTTAAAATGTGTTGGCTGTTTTTAAAGTTTGTTTGACTGCAGCTTGTTTGAAATCTACAGACATATGGCTGTGCTTAAACCTATTCTGATTGCAACTTGATTGTAATCTAGTCATACATTTCTTTGTTTATGCATTTATACAGTATATTTTACTTTATTATGTTTCACTTTATATATTAAACTATACAATTATCTTATATGTTGTGTACTAAATATGTTTTTCTTTTATTTTACATGGCATATTTTATACTTAGCATAGACCTTTTTGATAATTCTTTTGCCATATAAATAATAAATAATACAAATGTTGGGGCCTATGCAGAGCTTGGAAAGGGGGGAAAGAGCAATAAGAGCAGCCACTGTCATGGATAAGCTGGAGGAAAGCACTAGCACACTTTATTCTAGTATGCTACAAAAATTCCTTGTTGATCTTTATTAGGTACTTTAATACCAAGCATACCCTAAGGTAACAAAAATGATTATTTTTCTTGATTTTTGTTTTTTTACAGAAAGTCAGGTATTCCAACAATTTTCTTTACAGTTTTGTTGACTTTTAAAAAAATTACACACATTTTTAACAAGTTACAATGGAATGGAATGGGAAAGCGCTCACATCTTGAAAGATAAAAACATACTTCTACCAACAGTGACGCACATACTTGAAAGTTTGTTATTTTATATACAGATGATATATTTTAATGCCAACTTTGTGAAGCATTCCCTGCCCCCCTCCCCCAACATTTGTATTCTGTCTAAAGAGGGCATTTTGATGATATTCACTATGATGCAGAAACCAGTTGGTATTAACTAAGTGCACCGAGTAGAAAAAGCCAATTACTGTAGTTTCTATTGCAGCAAAAATCTCATGACTGCAGTAATGTGGAACATCATTTAACTTATGGAGCAAATGATTACAGCGAGCACAGTCGGATGATAAACCTCTTTACAAACTTTTGGAATTAGTGTCTCACTATAATGTTAACAGTACTGGTAAATGAAGACATCATTTGGGACCTGATTGAAAACTTAATGAAACATTTTGTTTTGCTTCAGTGATTTTATGTCTGGTATGGCTAAGATATGGCAGATCATGTACCATGCAGGGGGCTGGACTCAACGACCCTCAGGGTCCCTTCCAGGTCTGTGACTTTGGCTATTTTCACACGGTTGACTCCCGGTGTGAACACTGCTGCAGGTGCAGGGGGGAATAGGTGGGCGCCCATGGGAACACCGCAAGCAGTGGGTAGGGGTGCTTGCACACTCCCATGCTCCATCCACCTCCACCCATCACCCACGCATGGAGCAGCGGGCGCCAATACCTAATGCTCCATGCATGGAGATGGGTGGAAGTGGGTGGGGAATCCATGGGAACGCACCCCCTACCCACTGCGCTGTTCACCCATCCCCACACCCACCGCGGCCCGTGTGAAAAGGGCCTTTGGATCAGGCCTTTGATTAATTCTTTTTGCCTCACATATAAGTAATTTATACTGCTCAACTGCATTTTAACGATCGATATTAGGAGTATGTTGGATTACAATTTTGTCTGTAAATTTATGTGACAAACATTTAACCTAGGCCCCAAGATACTTTGATGACAGCGGCTATGTATGCACCTAGATAAATAGATAGAATTGTTATTTACTAACTCTTATCTATGGGCAATTCATTCATAATTATTTTCTGCAGTGAAATGAGAATTATAGCTAATCATGCACTTAAGCCCAGAAGAATTTGCCTCATAGTTATTCACTCATAACTGGAGTTGAAACCTGGTTTGCAGAATAATTTGCCATTAGTATTATTTTCTGCAGGTTGTAGCAATAACCAGTCCTTTTTGTCACACCTTCTAAATGCTGAGAAGTGTAATGATGGAGTTTAAAATCTTCTGAAGCTAATATTGCATTACTGAGCATAAAAGCAGCTGACTAAAACTCCTTTTCTTTTGAATCGTTTCTCACACCTCATACTTGCTTGTACCATTCAGTTGCTTTCCAAAGTGAGCTTGCTTACTTCTAAACGCTTCTGAACAGAAACGAAATGTTCCACTGAAGTCAGAGTTGCTCTCTAGGGGAACGCTGCTTGCACCAAATGAAAAAATGGAAACACAAGTGACGGTGGCCTGCTTTAGCCCAGGACTCGCTGGCACTCACTCACACCGCCAGATGTTAGTCCCGGACTGCCCCGGGGCGGGTAGGTTGCTAGTCCAGGCTATCTCCTCAGAAAATCTCCAAGAATGGAGCCTGGGCAAAAGGCCTCCAATGAGGTCCAATGCGGGCTAGCACCTCAGGGCAGAGGCCGCCATGGCTGTCCATTATGGTGGTGATAGGGCAGTAGGAGCAGGACGGGACCACCCCACCTTTGTTTAGCTCCCCACCATTTTTGGAGTGTGTAGGTGGCAGGACTCTCTGGCTGCCGACACGTGTGTTTGGTGGCCCTCTGCAGCTTCCCATCCTGGGCTAGGGAGCCATTGCACTGCCTACATGTCTGTTTTTACCCATGTAGGGGCCACATTTCATGCTTTCCTCCCTCTGCTTTGCAAAACACACAGCAGTCCCTTTGAACTAGTGAATCTAGCCTGACATTTTCAGCTATTTGTTTGTCAAGTCTACTCATTTACTAATCATGTAACAGGAAAAAATACAAAAAGTGCTTAACAGCAGCTGTATATTACATTTCAGATGTTAATACAATTTCTCCATTTTTAAAATAAGTGGTTGTAATTTTTTTTACCTTAATATGAACAGTTCTACGTTGCTTGGTAATCTACAGAATTATGACATTCAGAAAGATACTTCTTATAGTATATATGCCGTTTGTAGAACTATAATATGTCAGAAATAAGTTTTCAGTCGTACGTTTGTTACAGACATAGATTAAACAAAACACATAGGAAGTAAAAACGGAGAAGCGCTACATTTTAAACCAACTAATTATACAGTGAAATAAATGAAGTGCAGAAATGCTGGAGTAAAAGTTACATTTCTTCCTCTATGCGATGGAAACATTCAAAGAGTCTATTTATAAGATGCTTATTTGAGAGTTATGTCCTCTCAGTTTCCTTGCTACTGGAACAGGGATAGTCTTGAGTTAACTGCCTCTGTACTATGAAAGGTTTTAAAGCTTTTTGCTTTTCAGTTGAATAAAAAAATGACAGTTTACAAACCTCTTCAATGCATATATATTACATATGTTTATCTAGCAACAACTACATCCCTTTTAATTTATTTTCCAAGTGTGACTTTTCATGCATGTCTTCTGAATGTAGCATTCAGCAACAGATTCCAATGAGCTGGTGTGTAAACCATGATTGCATGTCTCTTCAGAAAATCTCTTCCTCTGCTGGCTGATCTAGGTTTAGAAAACAGCTCTAAGTAATCGGACATTCACTCATCAACTGTCTTCTTCATCAGAGACTCCTTCCCAGGCTTCTTCCCATTTAATGTTGATGTACAAAAGCTGTTACTCATTTTGTTTTGTGCTCATTCTAGTGAGGATTGGCTTAGCAGAACTGCAAAACATAAAAAAGAGATGGGAAGTCAGTTTACAAATACAGAGGCATAGAGAGTGTTTTTTCTGACACTGCTTTCTGATCCGTGCTTTAGAAGACACACAGTGCTATTTTTATACCAATTCATTTTGAAAGGCAACAGGTATCATTAGCCCCAATTGCCAGCTTTCATGGCGATTTGTGGGCTTGAATGGTCAAAAATCAGATTTTAATCTACTAGTCAACAAGGAAAGTCAAAATAATGGGATTGTTTCATTGTGAGAATGGTGGGAAAGGAAAGATACATTGACAACTGGATGAACACAAAATTGGTTTGCAGAGAATCAAATGCTGTTGGCAAATAAAAGGTAGTCAGGTAGATTTAAAAGAGCCCTGCGATGATGGAAGTGTTTCAGTCATCAACCTTCAAACTGCTTTTTATTTTACCTCAATTTTTAGTGCCACATAAACATAGCTTCATGTCCATAGTAAAGAAAGTTTAAGTGCAATCATGTTGGAAACAGCCTGAAGAAATCCCCACTTCTTCAGTCTTTTGCCTTTAGAGCAGAAATAATCCACGTTGCTATGTGGACTATGTTGCTACTAAGACAGTTGTCTATGGGGCATACAATTGAAGGAGACTAGCGTAGCGTCCAAAGACTTGATACAGGTAAGAAGTGTGGTGTCCGTCTTATGTAGTGATTATGCACCAGATGAACTAAGACTAAACTGTGTGGTGGAATGTGCATAGAGACTGTGATTTAGACAGTGTGGCTCCTGCAAACCATGCCCCCACAGGCCGGTTCCCCGCTACTGTTGTAGAGGTCCAGTGGAGTACATATTCCGCATCTTTTGAGGGGACCTGTGACAGGCTGGTATTATCACAATAAAGGAAAAGAATTTGGATCTGGTTCCAATAAAAGAATACTCAGGGTATCCAGAACGGTGGAGAAAACAGTGAGTCCCCTTTATTCACAGTGCTCAATAAGTGGGTATACCAGCTAACCATAGTCCCAGAGAAGGGCTAACAATTCACAGTTCCTTAGCCCCTCTAGCTTACATCCAGAGGCTTTCTAGCTTATCAGCTCAATAGTAGATCACTCCAGACCAATAGTCTTACATCAGTCCCATGGTTCATTCCTTCCAGAGCTTGGAGAGCTTCCAGTAGCTACTTGCACCATCTCGAGGCCAACCCTAGGCATGTGTGACATGTGTGGTCGCACATGGATCCATGCCAACCTGTGTCCTGCACCTGGGGGGGGGTCTTGCGGCACCTGCCCCCCAGCCCAGTTTCTCCCACTGTGCCCCAAACCAGCCAGCTGAGGCAAGGCTGCCCAGCCTGATGTCCTCTTTGCTGGACGCGGCTCACACTGCACAGAAAGCTTCAGGCGTAGCTGCGTGACCCCGCCACAGCAATACCATGAGGTGGCTGGCTGGGCAGGGTTACCGCCGCCGCTGGAACTAGAGGAGGAGTGTGCACTGCGGCAGGGTCTGCACGAGGATTAAGAGCGAGGCAATGATGAGCAGAGCCAACGACAATCGGGGCGCAGCAGCAGCGGAGACTCAACACCACTGCAGGACACCTGAGGGTTGAGGCAGGCAGGCCAGGAGCAGAGCAAAGGGCCCCGTTTCCCCTTCCAGCCACTAGCCCCCCTGCTGAGCAGAGCAGCAGCAGCAGAAAGGTGCCAGCATCGCGCTGGCCCGCAGCAAGTGGAACGTAAGCCCCCTGCAGGGACTGAGGCATGGAGGTGCCAGGCAGCCACAGCAGGTCCCTACACTGTGCTTTATGTTTAAACACCAATGCTGTCCTCCCTCTCCATGTGCAAGACATGCCATTAGCTAGTTCAAAGCTATACTATTGATATTAATTATTTATATAGTTCAAGCAATGTGCATGGCACTAAACACTTGAGATGATAGAGATAGGCCCCTGCCCCAAGGGGCGTACAATCTAGAATGGACAAGGGGAGGGGCACACAGGGAGAGAAAAGGATACATTTAAGCATGTCAATGTTGGGAGTTCCAAGCATAGGGGGCAGCATGGGAGAAGGACAGAAGCTGGTTTAGAGAGCAGGAGACTGGGGCAGGTGCAGATGGTGGCAGAGGAGGAGCAAAGTTCACAGGGACATAACGGGAAATGAGGGCGGAAAGATTGGGAAGGCTGTTGGAAGGTACTGGTAAGTCCCAAGGTAGAAGTGACGATGCAAAGGAGAAGGTGGGGGGAGAGGCAGTTTGGATAAAGAGGGTAGGAGAAGGGATGCACGGGAAATAAAAGGCCAGATGTCCACAGCAGGATGAGAGGGCCAGGGGTTGGCTGCAGACATTGTGCACAATAGAAAAGAGATATAATAGGAAACAAAAGGGGTCAGGGAGATGGGAGGTTTGGAGAGCAGTGTACTGTCCTTTCCTGAACCTCTTCCAAACTCTGTTCAGTGTTTCCTGTTAGGCTGACTACAGTATAGCTAGCTTGGTGAACTATACAACTCACCAAGCAACTATATAAAAGTTATCATAGAAGTGGGTTGATACAAAAATATCACCAGCAAAATCTCCCCCTGTTATTTGGGCATCTTGGGCTGAACCTCAGAGTTAATCAGGCACCATTCTATCTAATAAGTGTTTGGCTCAAGAAAGCGGCTCAAGGTGAAAGGAGCACAAAGCCTGAGTCAGTGCACTCTGTGTTTAGCAGCAAGCGCACGAGGCTGAGAAAAAGAGTCAATGGGACTGATTGAACATTGCACTGTGACTCCTTTATGTCAGCTCTGC
This sequence comes from Sphenodon punctatus, assembly GCA_003113815.1. NCBI lineage: Eukaryota > Metazoa > Chordata > Lepidosauria > Sphenodontia > Sphenodontidae > Sphenodon > Sphenodon punctatus. Next base: position 12,170,391 of record QEPC01008309.1, read on the forward strand.
TGGAAGGAAAAGAAAAGAACGGATATGACCACTGGCAAATCTTGGGATAAATTCCAGCACCCTGGATGCTGCTCACCCCTGTGCAGAGAGCAGAAGCAGTTTCCAGCTAGCCCAAGAATAGAGGAGCCGCAGAAGTGATGCAAAGCTTTAACCAAGAATTATGTTCAGGGTATATTTATGTTGTGAAGAGGACAGTACTGATGAAACCAGAAACCCAACTGGACAAGAGGAATTTCTATAGCAGACCATAAGGAGTTGGCTATTGGAGATAAATGGTGTTTGTTTTTATTAGAGAACCCAGTATACAGTTACAACTTTCCACTGTGGGGAAAACACATTAATGAGAGGGGACTTATTTTTTTATTTTTTAAGGAAAACTATCAGTTGCAGCCCTCTGAGTATATCTCCAGCAAAAGGTGGTGGTAAGTAAGGACAAACTGGGGGAAAAGTTGCACCTATTTCTGATGACTGTTGTTTATAAGAATGTGACAGCCAAGGATCTCATTGTATTTTTGAAAGAGGGTTCTATAGAATCGTAAAAGTCAGGGATGGAAAAGATCTATTTGATCATCCTCTCTTTCCCTGCCATTAAAGGATGATTCCTTACACTACTCAGTTTGAGTGTTCCTCCGGTCTAATGTTTAAATGATACCTATTTCACAGATGGAGGAATTGAGGCATAGAGTGTAACCCTCACCCACCAACTTCAATAAGGACAGGATTGCACCGATAAAGAGGTGCAGTGACTTTCCCAAGGTTAAACAGAGGGCGCCTTTAGACACAACAGAAATGGGTGTCTGGATGTGTGTTGACACCATTGTTTAGCCACGCATATGTCCCCGTGTTTTCTGAGTTGCAGTACTTACATGATTACATCTACCCATGCTTACTTAAACACTGGATGTCAGCACTGATGCACAACCTGCCACAGCTTCCCTGGATGATATCCCATCATGTGCTGCTCCCTCCCCTCAGTAAAAAGCATGATGTCCCACGATGCACTGCTCCCTCCCCTCGCTATACAGTCCTGTCACTTTTAAATTCCAAGATTCCTCGCGATGACGCCACACATTCTCACAAAGGGATTCCTTTGAGCCACATGAAAGATAAAAAGAGCACACTGACAGAGGACAGGGTGAAATTATGGGGAGTGGGGAACTCTATATGAGCACACATGGAGACATACAGAGTGACATGCACACATGGAGCCATGCAGCGTGAGACCGTGTCTGAGGGGCTTGGCCCTCCCTGCTGGGACTGGGAATGTGGGGAGAAGGCTGAACGCAGGCACTGCTTCCCAGCTTCTCGTGAGCACAACTGAGGCTGCTGCTGAGTTGGGATGGAGGAATGGGCAGCATCAGAAACCTTGCTCCTTTCTCTCCCTCTCAGTCAAGGAGGTCCCCCCCGCCTTGAAAGTGGCTTCAGTTTTGACATACCAATGCCACGCTTGGTGTTGAACACTATGATCGTTTACTAGAAGTAATGGCAAACACACCACCCAATATTGCCGGACACAGGGAAAGGTTAAACATGTTATTTCCGCCCCACATACTTTCTGGCAGCAGATATGGGTTTAAGGGGGGGCTACCGGGGAACCAAAAAGCATTTAATTGTTTACACAAAACACACAACCACGTGTTGTATGCCATAACCACCTGATCACCATTGTATCTAAAGATGCCCAGAGGCTGCCTGATTCTCAAAGGGTGTCTCCAGATGAAGCAGGGAGGGGAGGCTACCATGCCTTGGGTAGTTTAATCCCTCCCTAGGCAGCTGGCCCACGCGATGCAGTGAACCGTCTGCCCGGCAGTGCTCAGATGTTCCCCCTGCCCTGTGGAAGGCCGAACAGCTGCCTGCTACGCAACATGTCCTCAGAAAAATAAAGAGAATGCGTCGTGGAGCAGTCTTACCCCACATGGGGTATGGTTGCCCAGGGCAGGGCAACCCATGCGGCTGGGCCCCCTCTGCCCGTCATGGGACAAGCTCCACGGTGGGACTGTGAGTGATGGGTGCTGGCGCCTGGTCATACACAGTCACATCATGGCTGGGGACAGGCTTTAGGTCTGGCCAGGGGAGGGAGGTGGGGCTGAGCTGGACATGTGCTCATGTGGCTGGCACCGCAGCCCCCCCTGGCCATGACGACAGCTCTGACAGGGACTGGCCCACCTGGCCTCCCTGTGACTGTGTGGCCGGCTCCCTGTGCTTGCCCTGATAGGTCAGCAGTGACTGCCCGCCAGGGGGTTGTGTGGGAATCGAGCCCATGTCACTCGTGTGGAGACACCCAAAACATGGAGGTGAATGGGGTTTGTGCCAGTAGGGCATGTGGTGAATCATGATTCTGGTAAGGGTTAAAAACAAGTAAACCATTAAAAAAATAATAATTCTAATTCCCCTGCTAGAATGACTCCACCTGCGGCCTTAGACTAAATAGCTGTTAGATTTAGCTAAGACGACACTGGGTGTTTTCAGACATGACGCTAACCCCAGTTTAACCACACTTGACCATTTCTTATACATGTTGCAGGGCTGTATTGGTGCCCTATGCATAAGAAGTGTGGTTAAACTGGGGATAGCATCATGTCTGAAAACACCCATGGAGTACATTCCGATAACACCAACAGATAGCTTCATACAGGTTTTTGATGATAGGACAGTTCTAACAAGGAAAGCCAAGCATACATGTCATAATAGCACTGTGACGCTCTGCTGGAAAAATTTAAAGCTGAAAGGGTTAAATGCAACATTTTTGCTAAGTATTTTTCTCACAGTTTAATGTACATTTGCTATTCAAAGTCTCAGCAATATTTTATTGAAACCAAAAAAGCTTTGAAATTCAGCATTGACATATTAAAACCTTTATTAGTCTTTCTGCAGAATTTTATATAGGTGTCATACAGATGAAAGAGGAAATTTAATAAAAACCACGGACAGTTTGGAAAGACCCACCTACGTACATAAGCCATTCCTCTCACGTAGCCTTCTTGCTCTGTCTGGTTTGGCCGTGTAACATGTCTTATGCTTTTGACTTTTTATAGCGGTTTCCTACAACCCCCTTTTAGAGCTGTCATTGGCATCACAGTTAATGAAAGCAGCTTTCTTCCATGATGGCCATGTTGTTTAAACTACATGAATGCTCTGCTCTTACATTTCAACTAATTTAAAGCGTTCTGAAGGTTACCTGTCATACCTACATCCCAGTGAGATGTTTGTTCCTCATTAGGTGACACATTCCACTAGGGTTTTTATCTGATTGTTGTAGGAGATCTGGCATACAGTCAGCATTGGAGGATTTTGCCATATTTCTGTGCTTATAATATTCCTCCAATAATTCACCAATCTTTATTTGTTTGAGGAGAGGACTAGTAGAGGGATTTCCAGGCTTCTTCTTATCAAGCATGTACTGATACATACCTGAGAAGTAACTGTTTGCTGCCATCAAGCACATAGAAAACCTGGACCCTAGACACACCTCAGCTATGCAGCCTCTCAGGGTGCACAACATGAGATACCGATGACACCTTGGGCAGCCTTACCCCACTCCAGGCAGCCTTAACCACATGCCTTCTGCCCCACCATGCTGTGAGGTCCACTGCAAGGCTTTGAATGGCGGCCACTTGCTCCAGTCCCGTGCGGCCATGTCACTGCCAGGTAGTGGGTTGGGATGGGGGAGGGAGGTGGGGCAGGCGCCCACTTGTGTGGCTGGTGCCTCAGCTCACCACGTGCCATGGTGGGAGGTCTGACAGCGGCCTGCTTGGCTGGCTTCCCTGTGGGAGGTTGGGGTGGGGTGGAGACCATCTGCCCTGCTCCCTGCCCTGGCCCTGCCGTGTGGCAACAGCACCTGTCCACCACAGGTTTGCGCGGGAATCGGGCCCTCCACAGCTTGTGTGGCTGCACCATCTGTGACTTCAGGTATGTTTTTAAACTGGATCCCCATCCAGGGCCTCCTAACTTCTATTGGACTATGACCCATGATGGTTTCTCGCTTCTCCTGATGTCCGTTGGTCAACTGGGAAATCTGTATTGAGATAGCTATATGGTACATGCTCTCTTCAAGGACTCCACAGGAAACAGGTGCCCACAAGTCATATATCCAGGCTTTATTCTGTAAAACATTTAATCATGGAAACTAGATAAGGAAATGAACAAAACACCTGTCTATAGTTATGTCCAACACTGGTTACAGATGTTAAAGAGCCAGCGCTCTTAATGCCTAGACAGGGTAAGAACTGTCATTACTAGAGGTGTGCACCAGGGACCCATGACATTTTTTGTTTTTGTTTTTGTTATTTAAATCTTTCATTTTCATTTTTATAAATATCAAAATTTCGTTTTTGTTTTTGCTTTTGTTTTTGCTTTCTATTGGTTTCAATAGAAAACACATTTTTGACTTTAACTTTTCTGTTTTTCATTATATTTGGATGAAAGATGAGGGGAGTGTACCTCCAATGGAAAGCATTAAGTATACCAAATGGAAGAAAGATTGGATAAAGGAATTAGATTTTATAAGCCGTTGATGTATGTTATTTTGCAAAAATCTGCATATACATTCCTGGTGGTACCTTCTTTACCTCCAATCTAATGTGGAAGAAACTTGGCAAGTTTATACCCCTCCTTATGATTACTATTTATGCTAACTTTCACAAGGATTAGATAACGGGTCCTGGTGGTATAAGCAATTAACATATAAATGTATATCTGACTAACATCTTTGTAGTCAAACCAGTGTACATTAAATTTGGCAGGGCTGTATCTCACACTTTTAGAATCATCTCTGCCAAATATCAGAAAGATGTGGTAAAGGGTTCCAATTTTATATACCTGGACAGCATATGTAGAGAATGAGCCTATGCCAGGGTTTCTCTTACGTGTCACTGTGGTATAAGATCTGCTTGTGATGCCAATTGGCCAGCAGAAATGTCAACCAAATATCCTCATTCTGTGCTGTGACCATCCCAACTTATCTCCCGCACTTATTACTGGGAAATCAGAAGCATCTGTTTATGAAAGAGTCAATAGAGATTCTCTCATGTCCTCTGTCACAGTGCTGCAGGATATGATTGTGATGATAATTGGTCAGCTTGAATGTGTAAACTATGTCTTCTGATTGCTGAAATGCTATCCCCAAAGTCCCAGTTATGTCCCTTCTATGCCTGCCTGAGGGCTCCACCCTATGCCCGCCTCAAAGCCACCATCAATTGGTCCTGTAAAGTTGGAAGCATGCAGTAATTGGCCAGTGAATATGTCTGTCAGTCTGTTGGGTTGCTTCCCATATTCCCTCCTACAGCCTCCCTCCCTCCCCCTGCCATGCCATGCACCTTCTTCTGACTGGCACTGCATGTGCTGCTATTAATCTGAATAATGGTCTTCAAGGGGACAACTTCAATTGCTTATAAAATTGGGTTCCTTTATCTAATTGTCCTGTAGTTTAGCAGAGATGACAGGGAAGGTGTGTAATAAATTTCTGCCAAATTACTTGTAAATAGGATGGAATATAAAAATGATACAGCCAGAAATGTATTTTCAAGTTAATAGCTTATAACATTAGGACACTTTATCCAACCTTTCTGAAATTTGGCAGGATTGGTACACTAGTGGAGGGACAGAATGTTCCTAGGTTTCATGCAAATTGGATGGAAGATAAAAAAAGGTGTCGCCAGGAACGTGTATGGAGCTTTTCTTAAAATCACAAGATTCAATTGCTTCTAAAATCGGTCCCCTTTATCCAACCTTTTTGAAATGTGGTACACATAGTGCCCTCCATTGGGGGTAGACTCTCCCCATGTTTCATTAGAATTGAATAGGAAACAAAAAAGTTATAGTCAGAAATATATTTTTCCCCATTATTTCAAAAACAAAAATTCATTTTTGTTTTTATTTTTGTTTTCATTACTATTATTTGTCATTTTCATTATTACAATAATGAAAATGAAAATCAAAATGTTTGGTTTTATTATAACGAAAACTAAATGCACACCCCTAGTCTTTACACATCCATGGTGTGTGCGCTAAAAGTCCTTCTGACAGGTGTCTACCCCAGCAATCAGTCCTCTTTCAAGGCATGATGTCTTGATATATATATGCAGGGAAGATAGTTGATTATCATTTGGTGAAGTCAACTTCCCAGTACAACTTTACAGATCTACTAAGGATTGGCTAATGCTGAGAACTGTCAATGTTAATGAGGAGTAGATTACATAAATTTTCGATGTGCAGTCCTAAAGCGGTGTGTCTATGGGTGTTAACTGTTGTGAGGTGAAGTCAGTTAACCCTACCGGAGAGGTGTGGGCATGGGACAAGGCTTCCCCTGGCTGCCTGCCCTGGCGGGGGTGGTGGTGCTGAAACAACAAGCAGCTGCCCGGCCACACCTCCACACCACTGGCATCACCCCGTCCCCCCCTGCCTGGATGAACAGCCATGGCAACCTCTCAAGCCTGGAGAAGCTGGGGCTGGGAAAAAACGTTTCCCCCTGGTTCGCCCGCTCTGGTCCAGCTTTGATCCGGGTCCACACTTCTGGAGCTGCTGCCACCCCAGGTATGTTTTTTACCGGGACCGCATCTGGCAGGCCCGAAACAAATGTGCTGCTGTAATGCTGGTCCAGCTGAGACAAAGCAGGCCCGATAGGGCCAGCGTCACGTTTGGGAACACCCAGTGTTCACTCTTGGCTGGGTTGCTTATGCAAAACAACTGCATGCAACATCTCAAAAGAGAGAAAGAGCACGCTCACACAAGGTGATTTTGCTAGATAAAGGTGTGTATTGGGTAGTAACTCATACAGCTAAAAATACAGCTTTGAACATAAGATAGCTGACTGAATTTCACATGCACACTTTCATCCTTCCTCCAAGGGATAGATGCATAAACCAAGGTTCTCAACCTTTTTGTGGGCAAGGCCTTTTAAAAGATCAGGCATGCACCTTAAAAAAGAAATCCAGGACCAGGAGTGGCCAGGTGGCAGCAGCAAAGCGGAGGTTGGGAGCAGGAGCGGCAGCAGCAGCGAACCAGCATGAGGTGGCCAGACGCAGCAGGAGGCAGGATCCAGAGAGGTGAGGAAGCTGCAGGAAGCCATGTCTCCCCATCCTGCCCCCTGCCCACAGTGGCAAGAGCAAGGAGTAGGAGTGGATGCAACGCAGCTGCACAAGGGCTCTCGGGTCACTCCAATGGCTCCTGTCCCACTAGTTGAGAACCACGGGTGTTAAACAATGGAAAGAAGAAAATCACAAATGCTTCTTTTTGGGGAATCAACTTCTCAAAATACTTTCCAGACATATAACTTCCTGCATACGCAGGAGTCTGAATTTAATTTGTATCAACTTCTCTCTGGCTGTTTTTAGACGGTACGTGCTACCCATGTCCACCCATCCTCCATGGATCTGGGTGCCCATCAGAAGGTAGCGTGGGTGGAGACACGCTCCCATGACCCACGCACCGCCCACCCATACCCTGCACAGAGCAACCCGGGTTTTTCCCGGTTGCTCCATGCAGGGTCATTAATGGGCAGTTCATGGGTGCAGGCACACACTGACTGCATGCTAGGGGTGGGACATATGGGACATATGTATCGGATTTATCTGATACCGATATTCCCACCCCTACTGCACACCCATCCGCTGCTGTCTAACCCTCCCCCCTCCCCACTCACTGGACGTGTGCGGTGGTGCACACGAGCCCACACCCCCAGGTGAGTCCATCTAAAAATGGCCTCTCTCTCTCTCTCGCACCCACACACACCCATCTTTCCTTCAAGTAGTCATCTACCTGATTTTTAATGCAATGACAGTCATATGCACAGTAGATATAAAAGGGGAAAACAATAGCTTTTATCTTGACAGCCACAACATTTAAGCCATTCGATTAGCAGTTTGAAAATTGCCAGCATTCTAGGGGTTAATCTTGTACAGCTCTCTCTCCAAAAAGTCGTGATTGTAAGAGTAAAGATGGGAAGCACATGGCTCTCTTGATGAGGTCAAGACCAAGGTTAGTCCGAAACCAGATCCATGGTGAGGAGGCACTTGAAGAATGAGCAACCAGTACATTTTCTGTAGCCTGAGTGTACTGCTAACTCAGGAATGAGGTTATTAGTATGGACTGAATGCCACTGCTCTCAGGGGTTTATAATCCCAGAGGCCCCCATGGGACTACTGCAGAGTAAGTGGTTTAAGGAGTGCAGCGAAAGAGACATACAATGCAGTTTGGATACGGTGAGGAGATGATGATCTAAACCCAAAATTCTGCATACATGCTCAGCCTGTTAGTGGAATGTCCTTAGCAGCCTCAGTGGTACACTAGCGGTAGTTCATCTAATGGCATGATTGGTCTTCTGTTTAGCTAATGCTTATGATAAATAAAGTATTTCCTCCTTTCATTTGCAGAATAGAAATCTGGATCTTGGAGCTGCACTTTAACACAGTCATCGCTCACTGCCAGGGCCTGGCTATACCAGAAGAGGAAGAGGATACCGAAAGCTATTAATTGTATAAAGCATTGACAAGATATATTAAAGAGCTTACATAGTCAGTGCCACTTAATCAGGAAACTGATAAATGGGATTTTCTGCTTAAGTGGGACAGAACTCTAGGGATGATCCTTCCCAGTGCTATTTAAGTTGTTTAATTGGGATGTCACTTTGCTTAATTGGGATGTAGTATTTTCAAATGATGAATGGAGATCACTTTTCAGAGCAATCACACTAACCCATAAGTTGCAAGTGGTGGACTCTCTCAGACAATTTGTACAGGAAAGCAGGATGCAAGCTGTGCTGCCCTGTCTGAAGATGGCAGAAGGCAAAGTACAGTTTAAAGCAACCCCATTGTGGAAACGGCGCACAAAGGACTTGGGTTTCCAATGATGCATTAAAATTTTTTTCATAATATGATTTTATTCTTTTCTTTTGGAAATAAAAAACAGTAAAAAAATGTCCCTTGCATATATTGTAAATTTTGAATACAGTATAATTGGGACAGTAATCTGCTTACTGCAGATATTTTTACATCTCCCAAGGAATCCTAATGAAGAGGCTTCCACTGTACAATGTTTGCAGAACCTCCGAAGTAAGATATTCTGTTGCCTTTGCCGGCAGAGCCTTGTAGGAGAAGTTTCTACTTATAGACTGGTGACTTGGCTCTTTTGTTTGCAGTTGTTTCAATAAAGACAGAATGATTGAAAGAAATTCTATATTCCAAATGTCTCAAAACTGAACAGCAGAAATCCAAATTGGGTGTGTGTCTGTTTATTAGCTCTGCTAGGATATAAGAATGTAAGAAGTGACTTACTGAGTCAGACCAATGGTCTGTCTAACCTAGAATCCTGCCTCTCTGACAATGGCCATGAGTGCATAACAGATCATAACGGAGAGATTCATTTCCTGATTTTCACTCCCAGCCTCTGGGGGTGTCACCCCTGAGCAACCTGACTAATAGCTTATTTATGGCCGACTCCTCTAAAAACTTATGCAATCCTTTAAAAAAGCCTGTTATATTATTAGCCTTCGCACCATCCCGACAATGCATTCCACAGGTTAACTGTGCATTGAGTGAAAAGTGATAATGCTCCACTGTTTTTGTTTCATTCTTTTTATTTATTTAAATGTATAGGCTGCTGTAGCAGGGCAGAGTGCTGTGGAGAAGCACCCTGGCCCTTTAAGGGGGTGCATCCCAGGATTGATGGAGGACTGGGCATGACTGGGACCAGCCCAATACTCAGCAGACTGAGCCAAAGGGCTCAGTGAGAGAAAGGAAGGAAGGAACCGGTGGAGGAGATAGGGGCTGAAGGGGGCGAGGTCTCCATGCAGATCCAGCTGGAGGGTGGTGCCTAAGCTCTCTGTGTGTGTGTGTGTGTGTGTGTGTGTGTGTGTGTGCGCGCGTGTGCGTGCGCAGGGGGGGGGGGGGGGGGGGGGTGTAGGTTTGCTGGAATCCTGACTGCAAGAATAACCAGTGCCTGGCCAGAGAGACGCTGAGAGCCAGAGGGGAGTGCCTGGCTCCGAAAGGTAATAAGGGGCTTGACAAGCCAGAAGGTGATTCCAGACTGGAGTCACCAGTAGCGAGAGAGTATGGGGCCTGGCTATGGACAATGATAAAGGCCAGAGGGTTGTACCTGGCTGAGAGACTAAGGGCTCTTTTAGATGTGTGGGTCGCTGTCACGCGACCTGCTCACGCGATATTTAAAAATCCTGCGATGTAGGATTACACGAGATGGAAGTAGGGGATCACGCGCATGAAAGACGGTCGCACATTATTTGCTGACCGCCACTTAAATACCTCGATGTGTGAGGTAGTTAATTTGCGGTCGGTAAATAATGCGCATCCGCCTTTCATGCGCGTGATCCCCTACTTCTGTCTCGTGTAATGTCACGTGGCGGGATTTTGAAATATTGCACGAGTGGGTCGCACAACAGCGACCCGCTCATCTAAAAGCAGCCTAAGCAAGACCAGCCAGAGGGTATGTGGCCTGGCTGGGTGATGTTGTAAAGGTGGAGAACTGAGAATAAAGACTGAAGCGAGATTTCCTGTGTGACTGGGTCTTTGGGGGGGGGGGGGGCTAGATCATGCAGGGATGTACTCCTCGAGCCCACCCCAGCACACGATTACAGCCGCCCTTCCCATTAAGACTCAAGGCGGCTTACAAACAATACAAATATCTTTACCCCCCACACACCCAACCCCGCCCAACCATATCCCTGCCTGCTAAACAGCTGGCCAAACAGAAAGATCTTACATCATTTTTGGAAGATGATCAAGCTCGGGCTTAGACAAACCTCCAAGGGGAGGGAGTTCCATAATCATGGGGCAGCCACAGAGAACGTCTCTCTGCATGTCCTTGCTGACCTCAGATGTCGTGAGAGGACATGAAGGAAGAGGAGATGTTTCCGATACCAGGACACAAGCTTTTATTTATTTATTTATTATTAAAATTGATATGCTGCCCCCTCCTGCTACAAGCATCTTGGGGCGGCTAACAACATTCTAAAGTACATAACTAAAATACAATTAAAACAACATAAAATCTCCGAGACTAAAATAACCCATACCAAAACCCTCCCTAACCCAACCCACCCACTCCATCTCCCTCGGTAAAGGCCCAGCAGAATAGCCAGGTCTTACACTGTCTATGGAAAGAGGGGAGGTCGGTGGTCAAGCGGACCTCCAACGGGAGGGAGTTCCACAGCTACGGCGCAGCCACAGAAAATGCCCTCCTCATGGTTGATACCTGGGAAATCCAGGGGACCTTGAGGAGGGCGCCCCCCCGGTCGACCGCAGGGGCCGATCCAGAATCTGGAGGGTGAGGCGGTTCTGCAGGTAAGTGGAAAGCTTAGTGGAAAGCTTAGTGGAAAGCTAGTGGTAGTCAGTGCAGACTCTAGAACACTAGTGTAATGTGCTCCCGGTGACTCATCCTCGACAGAAGACGGGCTGCCACATTCTGCACCAACTACAGTTTCCAAACAGTCACCAAGGACAGCTCCACTTAGAGTGAACTACAGCTTCAGTAGGGACATGAGCCACTGCCCTTCACCACCCTCTGGGTTCTTCTAGCCAGGAATGAGCAGAACCACTCAAGAGCAGTCCCATGAACCCCTGCCAGATCGCACAGCCTTGTCAATAATACCCCATGATCAACTGTAAGAACATAAGAACTGCTAGGTCAGACCAACAGTCAGCGATCCCAGCATCCTGTCTCCAGTGGCCAATCTCAGTCGCTTGGGAGAAGTACCCAACAGGTCACAATAGGGCAATCCATTCTCCATTGTTTACTTTCAGCTCCCAACAGTAAGAAGTTATTTCCCCTGTACCTACTTGGCTAATAGCTGTTAATGGACTTGCCCTCCAAGAATTTATCCAATCCTTTTTAAAACCTAGCTATACTACTGGTCTTGATCACATCTTCTAGCAACAAATCCCACAAACTAATTGTGTATTGTATGAAAAAATACTTTTAAAATTTGTTTTAAATCTGCTACTAGTTAGTTTCATGGAATGTTCCCTAGTTCTAGTACTATTTGAGAGGGTAAATAGCCGCTTCCTATTAACTCATTCCACACGACTCATGATTTTATAAACTTCTATCATATTCTCTTCTCAATAGTCTCTTCTCCAAGCTGAAGAGCCCTTACCTATCCAGCCTCTCTTTGTATGGAAGCTATTCCATACCCTTTATCATTTTTTGTTATCCTTCTCTGTATCTTTTCTAGTTCTACTGTATCTCTTTTGAGATGGGGCAACCATATTCAAGGTACTGACACACCATAGGTGCCTTTGACACCGTTGACCATAGCCTCTTCCTGGATTTGCTATGCTCCCTTGGTTTCTGGGACTCTGGCCCTTTTTGCACGGACACCCCCACCCACCCATGTGTGCAAGTGAGTGGGTGGTGGGTTGGGTGTCTGTGTGATCACCGCACAAGGTGGGTGGGTGTCCGTGAGAATGCTGTGGCTGGTGGGTGGGGGTGCGTGCATGTTCCTGCACTCCACCCACTGCCCACGCATGGAGCAACAGGTGCCAATAGCAGATGCTTCATGCATGGAGGTGGGTGTGCGTCTGTGGGAATGCCCCCCCACGCACCACACACCCACTGCAGTGCCCACCCATTCCCCCATGCACTGCGGGGAGCTGTGGTCCATCTGAAAAGGCCCTCTGTTCGCGACTGGTTATCTCTGTATCTTTCAAAGTGATCCTTCACTGTTTCTCTTGTTGGTACCTCCTTTACATCACTTCCCCTCTCTGTGGGACTAGTTCCCCAAGGCTCTGTCCTGGGTCCTCTTCTCTTCTTCCTGTACACGCTTTCTCTAGGAAAACTCATTGAATCCCACAGCTTCCAGTATCACATGTATGCTGATGACACAGAACTATCTCTCTCCACTCCCATGCTCTCCTCATCCATTCAGTCTCATCTTGCTGACTGTCTTTCTGACATCTCTGCTTGGATGTCTCACCACCAACTCAAGCTTTAAATGGGCAAGACTGAACTCCTCATTTTGACAGATGAATGTCAGGTGTAGAATGACAGGTGTATGAATGATAATAGAAGTTAGAATTGTCCAGGCTGAAGATACTGAAAGAAACTGCTTAAAACTGCAAGAAATGAACTGCTTGAAGCCAAAAGCCCTTAAGTGTACTTTTGAGATACTTTTGAGATGCCAGCTTGTAGCTTGCAAGATTTTGACTGCAAACCGCATTACTAAGACTTACACAAGATGCCAGTACAGCTTGAACTTACACTATATTTGCAAGCATAGCTTGATTTTGGACATTAATTGCTTACACAACAGTTCTGGGCATAAGGCTGAAAACAGACATCTATGAAATGGAACAAAGTTCAACTGGTCAGAAAAGAGGAAGCATAGGAGGACAGATGCGTCCTAGTCGAAATGACTCATGGAAGGTATGGGAGGGCCAACTCTGCCTAACAGCATATGCATGGCTTATGGAACCAGAGACCTATAAATATGGGACTGATGTCTTTTGGAACTCGGACGCCGTAACATCAGCTCGTGGTACCATCTCAACATCAATGGACAGGTCCCGGCGCCCCCATCACCTCTGTTACGGGTTGGTCACCCTGACAGGAGGATAGGTAATGTATGAAAGGATGAATGAATGTTGAGAGAGTAACATTGTATTAACATATAGAGTAATAAGAATATATTTTGGTTTTTGTAACTTTGTACTAAATAAACTAAGAGGTTTGCCAATATATTTCAAGTCTATCTCTGATCTCTTGAATTGACCACAGTATCTAAAAAACATTGTCATATTGGCTGAGTGAATGTGTGAGTGTTAATAACCATGGATCAGGTCTGAGATTTAAACCAGGGTCAGTGCCCTGGTGGAACCTCATGTACCCCACGGGTGTGATTGTGTAAACCTACCTCTTTCCCCACCCCCCCATGAGCCAGGTCCTACAGTTAGCTGCCTTTCTGGCACTCTGTAAGGAAATGGACTTCCTTCCCTCTGTGTGAGTGTATGAGTGCTTGTAACACACCAGTGATTTAAACCCCAAAAGTGTATTTTCCAACAACACATTTAGCAGCCCCAAACCACATGTGACAATTTCCCCAAAAAAAACCCTTCCCCTCCTACTTCCCTCTCAGTTTCCATTGAGGGTGTCACCATCCAGTCGGTCCCTCAGGCATGTAGCCTGGGATTCTTCTTTGACTCCTCCCTCTCTTTATGCCTCAGATTCAGGCTGTTACCAAGTCCTGCTGTTTCGCTCTGTATAATATTGTTAAAATCTGGCCCTGCCTTACTGTTGCCACTGCAAAAACCCTAGTCCATGCTTGGGTCATCCCTTGCCTTGATTATTGTAACTTCCTCCTTACTGGCCTTCCCTTTTCTGATCTCGCCCCCCTTATCTCTATTCAGTGCTCTGTTGCCAAAATCCATCACCTTGACCATGTTCAGCCCCTCCTCTCTGTCCTACACTGTCCTACACTGGCTCCTCCTACGGGAACACATTCATCACAAGCTCCTGGTCTTCATCTTCAAGGCTCTTCATGGCCTTGCTCCCCCATTTTTCTCTGCTCTTGTATCCCACAACATTCCTGCCTGGGAGCTTTGCTTTTCCTCTGCCCCCACCCTTGCCTGCTTGTGACTCCTCTGCTCCTCTCAACACCTTCACCCCTTCTCTCTTGCTGCCCCTCATGCCTGGAACTTCCTCCCTGGATACATTCATTCTTCTCCCTCTCTGTCAACTTTCAACTCCCTCCTGACAACCTACCTCTTCCATCAGGCTTTCACTGGTTCATCATCAAATGAGTGATAAGAATCTCCTCCCTGTAACTAAGTTAAGCAAGTGCACCTGCAACCTTGTAAAGGTATCCTTGTCTCTCCTGATATTCTCCTCTCCCTTGTCCCCCCATTCCTTGCCTCTCTTAGATTGTAAGCCCTTTGGGGTAGGGACCCTGTCACTCTACAACTACTGATTGTACAGTGCCAGGTAAACTGATGGTGCTATAAAAATAAATAATAATAATATGGAAGCATTATAATATTTTCAGTTTATTCTATATCCCTTTCTGAATACTTAACATTCTGTTTGCTTTTTTGACCATCACCGCACATTGAGCTGAGGATTCCAATATAGGCCCTGCTAAGTGCCTTGTGTGCTGCAGGGGAAAATTTGTGCCCATCCCATAAGGGGAAGAAGGCACTAGGTAAGCGGGGGAAGGGAGAGGGGGTGGCTGGCCGGGCGGGAGAGTCATGATTGCAAGCTGCACGCTGAATTGTATTCATTTGCAGCTTGCAAGGTGGAGAGGGTGCGGCGCGAAAATGCGCCTTTCTGATTGGCCGATGAGCGGCCACGTGGTATGTTGGTGCTGCTCAGCCCTGTCATTTGGCTTCTGGAGAGCACCTGAAGAGGATGCGTTCTCCGTCTCGGAGGCTTGAGTGGGCTTGGTGTGGAGGGCGGCACGTCAGAGCGGGGAGCGGTGGCGGCTTGTGGCTTGGAGCCACCGGAGGTGGTGATCAGCCCGGACCAGAGGCAGTGAGGTGGCTATTGGGAAGTGGCTGGGTGGGGGCGACAGTTTCCCCCCAGTGTGGGGAGGTCCCAGTTACTGGCAGGAAGGGTAATCTTGTGAGGAGCTGAGGTGGAGGGCTACTATGGCGGTGGGCTGGCTGGTTCATTGGGTTCACGGGAATTTGTAGGGTGAACACCCCCCTCCCTCAACATTCATTGCAGTATGGGCAGAGCAAGGAAGGCCCAGGTATCTAGTAGGCCTCATGAAAAGAGGGGAGCGGCAGGCTGCAGTGGGAAGGGGGCGGGGGGGGGGGTAGCGAATTAGAGCTGCCCCTCAAGCTCCTCCTCCCCCTTCTTCAGTGGTGACTGGTGGGGATGAATTGATGCAGGTGAATGGGGCTTCCCAGGCAGTGGCTGGGGGCAGCGGGCAGGCAGGGTTATCAAACGAATTGCAGTCAGTCGGGCTTGGCCTGGCTATGGGGGCGGCTGCTCCGGGGGGGACATGAGAATGCGCTCCCTGGCGATTTGTCTAGTTTAGTGCAGGGACCCCTAGTGCAGCAGGCTCCTCCCGCTTGCCTTCAAGAGGGCCATGGGCAGCCTTTTTTGCAGGCCATGGAGGCCAGGATGGCTGGGTGGGATAACGTTATGACCTGCCTGGCAGTCTCTGGTTTATTGGAGGCTGGGAGTGTAGGGGGTCAGGTGGCTGGTGGAGTGAGTGGTGTGAGTGGGAATTCACCTGATCCATCTTTGCAGCTTGGTGAGGCAGCTGGGCCAGTTCAGGGTGGGCCGGCGATGGAGGTGCTAATGAGGAAGGTCAATAGAATGGAACAACAGATTGCCAGGATTGCCCAGTTGCTTGAAGGAGGTACCAGGCCTTCAACGATGGTGGCACCGATCCCAGCGGCTGGGGCCCAGCAGATTTTTAGTGCTTTGGTTACCCTGGCAGCTGGTGATGGTGAGTATGTCACACCTCACGCAGCCATGCAGAGTCAGGGGCAGGTTGTATTTGGGAGTAGTCAACCTGCTCAAAGGGGCAGTTGCCAGTTAGCGGAGGGCATACCGGAGAGGCAAGCATTGGACCTGTTGGGTCCTCGGTGGGGACCCCTGCTCTGCAGCGGGGTCCCTTCTCATCCGGGCAGTTGAATGCTGGTATGGGCCTACTGCTAGTGCAGCAGGACCCAAGCAGGTTAGTGTGGGTTGATAATATATGGCGCCCACAGGCGGTCAGGCAGGGATGGAGACGAGCAGTGGGGTTCAAGCGGAAGGGGTGAACATCCAGGCCCCACCAGAGGGGTGTGTGGGTTTGGTTGACCAAAGCATGGCAGTTCCAGCGGGGTCACTAGCCAAGGAGGTTCCTCCTTTGCAGGGTGGATACGCGTGGGTTTCAGCACCGATTGGGGTGCACCTGCTGCAGTCTACAAGGAAAAAGATATGGAAGGGCGATTACATTGATTTGTTCACCATCCTTTTTTGCGATCTGGTTCCTGAACCCAATGCTCGGGCTGAATCAAAGGAGTATGAGTGAGCTAAGAGGTGGAAAATAGATAGGAATTGGGCTAACTGGGAGTCGGCTTTCATTATTTATGTGGGAGCTGTGATGCAGGCATTTCCGGAAAGGGCAGTAGCTCTCTGGAAATATTTTGACATTGTTAGGCGGGCGTATTTGACAAAGGAAGGTTTCGGATGGCTCAGGTATGACGAAGCGTTTCGTCAGATCGCGGCCATTACGCCAGGGGTTCGCTGGGATGTGAAAGACCATGATCTCTGGATAGAGTGCATCCAGGGAAAGGATGTGGTGCGCACAGATAGTGGACACATTATTGTCAAGGGTGATGCTCAACCAATTGATAATTTAGTGGTGAACAAGGTAGGAAGGAATCGCAGTCATTGGCCTGCTGGGATTTTAATGAAAGCAAGTATTTTCGTTCCTTTTGCAGGTTCAAGCATGCATGCCTACAATGGGAGGGGGGGGCACACCCCTCCACCAATTGTCAGCGCAGGTGAGGTGCGGGTCAGAGGGGAAAGCGGGGATTCCAGCCTAGAGCAGGGACGGGTGGAGGGCCAACCCAGTCCAATGCGGGAAAAGGTGCCAACACCAGTTAAATGGTGGGTACTTAAGGATTTGTTGCAGGATTACCCCGACCCTGTCCAGGCATTGTATGTTGTTAATGGTTTCCATTTTGAAATTCCTTTTGAGGGGAGAAGGGAGTACATGGTTGCAAGAAATTTGAGATCAGTGGCGGGCATGGAGTCGCAGGTTGAGAAGAAGATACAGGAGTTATCTGAAGGCTGAGTGGCTGGCCCCTTTGAGTCCTTGCCGATGGAGAATTTGAGACTGTCCCCATTAGGCATAGTGGCAAAGAAGGCCCCTGGGGAGTACAGATTGATTCATCATCTCTCTTACCCCAGGGGTTTTTTGGTGAATGATGCGATCCCACACGAGCTGTGTTTGGTCCACTATGCTTCCTTTGATAAGGCGGTTGAATTGGTTATGGAATGTGGTCAGGGTGCCCTTATGGTGAAGAGTGACGTGAAAACTGCTTTTCGCCTCTTGTAAGTGCACCCCAAGGATTTTGACATATTGGGATTGACGTTTATGGACCGGTTTTACTATGATAAGGTGATGCCCATGGGATGTTCCATCTCATGTGCTGCTTTTGAAAAATTCAGCTCGGCTTTGGAGTGGATCATTAAATGGTGAACAGGTTCTAGTCACATGTTGCATTACCTCAATTATTATTTGTTCATTGGTAGGGCGGGGTCAAGGGATCATAGTGACTTGTTGGCTGTCTTCAGGAGGATTACCAATTTGGTTGGGGTTCCATTAGCAGAGGAATAAACCGAAGGGCCTGCTTCTGTTTTGACCTATTTGGGTGTAGAACTGGATTCAGTGTGTCAGTGTTCATGTTTACCGGAGGATAAGTTAATGGACCTTAAGAATGAGATTTCTTCCTGCAGGGGGGCCAACAAGGTAAATTTGAGAGCCTTGCAATAATTACTCGGAAAATTGAATTTTGCATGTAGGGTGGTTGCGCTGGGTCGCACATTCTTGTCTCGCCTTTATGCTAGGACTGCTAGGGTTTCCATGCCGCATCACCACATCAGAGTTACCAAAGAAATGAGGGATGATTTGGGAGTGTGGCTTGAGTTTCTTCAGAGTCACAATGGGGTCAGCCTGTGGAGGGAGTTATATTTGTTGGAGGCTGAGTTGCAGGTGCACTCTGATGCGGTGGGTGCGGCTGGGCTTGGAATTAATTTTCAGGGGAGGTGGTGTTCAGAGCAGTGGCCTGCTTATTGGTGTGACTTGGATATTCTGAGAGATGTAATGTTTCTGGAGTTGTTTCCTATAGTTGTGGCGGTTCATTTGTGGGTTAACAGATTCAAGAACAGGAAGGTATTATTTTGGTGTGACAACCTGGATGTTGTGCACGTGGTGAATTTGTTGTTGGCAAAATCTGAGAGGGTGATGCGCCTGATTAGAGTTTTTGTTTTATGGTGTTTGAAGCATAACATAGTTTTTTCTGCTAAGCATGTACCAGGAGTGAGCAATGAGACTGCTGATGCCCTCTCTCATTTCCAGATTCAACGTTTTCAGGATCTCGCTCCACTGACCAGGGAGGAGCAGTTCAGTTCTGAGAAGTTGCTCCACAACTAAGAGAGCTGGATTTGGACCCTAGCCACAGCCTCCCCGGAGCGATTCCACTTCACAGCTACAGCCAACGGTATCTCTGGGATTGATCTGCTGGAACCCAGTCAATTTCACTTGGGTTTCTCTCACTGAAAAGGAGGTCCTTGAACCTAGTTGCCTGCACACCTCAGCCCTTTCTCTGCTAACATCTGCAGAGGGCTGGGTCTAGTCAGTTTCTCCATGGACGTCCTCTCTCTCCCAGAGGTGAAGAACAGGGCTTAACCTAGTCAGTGTTACCATGTCAGCGTAGGTTGTAAACCCTAATCACCACCCCCAGAGTGATTCTACTCCACAGCTACACACAATGGTATTCCTGAGATTGATTCTGTGAGAACTAGTCAATTTCAATTAGGGGGCAGATTGGTGTTTTCCTCAGCCAAGAAGCAGGTCCTTGAACCAGGAGGGGGAGGAGGGGGCTGTCTCCTCAACCTGGAAAGGGCGGTAGTGTCAGCATTTCAACTTCATCGCTGAGAGGTTTCTCCACAACCAGGACAGCTGCCTTCATCCCTCTAGTCAGTTTCACCGGGAAGCGCTGTCCCTCCCGCAGGGGAGGGGAGTGAGGGGGTTGCTTTTCCCTCAGCCATAAGGAGATCCTTGAACATAGTCAGTTTCACAAATAGTGCTGGTGAGCTGGATCACATAAAGGGAAGCACTGGAGGGAAGCCTCAACCCGATCCCAGTTGCTTTTGCTGGAGCCCCCAAAGAACCCACACCTTCCTGAACTTACCGCCCTGGCTTTTCCTGGGAGAAGCGGTTATTTCTTTCTTTTCCTTTTAATGTGAGCGGCCGGGATCAGTCAGCATGTGCTACAGTGTTCCACTCCTATCGGCGTCTGAGATCACATCCGGTGGTGAGCTCGTGAGTTACAGAGAGGCGGGGCAAAGATACTCTCTAGGAAGCGTTTCATGCTCTTGTAAACATCAAATACGTCCTGGAGAGTGATACGGTGCAGGGGAGAAGACAGATTCGCAGTGCCTTGTAAATGTATCATGCGCATTTACAAGGCATGCGGGAGAAGCCACGCTCGCGCTTTTGCGAGCGCTTGTTTAAAAACGCCCCAAGACTTTGTTCCCTAGGAGCTTTGGAGTCTTGGATTCTAGAACTGATAGAAACTGTGAAGGGCTCAGTTTCCCCAGCTACATGGCGTCTTTATGAGAGAGCTCTAAAGGAATTTTGTGCTTTTGCTGTAGGAAAAGGTTGGTCGGTGTCTTTCCTGATCCCTTTGCCGCAGGTTGTGCAATTTGGGATGGAGCTTCAAAGAAAGGGTTTGGCGCCAGGCACGATTGCGGCGAAGTGGTCAGCTTTATCATTTTTGTCAAGTCAAGTCAAGTCAAGTCAATTTTATTATAAAGGGACTGACTTCCGCCATAGCCCAAACACAACACACAACAAAACAAGACAATGCAATCAACACAAAAAGCACACATTTAAAATACGTAATAGTAAAATACTATAAAGATATGGCTGTACATGACCCTGGTTTATAGACTGGTACAGTAACCTATCCAATCATCCCCCCACATGCCATTAATCCGATCATTTGAGTCTCACACTTGCCCAGGTTACCCTTTACCTCCCACAGCATGCAGTCCTGCAAGCAAGTTTATAAAACTCAAAGACCATACACAAAGCTCCACCCTAAAGATAACCTATAATTCAATGTTGTCAAAAATGGTTGGTCCTTCTGAGTTATCGGGATCGCCTATTCTGAGGGTCATGCTGGAGTCCTGGAGAAGGCAGGGGCAGGGTAGAGCTGATAGCAGGGTACTGGTGTTGCCCAAGCTATTGGCTGACATGGTTGCCAAGTTAGCTGAAGTTTGTAATGATTTAAGTGAGGTTATTTCAAGCTGCCTTTGTGATTGCCTTTTTTGCAGCACTATGAGTTAGCAAGCTAGTGGTCAATTCACGCTCGGACCGTTCGGGCAGGGCTTTGCAAGTTGGGGATGTGTTTGTGGGTGTGGATCAGATTGAGTTATGTATTAGAATGTCAAAGACTGACCACACTGGGAAGGGTGCCAAGGTGGTGCTCTTCAAGTCCATTGAGCCATCGATTTGTCCGGTTTCGTGTATGGTTGACTGTTTAAGGGATAGACCTCAGGTAGTGGGGCCTTTGTTTATGCACCAATCTGGTCAGCCCCTTACCCATTTTTAGTTTATGGCCATTATGGGGCGTTGTTTGGATTCTTTGGGTATGTCGGGGAGGTTTAGTTCGCACTCATTTAGAATTGGAGCTGTTGCCAATATTAAGTCAATATTAAGTATTTTCCGGTTGCCAATATTAAGTCAGTTGGGAGATGGCGTTCCGCAGTATTCAGGTCCTATATTTGCCCACTTCCCGCAAGGTAGGTTAATGTAGTTATCTCCGACTCATTAATGGTGATATATGTTTTTTTTATCTTTTCAGGGTTGCCGCGTCAAGTGGGAAAGAAGGTAATTTGGATTATTGGGCATAGTTTTGTTAGCTAGGCCGAGAAGAGGGCTAAAACTTCAAGTTGGGGTTCACAGTTAGGTTTGTCCTCACATGCAGTGGTAGTATGGAAGGGTAAGTGGGGCATGCTTTGGCCCCAGTTGATGCCATTGCTGCTCGGTGGGGGTGGGGTCCTTCCCCAGGGATAATAGTAATTCATTTGGGGGAGAATGATTTGACTATGGGGTCTGGGTTGGATTTATCCATAATGGTAAGACAGGACTGGTTTAGGTTGAAGGAGTTGTTTCCTGGGGAACATTTGGTTTTTACTGAAATGTTACAGAGGATATAATGGCCTAGAGTCATTAGTCCAAGAGTGGTGGACAGATCGAGGAAAAGGGTCAATAAGGAGATTAGAAAATGTATTGAGAAGGCAGGTGGAATCTGGTTTATGCATCAGGATATCTCATGGATGAGGCCTGAATTATACCGGTCGGATGGGGTTACATGTCTGAGAGAGGTCTGGATCTATATTTGGGGAATTTGTGAGAATTTTTGCAAAAGTATTTGGGTTAGGTTGGGGGTGGCTCTGAGTGAGTTATGGGGGGTGTTCAAGCAAGCGTTGCTGCTGAACTTGGTGGCGGTTTTCAGTACCATAAAAATTTGAACTGGCACTGGAATTGGTTTGGCATTATGGGAAACAGCTGGTAACAATGGAGGATGGTATGCATCCTGGAGGTTGGACCTGGGAAGCAGACAGGGGATGGACGCCCCACTGCTATCCCAGAGAAGAAGGATTGGCGTCAGGGGGCATATGGGAAGGATCTAAGCGGTCCCGATATGGTCACTTGCTCGTCAGTTCTTTTTCAGGTATGGATCAGTTATGGTCCATTGAAAAAAGGGGATTGGACTGGTATCTCCAGTCCAATTGGTTATACACTATGGTACTGAACACGGGGAGTGAGGGGCATTAGGGGCGGAGGTGATATCAGACGGTAGGACTTAATGTCCAATCACTCCCCTTATACTCACCCAGGGTTATCAATTTGATCTGATTCTAATGGGCTCACAAATTGGCATCTTAACTGGGATTCTTACTAGCTGATTCTTCCATTGTATAATTGGGAAGAATTACCGTAATTGGATAATTATAGTTAATTCGGATAATTAAATCTGGTAATTGGATCTTTCCACCGTTCTCATTAATTGGCTTAATTGGTTATAATTGGTTCTTGTTTCAATCTCAACAGGTTTTTCGTTTTATGCTGGTTGTTTAATAAACAGTTGCGGCCAGTTTACCCAAATCTATTGTGTCTGTGCCTTATTTCCAGTGCGGGGACAAATTGTCCACAATGACTCCAAGACCCTTCTCCTGAGTGGTAACTCCTAATTTAGAATCCAGCAAAGAGTACATATAGTTTGGATTATTTTTCCCTCTGTGCATCACTTTGCACGTGTCCATATTGAAGTTAATCTGCCATTTAGATGCCCAGTCACCCAGTCTTGGGCGATCTTCCTGCAATTCTTCGGATCCCTGGGGCACTCCACTTTTTACTGTATCAAAGACTGCCAAAAGATCTAACAAAATCGACAGGGTACAGTAGCCCATGGTGATTGC
Source organism: Sphenodon punctatus (assembly GCA_003113815.1). NCBI lineage: Eukaryota > Metazoa > Chordata > Lepidosauria > Sphenodontia > Sphenodontidae > Sphenodon > Sphenodon punctatus. Next base: position 12,193,548 of record QEPC01008309.1, read on the forward strand.
CTAGAGAGGTTGTCAACCAAGGCTACAAACACAGTCTCAGTGCCATACCCAGGATGAAATTCTGACTGACATGGGTCCAGGAATCCAATAGCGTCAAGAGTAAAGGAGCCTTGTTAGTGGCAGCAGTTTAATTTCCAGCATAATAAGCTTCATTAAATGTTTTCAGAAGCATTCAAAAAATTTCCAAACACTAGGTATCTCTTTTTGTTTGAGCCATTCTATTTTCATTAAGATGAGTTCGTGACAGCACGATAAAACATTAAAATCTGACAAGGATAATTTCAAGACAGATAATGGTAGGAATTAAACACCAAGCAGAATGCCATGTTTTCTAGAGGTTTTCTGTAGAATGTAGAAGTGTGAATGGACCTCAAAAGAAGCTTTGAGGAAGCAATTTCCTTTAAAATGAGGGCTCCACCAGTTTAATTCAACCAAACTGTCACCAGGATCAAAATTCAACAAGCAGTCCCAAGAGGGACAAAAAAGAAAAAGAAAAGCTTGCTTCTTTCACAGGGTACAAAGACAACTGGCTTCATACGAGTTAATTTATGGTGGCCAGTTCCTATTTAGAATCTTCATCAACTTGCCTTTTGTACTAAATGATCTTTTCTTGGAGCCTTGAGATGGAAGTTACATCTCAAAACAGGTTTTGTTGACATAGATGGTCCAGAGTTTTGCTGGGTACAAGGGGGGAGCAGAAATGCCTTTATCACTAAATCGTTTTAGGTTATTAAATAGATTCCAACATCTAAAAACCTTCACTTTTAAATTCATAGTTAAGGCGAATTGGTGAAAAATAACTATTTCACTACTCTACCACCTAAAATATATTCCTATTATAATACATTATTTTCAACTACATCAATAGTACTCAGTCTCATACCTTTTATTATTATTATCATAAACATTTATATAGTGCCAGCCATGTGCCTGGCGCTGTACAGAACATAGAAATAGATGCGGTCCCTGCCTGTGGCTTACAATCTAAAAGACAAGGAGGGGGAGACAGGGAGAGGGGACAGTGGGAGAGAAGGGGGAGAAGACAAACAAACATTCAGGCGGATGCGAAGTCTCAGGTG
>QEPC01008309.1:12197573-12222238 GCA_003113815.1 Sphenodon punctatus
GGTGGTGGGGGCTTACAGGGAATGGGCAAGGGGGGCTGAGGGTGAGGCGGGGGAGTGGGCATGGGTGAGAATAAGGGGTAGGTGGTTGGAGAAAGGCCATTGGAGGAGGGAGAAGGAGGGGCATCATCAGCAGGGTGAGAAGGAGAGGGGAAATATAGGGCGAGGGCGATATGGGGAGGCATCCTAGGTGGCAACAGTCTGGGCAGCAGAGTGGGTAACCTGGCCTGAGGGTGGTATGGGAGCGATTGCGTGATGTCCGGTGGCGATGGCAGCGATGGTCAGAAGAGGCTGTGTGGTGTGGGCGTCGTCAGGGGTGTGTGGCTCCTCGCTGTCCTTGCACCGGCCTCACAATGGCCACAAAACGGCCAGCGCCCTTTTGTCGTTGCCCGAGCGCTGCCGCCCGCAGGGGCGGGCTAGCAGCTTCCTGAGTGTCCGGGGGGGCGTGGCCTCACTCATCTGTGGGGGGTGGAGCAGGAGGTCAGCTGGTGTGGGGGGATGGGCTCCCAGCCAGGGCTATGGCTGCAGGGGTGGGCTAGCAGCTTCCTGAGTGTCCGGGGGGGGCACTCACACCTTTTATTAACAACTCTGTCTATGTCAATGTCTTCTTATCATAACTCTCATTCTTCCTTAAATACCATCAACATTATAATATCAACAACAAAGAATTCCCACCACTTTACCATCTCTACTGATTAATAAATTCATTTTAACTAAAACACCTTAACGAGTTAATGTATTTAAATTATATAGTTGGTTTGGAAATTCAGAAATGAAATATAAGTTATACTGTAAAAAATAATTAATTCATTAATGAAAGGTATGAGATTGAGTACTATTGATGTAGCTGAAAAAGATGTATTATAACATTTTTAGGCGGTAGAGTAGTGCTTTTTTTTTTTTTTTAACCAATTCACCTTAACTATTAATTTAAAAGTGAAGGTTTTTAGATGTTGGAATTTAATTAGGTTTTGGAATTGTTATATCAGAATAATATTTTGCGCAAGTCAGAGGAGTGAGAAGCAATAATCTTAAAAGCTAGGCGTGTGGCAGAGATACCAACATGGTACAATCAGTAACTCAGCTCTTTCATCAAGTTCCACTTTGACTAGCCAGACCACACAACATCTTCCCAGCTGGGTTTAAGCCATTCCGCTGGACAGGAATGAGTTGAAGCAGGAAAGTCTTTGGGTGGGGCAAAGGGAACGTTGATTCAACCAATACAATGAAAAGCCCCAAATAAACTACTTTACTAACAAGTTATGTTACACATGGAACAAGTTACATCACTCAGCTGGAGAATACGCAGGCACGTGCTTGTGTTCTACAGCAACAAGACATCTTACCCTGTGCAAGGATACTTGGCTTAGAGGTCCACGTTAACATGCTAGTTTGGTGTCCCATAACATACTCAAGGAACATTATAGTTAAATGTCTTTCCAAAAATGACAGAAGTAAGTAAGAACACAGCAAACAGGCAGTAGAGAACAAGAAATGCAGAACTTACACAAGAGGCCATTACAATTCATTTTACACTACTGTCCTGCAGATACCAAGACTCTTTTTTCAGATCATGTATCACATAATCAAAAGACATCTCCCTGTTATCTCCCTATTTCCCCCTTGCTGCTGTAAAACGCTGTCAAAGCTATGGAGGGTAGTGTTTAAAATGCAATACTAGTGTTTGTTTTTACCTTACAACATGTTTAAGGCACAGTGTGAGAAAGCTGTTCCCACTCCCAAAAGCACCTGCTCTTGCAAATGTACACACACACACACTCATACACATTGCAGAGGCTGGGTGGCACTGCTGAGCTGTTCAGGGAAGAGATCACTTCTGGTTTTTGATCTGATTGGAGAGCCAGTCCAAGCCCAATCCACCTCCACTGGTGGCACATGTCGCTTGGATATACCAGCTCCTCTGCTGAAGGGAATGCAAGTCAGGTTTCTGTGTGATCTCCGCAGCATTCATAGCATTGACAAGGTCCTGCTTCTTTACAAACACAAAGGGCGCTTTTAAACGAGACAAGAAACGCAGCTGATCCTTTGATCAGCCGCATTTCTTGGCGCTCATTTAAACAGCTAACTTACAGTGCAGCCGGATCTTCCCCTGCGTCAGACTGGGCAGGAGATCCTGCCCCCTCCGACATTGATCCCTGAAGTGCCGGCTTTACGCCGCATTTCCGGGTTCTTTGGCCCAGTGTGCATGCGCAGAAGGGTGCGCATGTACACAAAGACTCAACACTGTGTCTGATGCTCTTCTGATCATCAGACACGGCGTACAGAGGAAGGCGGGGGGGATATGCCAGAACAATAATACAGCATCCCGGAGATCTTCTTCTGCCAGCATTCTGGTGAGCTCCTCCCGTGCCTCATTTACTCTCTCTCAGTCATTGTTGGGTGAAAACAGACATGACGCTAACCACCCTTTAACCACCCTTGGTGGTTATTTATGCATGTTTCAGGGCTGCATAGTGTAGCTGCACAGTCCTGCAACATGCATAAATAACCACCAAGGGTGGTTAAAGGGTGGTTAGTGTCATGTCTGTTTTCACCCGTTGTCAGCTACGAAGATTAAACCTTGTGTATTCTGGAAATAATGATGTCAGAGGGGTCTAATTTTATCCTAGCCTCCAACATCCCAGACTGAAACTTATATTTTTGTATTCTACTGTGTCCACATTAAAACCTATGGTTGGGAAGGTGGTTGGTTACGAGGATCTCCTCCAGCTTCAGTTTGTAGAGGATGGTGGTTTTCCCTGCAGCATCCAGACCTACCATGAGAATCTGCATCTCTTTCTTCCCAAAGAGGCTCTTAAACAGCTTTTCTAAAGCATTCCCTATGGCAGCAAGTTACTTTGCCTGCTCCGTGTGAGCACCACTCCTCTGCACTCTTAACAGCCGCTGCAGACCTGGCTCCGCTCCTGAGCTGCCCCGACACCCCCCACCCCCCAGGTATTCCAGTGATGTTGTCCTTTCCCACTTGGGCTAGTAATGGTGATGTATATGCAACACTTCAATAGATCGCGCTGAACTGTGGTAGGTACAGAATAGAAGAACGACTAGGGGTGTCCTGTACTGGATCGGCTAGGGGCACTTCTGTGCTGGAGTGTGCCCGCTCTTCTATAGCATTGGGTAGAGGTCGGTGTGCAGTGGTATAACTAGAGCAGCTAGGGGGGGCTTGTGGGCTGGCCTGCGCCCACTATAGCCTTCGGTGCACGTCTGCGTGCTGCGGTATATGGTCACTTATTTGTAGCCTATCCCCCGTTAGATTTTCTGCTTGCTCTGTTTCCAGCCTCCACACCCTTACTGAATACAAGAAGGAAGTTGGTGCGCCCCGTTAGCTACTAGCAGAGATGTTTTTACAACGTTAACAAGAAAATGTGCACGCGCGACTTAAGGATTTCTTCTATTCATTTTAATGTGATTGTTTTTTCTCTCTAACTTTTTATTAACATCACCGTTCTGTCCCAAAATTTACCAGTGATTGCCTGACGGTGAACTTTAATTTTCTATTCCATTCAGTTTTACTAAAGACCCTGAAATAAAGAATTAATCCCCTGCAAAAGATTTTAGTCGCAATCTGGAAGTGTAGTGAATCAATAGTTCCATGTTCGAGATACGCGGAGATTGAATGAGAACTGTGTCTCACCTTAGCTAATAGAGGAGCTATTGCGCCTCTATAATTTCTCTTCTGAGTCACAAGACTCAAGTCTGAGGAAGGCTGCTTTTAGACGAGCGGCGTGCAATTGCGCATCGCCATTGCGCATATTTTGAAACGTCCGCATGATGTAATTAGTTGAGATGGAAGTGGGTTATTATTATGCGCATATTACGGTGGTTGCGCATTTTTAAAGTCTGCAAATTAAAAGCGGCCGAAGTCATGATTTTTTTCGTTTTAAATTTTTTTAATTTATATTTACTTCCACCTTCTGGCTTGCTGCAGCCTTTTCCTTCCTAGACTGTTGTCATAGCTTTACCTAAGCTCTCCTGTCTCTTAGCTGTTTTAGTTTTTATTTCCTACAAGTTCCACAAATTTAAGAGACTTGCTCTCCTGGAACCAAAGTATGGATGTTTTTAAACAAGATGTTACCACGCATGGCCACTCATCCAACTGCCCGTCTAAAGGTGGTGTAGCTCCTGTGAGCCACTCAGCACCTACTCATGGCCACTCACGGTACACTGCTGAGAAATCCAAAGTGTGCTGTGCAGGGCAAGTAAAAAAAGTGCATGGCAACAGGCGCCAACGCATCCCCTGACCATATGGACTGGGCTGGCCGGCCATGCCAGCAGACAGATCCCCACTCTTAGGCACTGTGGGCGGGGGACACGGCCTTTGCAAGTCACAGGAACTGGCTGGGAGTGCTGGGAAATCCGCGTTCCCCAGCGCTCACACTGCGACATGTCAATTTCAAAAGCCAGTCCGGTGCATTTCTCCCTCCCGCATGGTCTGTGGCAGAAGGAGTGTGAGGTGGCTGCCATGGTAGCCACGCTGGGAGCCACCCATTAGAATCCGTCCTCATGCACTCCACCTGAGTGGCTGCTCTGCAGCTGTGCCACTTAGAAGCCATGGACCCTCCTCCAACCTTGCTTGTTTAAAAACACCCTATAATCAAGCTTATCTCCTTCTGGTTGCCCTCTCATTGTCATCCCACCCAGCCACTTATTGTGCCCACTCCCAATGACACTCCTTCTTGTCCTTCCACCCCTACCTGGCTCTTTTAACCCAGTACCATGTTATTATTATTATTATTAACAAACATTTATATAGCGCCAGCAGTGTACCTGGCACTTTACAAAGTAATAAAATAGACACGGTCCCTGCCCCTAGGGCTTACAATCTGAGAGACAGGAGCTGGGGGAGAGACTTAGGAAGGGGAACAGAGGGAGAGACAAGGGGTCTAACATTCATGAAGATGCGAGGTCTCAAGTGCACGTACTTGGCTTGGTTACGATGAGAATGACAGCAGGCAGGTCCATGTTGCAAGGATAAGGGTAAACCGATCGTAGGTATAGGAATAGTGGCTCAGCAGGATAAAGAGTCAGACAGAGCAGAGCGAAAGAGGTGAGTTTTAAGGAGAGATTTGAAGGTATGAAGGGAGGGGGCAAGGCGGATGTGGACAGGGAGGGAGTTCCAGGCATGGGGGGCAGCAAGTGAGAAGGGACGAAGGCGCTTAGGGGAGCAGGGAAGGCGTGGAAGGGTGAGAGAAGGGACAGAGGAGGAGCGAAGTGCACGGGCTGGAGTATGGAGGGCGATAAGTGCAGAGAGGTAGGGGGGAGCAAGGTTGTGAAGAGCTTTATAGGTGAAGACTAGGAGCTTGTGCAGGATTCGTTCAGGAAGGGGAAGCCAGTGAAGCGAAGAGAGGAGGGGCTGCACATGGTCGAAGCGACTGGCGAGGTAGATGACCCTGGCAGCAGAGTTTTGGACAGAGATGAGGGGAGAAAGGTGAGACCGGGGAAGGCCAGTGAGAAGGAGGTTACAGTAATCGAGGCGAGAGATGACCAGAGCATGAACAAGAGTTTTGGCAGACGAGACAGAGAGAAAAGGGCGAATCTTAGCAATGTTATGGAGGGAGAAGCGACAGGATTTAGCAACAGAGTCAATGTAGGGTTTAAAAGAAAGGGCTGAGTCAAAGATGAAGCCTAGGCTACGGGCTTGGGGGACAGGCAGGATGGTGACTCCATCAATAGTTATTGACAGTGAGGAAGGAGAGGAAGGATGAGGGGGGAAGATAAGGAGTTCAGTTTTAGCCATGTTGAGTTTGAGTTGACGTTGAGACATCCAGGTAGAGATGTCAGAGAGACAGTTGATGAGACGAGCTTGAACAGAGGGAGAGAGAGAGGGAGTAGAGAGATAGAGTTGAGTGTCATCAGCATAGAGGTGGTATTGGAAGCCATGGGAGGCAATGAGTTTGCCTAAGGATGAGGTATAGATCGAGAAGAGGAGAGGGCCAAGAACAGAGCCTTGAGGAACACCAACTGAGAGGGGGAAGGAGGAGGAGGCGGAGTTGGAGAGAGACACATTAAAGGAGCGGTCAGAGAGGTAGGAGGAGAACCAGTTATGGACAGAGCCACAAAAGCCAAGGGAGTGAAGGGAATCCAGCAAGAGTGAGTGGTCAACAGTATCGAAGGCAGCAGAGAGATCAAGGAGGACAAGAATGGAATAGAGACGTTTAGATTTAGCCACCAGAAGATCGTTGGTGATCTTAGCGAGAGCAGTTTCAGTAGAATGAAGGGGGCGGAAGCCAGATTGGAGGGGGTCAAGGGAGGAGTTGGAGGATAGGAAGTCAAGGCAGCGGGAGTAGACAACACGTTCAAGCAGCTTGGAAGCAAAAGGAAGGTGTCATTATTCCTACAGTTCCACACTGTGCTGTCATCGTTCCAGCTGCCCCCCCTGCTCCCTTCAGGTCATTCCATACAATTTTCACTGCAGTTGATACACCATTTTCTTTCTTTCCCTGCATTGCCGCTTTCCCTTGATTAGCATAATCATCACAGAATGGGAAAGAACTTTGAGAATCATCATACCTAAAGCATCCCAGACATACACGCTTTTAGTTTTTTCTTTAAACAAACAAACAAACAAACAAACAAACAAACAAACAAACAAACAAACAAACAAACAAACCCATTGATGGAGAATCCACAACTTTTCTAGGTAGTCTGTTCCATTGCCTGACTGTCCTTACAGCCAGAAATGTATCCCTGAGGTTTAACCTAAATCTTCCACCAGCTTGTGCTCATTGCCTCTTGTCCTGCCCTCCACAGCAAGGGAGATCAATTGTCCGCCATCTTCTTTAAGGTAGCCTGTCAAACATTTGTAGACTGTTATCATATCCCTCCACCTTAGTTGTCTTTTCCCATGCTAAACATACCCAGCTTCTTCTACCTCTCCTCATATAACCTGTATTTTAAACCCTTTATCATCTTCATTGGTCTCCTCTGCATCCTTTTGAACATTTCTATGTTACTTTCTGTGGCCACATGACATCTGATTAATATTTGACTTTGTCTGAGATGCAGCTCTTTTGCAATTCTTTACAACCCTATAATCTGTGACCCTGGCATGATGAGACATAGCAGGATTAGCTCCTTACATGTATTTTTATATTTATTTATTTGGATTCCTATCCTGCTCTTCCCCTAAGGCTCAGGATGGCTTACATAATAAAAAGCATACATTACTACTACTAGTACTTATTACTACTAGTTGTACGCAGTGCTGTACAGATACACATAACATAACGACAGTCTCTGCTCCATGGAGCTTACAATCTAATCAAGACACACAGACGTAGACAACTACAAATAAGAGTCTTCCTATGAATAATGGACTTACAGGATGCTGGTATTCAGTAAGTTTATTTCAGTCAAAATGGTTGAAATCCACAAGGCTATGATATTGTTAGGGTCATATCATCATAACAATACAATAAAACTCCATTTAAAAACCACATTAAAAACCCACCCTCACCTCTACAGCTCAGCCCCGAGCCCTGCCTGCCAAATGCTTAGCAAAAAAGAAAATATTTCCACTGCCTCTGGAAAATGCTCAGTCTCTGATGGACCTTTGGAGGAAGGGAGTTCCATAACATAGGGGCAGCAACCAAGAACGCCTCTCTGTGGTCCCGTCATACAAACAAGATTATCAGGTGGTACCCGCAAGAGAGTGCTTGTGGCTGACCGCAGGGGTCACAATGGAGCATGGAAGGAACGACGGTCTCTCAGAATTTTACTTTTACTTCCAAACTCTGTAAGAGGGGGGCGTAATCAGGTATGACCTGCGGAGAAACAGCCAGACTCTCTTTCCATCTGCTCTTTGAATGTTGCTGGCTGGCACTCTCACAAAGATTGCAGGGATTTCATAGCACTGCTGAAGCAATATCATGTTCTTCTTTTGCGAGAGACCTGGGCGGCAGATTGTATTGAGTTAGATCAGTACACAGTATTTTGTCTTCTGGCTATAGCTACAGCTGCCAGAGGCAGAGCCAGTAGTGGACTGGCCTGCCTGGTAATAAATAATATGGGGTTTAGAGTGCTGGGTGAGATCAGGCACCCCACCCCACCCCCACCCCTTTATGCTAGGCATAGTGCTGGGCTTTGGGAATGATACTTATGTACTCCTAAATGTTTATATACCTCCAGTGAATGCCGGCTCATTTAATATCAAACTGTGTTCTAGTCTGGAAATTGCTATTATTGGGGCCCTGACCAACTATCCAAGGGCTCTTTGTGTTGTGCTGGGAGACTTCAACGCTAGGATAGGCCCAGGGGATGAAGCTTTATCCCCTTACCTGGACGAGTCATTAGCAAGGCCTCTCCTGGTGCAATTACAGGCGAGGGTCTCTAAAGACCAGAAGTCAAATGCAGCAGGGGTAAGATTTTCTCTGCTGGTGACTAGTTCCAACCTATTTATTCTCAATGGATATGGGTTCCAGGACCCGATGGGGGAATTTACATTTCTTGGAACCCAGTGAAGTAGCGTGGTGGATTATGCACTTGCCTCCAGTGAGGCTCTGTCATGTCTGAACAGCTTTGAGGTGGTGGCTTCCACACTATCAGACCACCTTCCATTAGCCCTGAGGTTCCTTAGCACCGACGATGTAGAGTCAGGGAGGGAGCCGACTTTAGAGTCAAACAACTCCCCCCTCTTCAAGTACCAAGATGGAGTGAGAAGGTTGTCCAGGCCTGGGAGTCAGCCATGGAGTCAGGTCCTTCCAGGAAGATCTGGGAACAGATGACCTCCAAAGGCTGTGAGGGTGCAGTGGTTGAGCTTTTCACCACTCTGGCCTCCTCCCTGAAACAAAATATGCTCAGCTACACTCAGAGCAAGCGCTGGCACAACCCGTCAGATCATGCCTCTTCAACCTGGTATGATGCGGAGTGCCGGAGGGCTAGGGGGGAGGTAGATGAGATTTACAGAATATACCGAGGTGGGGTCCATGCTGTCCTTCTGGTTCAGTATTTCCATCAGAAGAGGATTTACAAGGATTTGATCCACCAGAAGAAGAGGCTGTACTAGGATGCCAAGTGGCTGGAACTCCTGAGGGCTAGCCTTGCAAATGACTCTTGTGCCTTCTGGCATATCATTAATGGAGCCTCTTCTCAAGCGAGAGTGGCCCGGTCCATTCCAATCCCCCCCCTTACCTGGGTGAAGTTTATAGCAGCTTCCCAGACATCCACCCCTGAAGAGCCAGGCTCAGGACTGGATGGCCTTAATTTTTTGGATCCAACTCTTCACGGAAGAAGAACTGAAAACAATCATAGAGTCTTTCCACAATGGCAAAGCCCCTGGCCCAGACTTGATCCAGGTGGAGGCTATTAAAGGGTATTTGGATTGGTGGTTACCGATCTTGGCCACTTTGTTCACTAGGATAAATAATACTGGAAATATACCTCAAAGCTGGTCTCGAGCTATCATGATACCTATATATAAGGAAGGGTGTAGATCTGACCCGGCCAATTATAGGCAGATCAGCCTCATCAGTGTAGTGGCCAAGATTTACGCCAAATACCTTCTGGCCAGACTAACAGAGTGGATAGATCATAATCAGATTCTGTGCCCTGAATAGGCAGGTTTCCAGAGGGGCAGATCCATGCTGGACCACTGCCCACTTCTCCACCATTTGATAAAGAAATACAGAGTCAAGAGTGGGAAGTTCTACGCTGCTTTCCTCGATTTGAAAGTGGCCTTTGATTCAGTTAAGCGCCCACTTTTGTGGGAAAAACTGTCTGCTTTAAAGATCGACACTAGGCTCCTTCTCCTAATTAGGACTCTGTATGCTAACACCACTGTGACAGTTAAGGTGGATATTGCGGGCCAGCTTACATCAGATATTGGGGTGGACCAAGGGGTAAAGCAGGGTTGTGTCCTTGCCCCCTCCTTGTTTAACCTCTTCATTAATGATCTTGTACCCGAGACGAGACAAGAGAGATTTCCCCCCCCCTAAACTGGCATCAAAGTCGGTCAGCGTTCTTTTATACGCCAACGATCTGGTTCTCCTCTCCCAGACCAGGGTGGGATTGTTGAGACAGCTTACAACTCTTGTCGGCTATTGCTGGGTTAACTCGCTTTCCATCAATTACTCCAATTACTCTCGTAATAGACAGAGTTACAGGTAGCCTATTGGGGATACTCAATTCCAGCAAGCCAAATCATATAAATATCTGGGGCTTTACTTTACCACTGACGGGCAATGGAACAAACATATTAGAACGTTTGAAGTGACTGCAAAGAGTAAAATGCTAGCAATCCTAAGACTGTTTTCTGGGACAGGGAGGAAGAATCTCGAGATTGTCTTGAAAGTCTTCGAGGCCAAGGTTAGAGCATTATTTCTTTAAGGGGCTGAATTATGGGGTCCTTTGACCAAGAGTGATCTGAACTCTTTGCAGACCAGGTTCCTAGGTATACTTACAAAACTCCCTCATGGGACCGTGGCTGCAGCTATAAGGTTAGAGACAGGCACTCAAGGCTGGTCTACGGTGGCTTGGAAGCGGGCATCCTTATATTGGGCAAAAGCAAGTAGGGCCCCTCAGGATAGTCTTCTCCACTTACTGTTTTCAGACACCTTTATTAGCCCCTGGCAGGCGGCAGTAACTAAGTATTTAACCCGTATCAGTCTTTCGACCTCGTATATCCAGGCCAAAACTCTGGCAGCTGCGAAGCGGAAGATAGCCACCAGGGTGAGAGATGTAGACTATCAGGAAGACCTTGTGAGGGTGGCAGGATCTCACCATTTGCGGGGGTACAGTTTATGGGTACCACAGATCGGTCATAGAGCACTTTACTTTGGAACAAGTGCTACCTTTAGGGAAAAGTATTTATTCCTTTGTCCCAGAGTTAATGCGCTGCCCACAAACGTTCTAGCTGGATGTTTTGCGGGGATCCCGTATGAAGATCGCCTGTGTCCTTATGATGCAATGGCTACAGAATCGACACAACATATTCTGTTCGAGTGTCACCTTTACGATCCCATACGAGGAAAGTATCTGCAAACCCTTATAGACAAGTTCCCTGGTGTGACTAGCAGGTTTCTGACCCAGATGGCTCTTGCTGATGTGCAGCCGGAGGTATCTTCCCTTGTCATGAAATTTCTGCTACAAGTCATGGAGATGAGGATGAAATTTCTGAATTATAAGCTGTAGGAGTCTTGATTTTGCCTACTACACTTGTGAGTATTTCTTATCCCATCTCCTTAGGTGTTATTTGCTCCTGTCATTAGTTTGGTTAGGGCAAGGTAAAGCCAAGCACCTCCACTATTACTACCGCTGTCACTATGGCTAGGGTAGACTGACTGCTTTCTCTAGTTGTTATATGTTTTGTCTTGCCTGTAATTAATTGTGTAGGGGTCAAGTGCTGCTGCCATAAGCCCCGGGAAGGGCAAGGCGATTTTGTGATTGTCTCTCTTGGATATTATTATAATCAGGATCTAGCTTTGTCTATAGCTAATGTAGTATGCTACCATTAGATTTATTCTTATGTATAAGACCCAGGGAATTTCAGTTGTTATCATAAGCCCCATAAAAGACAGGGTTTTTTGTGCATGCTCTCCCTCTTAGGCGTTTAGACCAACAATACCTGTAGTTACCTTACACTGTGCATATGTGCTGTTCACTGCAAATGCGCTGATGAATTAGTGCAGCCCAAGGCTAAACAACAAGGAATCAAATTATTATTTATTTAATGGTCTCGTTGAAGAGGTTAGGAATTTATTTTGGGTTACTGACTAAGGATGCAAGCCGTGGGAAGTCTTTACTGTCTTTTTACGTTCAGCTATAGCCTTCATTTTAATTTTATTTTAAACTATTTGATGGAGCTTAGCAGCCTCATTCCAGAGGTTAGAAAGTCCCTCCTGATCTTTTGACTGTGGGGGTTAATCCTCACGAGGCAGCGAAATGGATAGTTATGTATTTTTTTNCACTTTGTTCACTAGGATAAATAATACTGGAAATATACCTCAAAGCTGGTCTCGAGCTATCATGATACCTATATATAAGGAAGGGTGTAGATCTGACCCGGCCAATTATAGGCAGATCAGCCTCATCAGTGTAGTGGCCAAGATTTACGCCAAATACCTTCTGGCCAGACTAACAGAGTGGATAGATCATAATCAGATTCTGTGCCCTGAATAGGCAGGTTTCCAGAGGGGCAGATCCATGCTGGACCACTGCCCACTTCTCCACCATTTGATAAAGAAATACAGAGTCAAGAGTGGGAAGTTCTACGCTGCTTTCCTCGATTTGAAAGTGGCCTTTGATTCAGTTAAGCGCCCACTTTTGTGGGAAAAACTGTCTGCTTTAAAGATCGACACTAGGCTCCTTCTCCTAATTTGGACTCTGTATGCTAACACCACTGTGACAGTTAAGGTGGATATTGCGGGCCAGCTTACATCAGATATTGGGGTGGACCAAGGGGTAAAGCAGGGTTGTGTCCTTGCCCCCTCCTTGTTTAACCTCTTCATTAATGATCTTGTACCCGAGACGAGACAAGAGAGATTTCCCCCCCCCTAAACTGGCATCAAAGTCGGTCAGCGTTCTTTTATACGCCAACGATCTGGTTCTCCTCTCCCAGACCAGGGTGGGATTGTTGAGACAGCTTACAACTCTTGTCGGCTATTGCTGGGTTAACTCGCTTTCCATCAATTACTCCAATTACTCTCGTAATAGACAGAGTTACAGGTAGCCTATTGGGGATACTCAATTCCAGCAAGCCAAATCATATAAATATCTGGGGCTTTACTTTACCACTGACGGGCAATGGAACAAACATATTAGAACGTTTGAAGTGACTGCAAAGAGTAAAATGCTAGCAATCCTAAGACTGTTTTCTGGGACAGGGAGGAAGAATCTCGAGATTGTCTTGAAAGTCTTCGAGGCCAAGGTTAGAGCATTATTTCTTTATGGGGCTGAATTATGGGGTCCTTTGACCAAGAGTGATCTGAACTCTTTGCAGACCGGGTTCCTAGGTATACTTACAAAACTCCCTCATGGGACCGTGGCTGCAGCTATAAGGTTAGAGACAGGCACTCAAGGCTGGTCTACGGTGGCTTGGAAGCGGGCATCCTTATATTGGGCAAAAGCAAGTAGGGCCCCTCAGGATAGTCTTCTCCACTTACTGTTTTCAGACACCTTTATTAGCCCCTGGCAGGCGGCAGTAACTCAGTATTTAACCCGTATCAGTCTTTCGACCTCGTATATCCAGGCCAAAACTCTGGCAGCTGCGAAGCGGAAGATAGCCACCAGGGTGAGAGATGTAGACTATCAGGAAGACCTTGCGAGGGTGGCAGGATCTCACCATTTGCGGGGGTACAGTTTATGGGTACCACAGATCGGTCATAGAGCACTTTACTTTGGAACAAGTGCTACCTTTAGGGAAAAGTATTTATTCCTTTGTCCCAGAGTTAATGCGCTGCCCACAAACGTTCTAGCTGGATGTTTTGCGGGGATCCCGTATGAAGATCGCCTGTGTCCTTATGATGCAATGGCTACAGAATCGACACAACATATTCTGTTCGAGTGTCACCTTTACGATCCCATACGAGGAAAGTATCTGCAAACCCTTATAGACAAGTTCCCTGGTGTGACTAGCAGGTTTCTGACCCAGATGGCTCTTGCTGATGTGCAGCCGGAGGTATCTTCCCTTGTCATGAAATTTCTGCTACAAGTCATGGAGATGAGGATGAAATTTCTGAATTATAAGCTGTAGGAGTCTTGATTTTGCCTACTACACTTGTGAGTATTTCTTATCCCATCTCCTTAGGTGTTATTTGCTCCTGTCATTAGTTTGGTTAGGGCAAGGTAAAGCCAAGCACCTCCACTATTACTACCGCTGTCACTATGGCTAGGGTAGACTGACTGCTTTCTCTAGTTGTTATATGTTTTGTCTTGCCTGTAATTAATTGTGTAGGGGTCAAGTGCTGCTGCCATAAGCCCCGGGAAGGGCAAGGCGATTTTGTGATTGTCTCTCTTGGATATTATTATAATCAGGATCTAGCTTTGTCTATAGCTAATGTAGTATGCTGCCATTAGATTTATTCTTATGTATAAGTCCCAGGGAATTTCAGTTGTTATCATAAGCCCCATAAAAGACAGGGTTTTTTGTGCATGCTCTCCCTCTTAGGCGTTTAGACCAACAATACCTGTAGTTACCTTACACTGTGCATATGTGCTGTTCACTGCAAATGCGCTGATGAATTAGTGCAGCCCAAGGCTAAACAACAAGGAATCAAATTATTATTTATTTAATGGTCTCGTTGAAGAGGTTAGGAATTTATTTTGGGTTACTGACTAAGGATGCAAGCCGTGGGAAGTCTTTACTGTCTTTTTACGTTCAGCTATAGCCTTCATTTTAATTTTATTTTAAACTATTTGATGGAGCTTAGCAGCCTCATTCCAGAGGTTAGAAAGTCCCTCCTGATCTTTTGACTGTGGGGGTTAATCCTCACGAGGCAGCGAAATGGATAGTTATGTATTTTTTTTCTTTTTTGTAATTGTTTTGTTTGTCTTGCTTTTTCTATGTTGCTGTATACGTTGACAATGACCTAAGGTTACGTCTTTCTAATAATAAACTTGAAACTTGAAACTTGAGTGGGCTCCCAGCCAGGAGTTCATTGGGTCTGTCCAGTTCTTTTCCTTCAGCGCTCTGCTCTTTCTGTCATCCCTACTGAGCTCTTATCCCAGACTTTGGATAGCACCCTGGCTAACTCCCTACTCCTACTAACTCCTTCCCAGCTCGGTTGCAGTGTGATTTGATTAGGCTGGAGCAAGCTTCCCTCCCTGATATATACTTCCTATTTATCACTTCCTACCTCCAACTGACCATAGAGGTATGGCTAGAGAGCTCAGGAGTAGAGACTTCCTTCTCCACTCCATGCTCCTTCTTATTTCTAGAACATTTCTAGCAGGGATATCACAAAGGCATGCCTCCAGACACTTTGCATTGTGGGAAATACCACAGTGAATTACGGAGAGAGTAGGACCTGGGAAATGTAGAAGAATCAGCTGCTGTGTGAATGCATTTGCCAGTGAACATGACAAATGCAATTGAAGGGATGAATTTGCAAGGGGACTGTGTGAATCAGCCACCCTCAGTCAAGAGACAACAAGCGTCTTCCCTGAATCTATCTATAAGCAGAGGTCAACTTCAGTGTGTGTCTTGTGCAGGGCTGAACAAATCGTTGGTGTTTAAATAATTAATAATACATTTGAATACGGTTCTGCTCTGAAGTGGTAGCTTGTGTTCTACAGATAGATTAATATGTGTCGACTGTCATAATCCTTGTCAACAGCTGGTGGCACTGAGTGACATGTAAGTAAATCGGTGATGACAAACATCCTGGAGTGAGAAGGGGATTAAATATTTCATAACCTCAAACATTAGAATGACTTTTTATTTGTGGGTGTTTTTTCATAGCTAAGTGAACGGGAGATGACTGGAGCACATACAGTTTGTACTTGTAATACAGGACCCTGTCAGGGTTGCCCCGTTTTTCCATCGGTGGGGGACCCGCCATGAGGGGCCCCAGGCTGCTGGGGGGCCCACACCCCAACTTCCTTCCCGGCCGTGACCTCCCCAGCACCTCCGCTGGCTGCAGAGCGGGCTCCGGAGGTTGCCAAGGCAACACCGCGGCAAGGCACCGCAGAAGAGCCCTCCCCCAACGACACGCAAGGCGCAGGGGTAGGGTCAACGCTGCTCCCTACAGCTGCAGGCACAGCAGGGGGTGTGGCGGACACTATAAGCACCGGCGCGGCAGGACATACAGTGCCGGTGATCAGAAGAGACTGACCCCTACTGAGCTAAGTGGATTGTGTTTGTTCCGAGTCTTGTCCCACATTGTGTTGTGTGTTCCTTCCCTTCCTCCTGTACTTCTGGAGTGCTGGGTCCTGGGTGCTGGAGCTGTGTGACTGGTGAGCGTGTTTACCTTCTCGTATTATCCTTGGAGTGCGTGGGTGAGTGGGAGAGTGAGAGAGCGAGTGTGTGTTTGTCTTCCCCCCTCTGGGGGTCCTCCCCATCGCTTGTTGGGGTGGCAGCCCTCTTCCCTTCCCCCGCAGAACCTAGACCCTGGTCCTTCCTTCCTCCACAGTCTGCACTCACGCCTTCACTCCCCTGTGGTACACATTGGATGTGCGTGGTGACCACTGGTGAGTGAATGGCAAGGGGAGGACTCCAGTGCATTCTGCTCGGCGCCCTATGATGATAAAGGCCTAAAGTCTTGCAGCTGTTTTGGCCACCATCCTATCCTGATGGACATTTCTCCACAGCGAACCATTCCCGAGCACTGCGGGGAGTCGATCTCTCCCACGCAAGGTGATTGGGAGATTCCTTCCCCATCCCGGGTCTCGCCCTTCTGTCCCTTGTGTCCTTCCCCCCTTCCCCATCACAGACTCCAAAGTTCTGGATGAAACTAAGGCAATAATGGTATACAGGAGACAGGATGGCCCACAGGGGACTGCCCCAGCTCCTGTTATTTTCTTTACTTCTGGGACCCCCGCCGCAGTGCAGGGCCCCCCTCACTCCCAAAGTGACCCAA
The DNA here is from genome assembly GCA_003113815.1 of Sphenodon punctatus. Taxonomy (NCBI): domain Eukaryota; kingdom Metazoa; phylum Chordata; class Lepidosauria; order Sphenodontia; family Sphenodontidae; genus Sphenodon; species Sphenodon punctatus. Next base: position 12,214,100 of record QEPC01008309.1, read on the forward strand.
ACATGATAACCTCTAGCGTCCTACAGAGGGTACCCCTGAGGGAGTGGGACCATGGGGAAGGGGGTGGGGCCACCAGGGGGGCCACAAATTCTAAGACCAGCCCAGACAGGAAACTTCTTTTTTGGGGAGGGGGGAAGAGGGCTTCATTATGAATCGATTGTAAGGTCAGAAGGGATAGCTAAGGTCATTTGGACTGACTATCTCTAGAGACAGGCCATTGAATGTTACCAAATCCAGTTCATTCACTTCTATTTGGCTAAATCGTATCTTTTAGAAAGACTGATGATTCAAAAATTGTCAGGCACAGAGAATTCACTCCTTTGGAAGATTTTGTTACTCACCCTCATTGCGAAAATTTTGAGCCTTATTCTTTGAATTTGTCCAGTTTAAAATTTCAGCCAATGGTGCATATAGGATTTTCTCCCCTTTATGGTCACTCATCTCAGCCACTGAAATCTTTGAAAAGTATGAGTGGAATTAAGGGGGTTATGTTGAGAATATTTGTGGCACAGGGGAGGCAGGGACATATTACCCCTATGGGAGGGGCAGCTGGGGGTACTTCTTCAAATCTAGTAGGTTAGGTGTTTTTCTTGAAGCACCAGCTACTGGAATCATGATGTAGGCCTTCATTTAAGAAGAGTATTTAATTCTTATGGGTGTAGAGAAAATGAAATTCTGTAAGCATGACTTAGTGCACCCTATGGATTCAGAAATCAGAAAGTAAATAGAAAAACAACATTTAACTGTAATTTTCCAGCCAATAATGATTTTTTGAATCTGCCGCATGATGTTTGAGGATTCCGGATTGGCAATATTGCATGCATAGCCCTCCATGACATGGCACGCTATCAAAAATTTTTGAAACTTGGTTAAAACAGATTTTTTTTTGCTTCTCAGCATTTCCAAAATGAGAGCCCTCTGCATCCTAGAATCTTATGCAGTACACTCTTTCTGCTCTCGTGCCTGGAGTTCTTTGGTCTCCTCTCCTTCCATGATGGGGGAAAAGTGTCACTTTCCTGCTGTGTTCACTAATCTTTCAAGTGATCACACAGGGCACAATCCTTGACCCATGGAAGTCAATAGCACAAGTCTCATTGATTTTAATTGTGGATGATTGTCCTGAAAGCCATTTTGTCTTTATCCTCATCCTAAACTGTCTTCTCCCCCATGGGGACAAACCTCACTCCACTGAAATCATTGGAAGTTTAATCACTGACTTTGATGTTTAAGGGTGATTTCAGACATTACGGCTGGGTGCTTTCACCATGGGTCGTGGGGTGATTCGGACCATGGCCGGGGGTGAAGGGGCGCGCCAACAGGCGTGCGCCCCATTGCCCCTGGTCCGAACCACCCAACGGACCGTGGTGAAAGTAGCTGTCCATAACGTCTAAAGCGGCACACCCTCCGGAGGGGGCGGCGCCGCGTGGCGCAGCATGCTGCCACATGGCCCCGCCCCCTGCATTCCCTGGTGGCCCTCCTGACGGGCGGCGGCAGCGGCCAATTCGGCCGCTACCGCAACCATGGGCAGGGGTGACTGCCATTGACTGCAGTGAACGGTAAGTAACCAAACGTTACTTTCTGTTCACCACGGCCTTGGTGGCCTTTCACCACACTTCTTGACCTCCTTGCATCCGGAGGTCCAGAAGTGTGGTGAATGCAAACCCAGGCCGCGTTTGACTGTGGTGCACATCTGGCAGCGAGCCAACAGATGTGCACCACAGTCAAACGTGGCCTGTGTTTAACTGTGGTTCAGCCGGGGTGAATTTCAGACACGTAATGTCTGAAATCACCCTACATCTCTTTTGGTTTTTCTCAGAATTTAGCTGTTCATTCTTTTGTTGGATGCGTTAAGTGTGGAGCATCACAGATTTGCAGAACAATGGGTGGTTCGTCACATTACATTTAGCCATGGGAAAAATCAGCACGGTCATGATACTAGTGCAAAGTCATCCCATGGTGAAGCAGAATGAACAACTGCTATTCCATGTTTATGATGCCACTCTGGACCCAACAGGATGACAGCATGAATGGGTGAAGCTCCTGTAAAGCAATGCTTCCTGCCAGTGAAACTGATGAGGCAGAGCTCCTGGCTGCAAGGCAACACACACACACACAAACTGATAAGCCATTAGTAGTCTGCTTCTGAATAAACAGATATTCATTCCATTGTGTGTTTTCTGCTGCCTTCTGGGGAACAAATCTCAACAAATCTTTCTTCCCTCCATGAGTTGATCCTGGGTTTGAGTGGCCAAATGTAATGCCTGCCCCTATGTTAGGAGGCTGGGGAACAGTATAGAGACAGCCTGTTAACTTCAATGGAATGTCATAGGCAGGGGCAATGGCTGAATAATTAGTTTGAGGGAACAAAAGGGAGGTGAGGATTGTTAGTGGAAGACCAAGTATTTTGCCACATATGCTTTATAGAATGGGGAGGGGGTGGGAAATGTGATTTTTGTGTGTGTCTGAAACAGGATATGCATGTTTGTGAGCAGCCTCAGATGTGCTGATAACTCTTTTCAGATCAAGACTTCAACTGTTGTTCTGTATGACTGCTCATATGGGTACACCACCCACAAGTCCCTACATAACATATACAGTATGTAACAACCACAAATACAAACAAGGGAATATTTTTATTTAATTTAAACTGCAAACTCCTTTGGGCAGAGCCGCAGCGAAAGCTGTTCTCTGTCTCTTGTGAAGAGCATGGCATGCTTTTGGAATGCTGCAAAATAAAAGCTTTAATTTTACTGGGCAAAATTAATCTCAGGTGTAAATCAACTGACCACATTCAAATCACCCCAGTAAAGCACCTGATTTTTTAACTTTCACTGGAAATTCACTGCTGTTTTGCCAGACATTTGGTGAGGGGGATGGGTAGTAGGGTTTGGGGTTTCTTATGCGTTATTATTTTTAATTGTTATTTTATTGTGTATGGTATTTTATATTTTTGTATTTTTATTATGTTGTTCACTGCCCTGGGCTGCCATTGGGCAGGAGGGGGGCGGTATATAAATTGTTTTATTTATAAATAAATAAATAAATAAATAAAATTCTCTCCGCACATATGCACTTTCTATACTATGTGTATTTTCAAAATACCCATAATTTCAGGATCTGGAATCATACCAAAGGAAAGAGAGAACATTTGTCCTCAGAAGGGAAGATCTCCTTTAGGGCTGTGAGAACTGAATTCAATTCAAATTAAAGTTCCACGATACTTTATTGGTAAGTCACAATAGACTAGAGATGGACCAACCTTCAGGTCTCTGTTAAGGACAGTGTAATGGAGCAGGTGGCAGCCTTTTTAAGGGTGGCCTGCCCTTGGCCTAACCCCTTTGAGGGTTAAAAGGCAACAGACTCATCGCTGCAAGAGACAGTGAGTGAAAACAGACATGATGCTAACTCCACTTTAACACTGCTTCAGCATTTCCTATGCATGTTGCAGGGCTGCACAGGTCACCAATACAGCCCTGCAACATGCCTAAGAAACAAAGTGGAATTAGCATCATGTCTGTTTTCAGCCAGAGCCTTATACCAGACGTTGTCACAGGTCCTGAAGGGAAGTCCCTATGGAGGATGTCCCAGATTAAAGAGGAAGTTAATTTCTTGAACTAGCCAGAGGCCCCAGTACAGGAAGGAAACTGAAGGATGACATCACCTAGAGGTGAGAATATTCATTACAGGCAGCTGCAACATGACCAGAATATGCTCGCACCATGGAATCAGGCACAGCTATAAGACCATATGGAAAATAAGTAAACAAACCCCAAACGTCTCAGCATTTGTATGTGTGCTAAGTCTCAGGGAGTCAGGTGCAAGTAAAGTGAAAGCTGGTCTTTTCACAGGTTTCCTGTTCTACAGGAATCAAAATAGTGATAAGGCCACATCTTGCTTTATTTCAGTGTACTAAGCAAAACACTGAGGAATCTAAAAATCCCATTGAACAGATAGACAAGTACTTCAGCTATTCTGTTTATTATTATTTATACCATACTCAAAGTACAACAGGTACCTTAGTGACAGATCAAAAGACGCAGTTCCTATTTGGAGTAGTTTACAATCTACAAGTATCAGTGGAGACCACAAATAAGAGGGGCAAAGGCAGTGGAAGGGAGGATGAGAATATACAGCATCTGCAGCTGGCAGTACATGCTTCCCATAAAGAAATTTTAATAGATTTGGTTACTGATAGTATTTGAGTGCTATACAAATATTAATCCTGGGTGGTAAAGTCTTGACCCTATTGAATTCCCATTGATTTCAATAGGCTCTGGATTTCTTTCCGAAACCCACATTATTCCCTGAGGGACCATTCCTACAAGGAACTTTATGAAAGGTGGAGTCATTAAGCCACATCTTACAATGGATCAGCATCTCTGTGTACATTCCAATATCTGTTAATAGGGTCAATTCCATTACTTTCCTACTGTCCAGTATGAAACTCCCATGATTAATTGTAAGAACATAATATTGGACACAACATCTTCATTAAACCACAAACAGAAATGACAAAAGGAGGGAAAGTGTACATAGGAGAAATGGTGAAGTTTTACAATGTACAGTTAGCAGTAAGAAGTTGTACTGAAAATAGTACTAGACCACCCCTATTTTGTTGGTTGTTGGTATTGCACACTGCTGAGGTTGTGCAGATATCCCTCACATTTAATTCTGCCATTAGTTCTGGGTAAAAACAGACATGACGGCGGACCACTGTGGCCCACCTCTGGCATGATCTGGCTTGGATCTCACCTGCATGTGTGTGTAGGTGCCACTAGATATTGGTCCTGGATTGTCCCGGGCCATGTAAGCAGCTAGCCCGGGCTCTGACTCAGGAAACTCCTGAAGTCACAGCCCAGGCTAAGGCCTGTCCACCCATTCTGGATCGGGGCCTGCCATGGCTGACCACCAGAGCTATCCGTCATTGGCTGCCATGGCTGCCCATCATGGGGGGGGGAGGGGCAGGACGCTGGGAGTGGTGCACTGGCAGGGCCAGCTGCCTGCACATCTGTTGCGGCCCTTCCTGGGCTGCGTGTATGGTGGGATGGCGGCCCAGCTGCGGGAACATATGCTCGGTGCACAGACACGGCCCAGACCATGTCCACCATGGATTTCCGCCACAGACTGGGTCGTGATAGCGGCACGCCAGCGTCACATCTGTTTTTACACGTTAAATATTCCTCCCACTCTGCACAGATTCTGCTCTCTGTAATTTGTACCTCTGTTAGATGGTGTGACAAATGGCCCTCTCTCTCTCCTGTTACTTCCCTGCAGTATCAGGGCCATCTTCATCCTCCTACTCTCTTTCTTCTCCACAGCAGACTCTGGGTGGAAGTTTCCTCCACCCAGTTTATTTTTATCCCACACACACAATTCAGAATATATACAGCAGGCAGCATCAGAATTTTTGACACCCTTCCCTCTTCTTTCCTTTGCCTGTCTGGAATGGGGATCGTACCTCTGAGCCTTAAGCCCCGAGTGTTGCAGCTCTATTTGTTTGCTGGTTTGGCTGCAGCATGGGCCTTGCCTTCAGGACCCAGGACAGCTCCCAGCATAAGTCTGTCCAGCCTTCTGGCAGCTTGCATCAAACTATACCTCTCCAAAGGGGTAGGGCTGCAGTGACGGACAGGTTAGCCCTAAAGGGAGTGGGAAGTGATCTCTGCCATGAATCCAGCCCCAGTTCTTGAGGCAGGGTCAGAACTACCATTAAGTCAAGGCAGGTGGCTACCCAGGGTGGCAGATGTAAGAGGGGCGACAAAATTCTGCTCCTCTTAGTCTGTCACACTAGGGCAGGGGTCAGGAATGGAGTTGTGACTGATAATGCAGAGGTGAGCAGGTGGAGCAGAGGGGGCTGGGGCTGCCAGAGTTTGGGCGGGTGGGGGCAGGGAACAGATTTTTACCTTGGCACATGGGAGCATACTGGAGTAGGGAGCTGGGGGCAGATCCTGCTCCAAAGGGTCAGCTCTGGTGGCTCCATTCCCCCCAGCCTGTTCTCTGGGAGCTCCAGCCCCCTCTGCTCTGGGGCCCTGACCAACTTTGACCCCTGTTGCCCCTCTTTTGTCTGCCTTGTCCCCCTGTCCTGCCCCCCATCACCCCTGTGCCTCCACCTCTGCTGCTCCTCTGATCCAGCAGTCTTGGCCCCCATCATCAGTCATGGTAATTCCCACCCATGGTGATTTCTGCCATTCCTGATCCATTTACCATGGCCATTGCCCCACCCTCCCAGCCCCAGGGAATCTCCTTTCTGCTCCCCTCTCCAGTTGCCCCACCCCATTAACCCCCCTGATCTTGACTCCTCCTGCTCCAGCAGCCCTGCCCCCTGTCAGCCCCAGTGACTCTCCACCACCTTTGCTCTCAGCCATCCGGTGGTCCCCTACCCCTGTTTGGCTTGTGGATTGGGGCTTCCCCACCCTTGCCTGCAGCAGCAAAATGACTCAGCAACTCTGCCTTTAGTCCACGTCCTCATTTCCACTTCCTTCCCCTGAGCTCACTCTTTTCAGTACTTGAATGTAGGGGCCAAATAAAAAAACAACAACTGTGGGCCAGATTTGGCCTAAGGACCAGAGGTGCCTCACCCCTGCTTTAAATGGAGAAACCAAATAGAAAGTATAGTAAAATCTACCATCACACATTGTTTTAAACATTAGAGAATCAAAGAAATGAAAGCACATAAATCACAACATGTTGGATGTCCCAAAATATACAAACTATATGAATCCCGTGAATAAAAGCAATCTGTCTAAGCTTAAAAGACAAACTAGTAAAGCAATTATTCACTGATGCATTGCACATGACTTCCCAAACTGTGAGGCCTAAGCTTTTTAACCGGCATATGGGAGCTTGCAACTTTCTCTCACACCAAGTTAGGCTGGGGCATGCAGTTTTATTTCAATTAATCAGCAGCAGTAAGATCCCCAGGCTTCTGTTCCTTTCTATTTTTAACAGCATGCTCACATTAGCATTTATTTGCTAAAAATAAAGATATTTCCAATGCAATTCATCATATAGTAAAGATTTAATTTATGCTTCAGTCAAGAAGAAATATTTTTAAATGGCAAATTGTTTTATGCAAATATCCACTCCTTGTGTGGAAAGCACATGACAGGAGCAGAGCTAGTGGTCTGATCTGAGTGGTGTGCTTCTCGGAGCCCATACACAGTAGAGTATATTATTAGACAATATCTACTGTCAGGAAGTGGTATTAAGATGTCATCTTGGTGTAAATGGATTCTAAACAGGATAAAATGAGAAATCAGACCAAGAAATATTTCTCACATTTCTAAAATCCAAGAAACAATGGAAGTTTCTCAGATTTAGCATTCAACAATGGTTTTGACTTTGGGGAAGGGCAGGATACAAATTAATTAATTCAATAAATAAAAGAAAGAAGTAAAATATCACATTTTCACTGTAAAACAAAGCTACAAGTGGATCTGAAAGCTGCTTCTTTTACATTTGACACTGGGTAAATTAGGGGTGGGAATATTGGTATTGGATTAACCCGATACACCTGATAACTGGGTGTATCTGATTAATCCGATAATCACCGGTATCGGCATACCAGTTTTTTTAACATTGGCCGCTTTACCGGGTTTTTTACATCATGGTCATTGAAATAAATGGCTGCAATGTAAAAAAAATGGTAAAGCGGCCAATGTTAAAAAACTGGTATGCCGATACCGGTACATCCGATACCGGTAAATCCGATATCCGGTATTCTCCCCAGTGTCCCACCCCTAGTTCAGACGTGATGGGCATTTCGGCCTGCCACGCTGAACCCTGGATCTGTCTCAGATCCCGGTCCGTGATCAGACTGGCCGTCCTTTAGACATGCCGGTCTGATCACGGAGGGGAATCGGGGAGGGAGCAGGGTTGTGCGGTGCGTGGCCGCTCAGCCCCGCTACCCTGCACTCCTCCGGCCGCCCTCCCTCGGGGAGATGGGCAGGCGCAGTGCCCAATCAGGCCGCTGCACCTAATCTCATACTGTGGTCGTAACCACCGTTCGGAATGGGGCGAGGTAACAGACGTTACCTTCACCCCATTCCTGATTGTGATTCAGCTAACCACGATTCTGGAGGTGAGGCCGGCCTCACCTCAAGAATTGTGGTTAGCTTTGAACCCTGCCAGAAATTCATTGTG
>QEPC01008309.1:12229700-12241140 GCA_003113815.1 Sphenodon punctatus
TGTGTGTGTGTGTGTGTGTGTGCGCGCGCGCGCCCGGGCGTGTGGTCTTGCAGTGTGTCCCGCCGCGGGTCCACTGTGTGTGTATGTGCGTGTGCTGTGTGTGGTACCTGTCAGCCTGTTCTCCCTCTTCCCCCCTCCCTTCCCGTTTCCCTTGTGTGGGCATTCCCTTTTGTGCCGTGTGGCTTCGTTTGCCCTTCGGCGGCCATGTCCGTGTCCCGCCCCTGCCCGGTGCCTTCTGGGAGTTTTGACCACGGCTGGGGATCGGCTGCACGTCTGTTGTGCTGCCCCGGTCCGTGATGGGTCGGCCCGGTTCCCGCCCGTGGTCCCGGTCCCGTCACGTCTGTTAGGGGCTTTTATTCACCCTGGGCAGTGGTTGTTCTGTTCACCCCCCCGGGGGTTCACCGTAGTGAACCACCCGCCCGTAACGTCTGAAATCACCCCATGATGCATATGTGCTGGTTGTAGTTTCATGGTGGCTGGACATAAGGTGGCCACAGCACTGGCAGGAACTGAAGTCATTTGTGTTACGCAGTTGCGTCTAACCCACAATGAGCATACCTCAGGTTGTGACCATCTGCAGTGAGGGCATGGTGGCTCATGAGAAATTTGGAACAGTGTTAGGGGCATAGAAGGCTGTGAAGGGCAAGGGGACAGGGTCTCTAGGTATGGAGGTAGGGGGTGGGGCCTCTGGGGTGGACTTATCTTGGTGTGGTGAAAGCCTTCACTCTAGACTGCTGTTGCTCTAGAGGGATCCTAGCCTTGATGCAGAAGGCTGGAACAGATCTCAAGAAATCATCCAGTCCTACGAATTGCAACCTAAGATATGTGGCTAGAATGCCTCAGAGGCTTGCAAAAAGAATGCCTCCATAGCCAGACTGCATGTTTATTGAGTTGTGACAGGCCAAATGGTTTACAAACTATTTCTGTACCTGAAAAGGCCGATCTGGTCCATTCCAAAGCAGAGGGGCAGGAATAATTGTACTTACACCATTCCTGGCAGATGTTTACCTAAACTGATTTTTAAAACTTCCAATGCTGTAAAGCCCATAAACTTCCTTAAGAGGTTGTTCCACTGTCTATTATTCCTATAGTTTGCAACTGTTCCTAATTTTTCAGTTATATTCCTTCCTGCGACTTCAGTCCACGGCTGCTTGCTCTACTCTGTGTCTAAGGAACCACTGATATCTATCCTCTTCATGCATTTGGCACATTTGAAAACCTATGTCTCCTCTCAAGTCTCCTCAAGGCTAAGCATGCCCGGTTCCTTCAGGAGTGGATTGCAGGGGAGAATGAGGACCCTGCAAACAGCTCTCTATGGGGGTTTGAGCTGCTATTGAGAATTTCTGGCTTCTGTAAATGGGCGTGGTCCATCTCATGAACTTGCTGAATACCTGCACTATAAGTTCAGTCTCTCCTCCTTCAACTCTATCATCTCCTTTGCTAAACATCACTATTTCTCCTCCATCCCAATTTGAGTCTCACTCCCACAATCCTTATAATTTCTTCTCAACCTTCAATCCCTTTCTCAAACTTGCCTCTCAGCCTCTCCCTTCATCTCACTCTACACAGGAACTTGCCTCCTTTCTCATAGATGAGATTGATAACATCTGCCTTGATCTCACTTCCACCCCTTCTCCTCCTCCCAATAGCAGCGTATCCTTCTTTTCTTCAGACTCCGTTGACAAAATAACCTCCCACTCCATCCAGTCTTGTATCACTAATTGTCTCTCTGACATCTCCATCTACATGTCCCACCATCATCATAAGCTTAATATAGCCAAGGCTTGGCTGAACTCCTCATCTTCCCCTTAAACCATCCTCTCCATCTCCATTGACACTCTCCGTTGAAAGTGTCACTGTCCATCCCATCCCACAGATACACATTTTGATGAACAGAGGTAAACTGAAGTTAACTATTTTGATTTAATTAAAATGAAGTAACTCTTCCACTTTAGTAGCATTCAGATGAATAGTGCAAGCCAAAGTAAGTAGTTTGATTTAATTAAATCAAATTACCTACTTCGCTTTGGTAATATTCAGACAAACAGCATAAATCAAAGTAGTAGCGTGTCAATCTCCCCGTAGCGGATTATTAAACTATGGTCACCACCCTCACAATGATTAGTATTCACATAAACAGTTGCTTTGAAATACAAACCAAAGGGGACTATGTCCTCCTGAAAAATGTTGGTTTAGCATTCTGTTTGTATGAATGCTTCAAGAATAAAAGCAAAGCAAATACACCCAAATTTACTGTTCACTGGAACGTGGCCTGGGTTTCATCTTTGACTCCTCCCTGACTTTTACACCTCATATTCAGTCTGCTGCTAAGGCCTGTTGCTTCTCTCTCTACATAACATTGCTAAAATTTCACCCTTCCTTCTGGCTCTCACTGCCAACTCTCACTAGTTCATGCTCTAGTAATCTCCTCTTCCTTACTGGTCTTCCTCATTCTCACCTTAACCCTCTTACTTCTGACCAATGCACTACTGCCAAGCACCTCACTTGCCACTTGGAACATGTTCAGCCTGTCTCCTCTGTTTCATTCCCCTAGCTCCCTCTCCCCCTTCGTAACCAGCATAAACTCCTTCTCCTCACCTTCGAGGCTCTTCATGGCCTTGTCCCTACTGATCTCTCTGCCCTCATTTCCTGCTATGTTCTCACCCATAAACTTTGCTTTTTTTCTGTCATCTTGATTTCTCCCACTCACGCATTCAGTGTCCTGATGCCTACTGCTCCTGCCTGTTACATGTGGGTCCTCCTTCATGCAGACAACCTAACTGAGGGCATGCCAACACGTGGTCATGCATAAACCTGGATTAGCCTGCATGACATTCCCAACTTCTCCCAGCCCACTAGGACTCCTTCCCCAAGCATAGACACTTTGCTCCCTCCCTTCAAATTTCTTCTAAAAATCTCTCTTTTCAGTCAGATCCCCATAGATTGCTTATTTATGCTTCTCTTTATATTGTCTCCTCCTTCATTAATATATCCCCATTTCTTCCTGTTTCACTCCCCCTTGTCCATCCTAGACTGTAAGCCTGTCATGGCAGAGACCTATCTCTAATCATAGATGTTCAGCACTAGGCACATTGCTGGTGCCACAGAAATAAAATTAAAATAAATAAATAAATAAATAAATAACCAGAGAAGCACGAAGTAGAATGGGCCAGATTCTTGCCCCTGGTCATTCTCTTTACTTAAACAATTGCCTTGATAGAGGCTTGAATTTTAAGACTTGTCATCACATTTTTCTTAAAGAGAAGTCATTTTCTCCCCAGACCTTTCCTTTCCAAACAAGTCACAGGGGTCAATTCAAAAACTATTTTCTGATCAATATGCATCAGAAAAAAAAAGATAAAATTACTGCAGTCATGGGAATTGCCTGCAGCACATTGAGCTCGAGTGTGGCTTTGAAAGTCATATGGTGCTCAAAGTGGGGATAGAAAGGGATGGTTTCCGCAAGTGTTCTGATTGTAGAGAACAGAATAATGTTCCCCAATGTGCTTTTGTTATCTCCAGTGTGCATCAGACATGTCTTCAGAGAGCAGAAGGCCAGGTCAACACTGACAGCTGACCCCAGACTGGGGGTGGAAGATACAGAGTGAACTCACACCCCGCCCCCTTTACCTCCCCACCCTCCATGGATCTAGGGAAAGCCATTCCTGTGAAATGTGGCTCTGATTGTAAGAACAGAATGTAGGTGAGACCACTCGTATTTAAACAGGTAAGTCACTCTGCTTCTTGCCCTATTGGAAGAGGAGTGGTTAAGTCCACACTGCACCATAAATGGGGCAAGGGACACTTTCACATTTGCTGTACCACCTTCTTAACCCCGGACAAAGACTAGTAAAGAAGTAGACTTCTGCTGTGAAAGCCTTCCTCCATCTCACCCTTATACTCTGGGCTACCATGAGGTAGGAAGAGCGGGATAAAAATATGGTAAAATAAATAAATAAATAAATAAATAAATACTGAAATGGGCTTGTGACTCTCCTTTGCCCAGGTAATCTAGGAAGAAGAAAAGGTCTTGCTGTCTCCTTGTCTTGCATTCTGCATTTGTGGAGGGGGAATGTGGCCTTGGGATTTGAACTGTAATACAAACAGAAAGCAGCAGCCACAGCCCCACTTTCACTGCAGGGTTAGTCAGATGATCCCAAAGAACTGAACCTTCTCTTTAGTAAAGGACTGATAGTAGGGGATGCTGCTGACAGAGCCCCCCAATGCTCCTGCAGCTGTTCCTGCTGCCACAGAGTCCCTGCTGCTCCTGTTGCAACCACCTGTGGGAGCTCTGCTCCCGCCCCCCCACTGACCACCCACACTCCTGCCATCACTGCTGCAGCATCCCAGGCAGAAGTGGTAGGAGCAGTGGGGGGCCTTTTGCAGTGGCAGGAGTGGTGGATGCTGCAGTAATCCACAGTAATTCTGACAGGAGAAGCTGGAAACCTGTAGGAAGTTCAAGGACCCTTTTTAAAGGGTGGGAGGGGGATGACTGGGTCCATGGATGGTCCATGGGTGTATGCCTATACGGACGCACACCCATCCCCCACGCATCCTGATGCATTGAGCAACTGGCGTTTTTGCCAATTGCTTGATGCATGGGTGGTGGGTGGGGATGCATGGGTTGCGGGAGCACACACCCCCACGTTTGCATGATACACTCCCCACATGGACGATGGGTGTCCATACGTGGGAGCGTCTCATGCAAAAAGGCCCTATGCTGCAGTTTAGAAAAATTAAAATACAAGCAACTAACTTTTGCAAGTTTACATGATCTGACATATATGAGGCTATTAATTTTACATGACTAAAGCCAGCAGGAGCGGGACTTAAAATTTAAACAAACCCAAACCCAAGAAATGAAACATTTTTATGTAGCAACCCTGAGAGTTTTAGCATGTTTAATTATGCAGTGGGATTCACAGGTTTTGCAATTTGAAATTAGTTTTTTTTAATTTCTTCCCTTTGCCTCCACGTTAAATTCAGAAATAGAACAAACAAGACATGTCTGATTTCTTTTCAGCTAGACATCTAACTCTATCTCACCAGTCTCTTTATTTCCTCTATTCCTTCTTCAGATGACAAGGCACATTTCACTCATCATTATCTCCTAGCTCCTTAAATCTTCACGCTTTTCTGGGCTTCTCTGGTTTTCTCAATTCAATTACAGGGCTCAGTCCCCTTTGGTTACTCCTTCGCTGCACCTGGAGTCATGGCAGTGGCTAGGAGCAGTTTTCACCAACTCTGTCTGGTGAGAAAGCCGAGACTCTTTCTGTCAGAGTTGGACATGGTTACTGTGAAAGATGGTCATAATCTAGATTACTGCAACGCACTCTACATGATGCAGAAGGTGGTGGCCCACTGACTGATGGGGTTAAGTTGCTGAGATCACATTACACCTATGGGTGTTTTTAGACACATGTGCAGATTGGGGGTGGGAACCTATGCGAACACCACGGTGTGTACGGGGCAAATAGGTGGGTGCTTGTGGGAATGCTGCGGGTGGTTGGGGGGGGGTGCTTGTGCACTCCCGCACTCCACCCACCTCCACGCATCACCCATGCATGGAGCAACGGGTGCTAACGTCCGATGCTCCATGCGTGGAGATGGGTGGAGGTTCATGGGAATGCACCCCCATGCATCACCCACCCACCGCAGTAGCCACCCATCCCCCCTGCACCACCAGCCTGCGTGAAAAGGGCCAAAGTCTTTTTAGTGGGAGCAGGAGCTGGTATGTGATTGGCAGGCAGAAACTCTGGCATGTGCAACACTCTAGGCGAGGGAGGCAAGGCGAGGGCATCAGCCAGCAGCAGGGCCAGCAGGGCAGCACACGCAGCACTGAGTTGGAGTTCAGACAGTGTGTGTGTGGCGAGGGAGACTGAGTCTGAGTCTCTCAGACAGACTCTGGACTGTAGTGAGTCCGGGCAGCTCAGGAGGAGCCTGGAAGTAGGATCCTCCTGTGTGTCATTGTGCCTGTATGTCAGTTTAATATAACAGAATGGTAATGCTTTGCTTTTAAATTGTATGCGTTTAGTAACTTCTCCTAATCCCCTTGTTTTACCTTCAGTAACTAAATCCCTCCACATTTGTAACATTTGAAGGAGTGAAGCAGGGAAGGAGCATGGGCGTGGTTAGAGGAGTACTGGGTGGGTCCAAGAGGGCGGGGCAAAAGAAGGGCCCACAAAAACCTGGAGCAGGCCCTGAGAATAGGTTTTGGGCGTGTTGGGCTTTGTAGGGGATTTTTGTGTGTGTTTTATTTACATCCTTTTAGCTTTTTAAAAATGTTACCCACCCCAAGCCTTCAGGGAAGGGCAGGATATTAATTTACATAAATGTTTTTTATTTAAATATTTCTCTCAAGATTTATCCTGAGCTAGCAAAATCATGCCCTTCTGTTCCCATCTGACATCTCCACAGCTCAATCCAGAGCTGGCAGAGCAGTTTACAAGTTCTATGGAGGAGCGATATTCCTGTTACCCTGCTGCAGAATTCATTTTAATAATTATTTGCCCTCTTCAGAATTGAATATGCATCCGTAATCCACCTAAAACAGGGTTTAATATGTATAAAGCCCCCTTACTCTGTGCATCAGCTCAGTCCAGAATTTCAATTGCTAGAGAGGCTGAAAGATTGAATTAAAAAGGCAACGTTGTGCATGGCAATGAGCTCATTTTGACAGTCTGAATTCATTTAAAATAATAAGGCAAGTAATTTCCGCCTTGCTGAATGGCTGCATTTTTCTGTAAAAATAAAAGATTATAGTCAGAAAGACACTCTAGAGAAATCACTCTCATGTAGCTAAATAAGCCCGATAGTAATTAAGAAAGCAAATAAGTTGTAATCACAACTGCAAACCTGAAGTATTAAGTGTTAACACAATTCAGCCACAATTCTGATTTGCCAACCTTAATTTTATAACCAGAAAAAAGTCAACACTGGAAGAGCACATATGATTAATTGGATAAATCTCTCTAACAGCTAGTTGTGGCTTGTACTTATAAAAACATTCTCTCCCCATCATCTCCTACTGAGAGAAAGAGAAAGCCAGGAGGCTACATGCTTACTACCTGGGAAGGAGTAATGACAGCTAAATGCTTACTACCTGGGAAGGAGTAATGACAGCTTGCAACAGTGACTGAAAATGACTGCCTTAGGCTGCAGCTGCTTGAGACCTGCAGATTTAAAGACCCAACAAACACAAGGTCACCCACTAGGAGATATTCTTCTAAAAGGGCACTAACACCAGGAACAGTCAGGCAGCCAAAAAGTAAAGAGCTCCTAGTGAAAGGTTGCTGGAGGCAGAAAAAGACTCGGGCCGCTTTGCACATGATTGGTGAAAAATGCACGTGTTTTAATGCTCGTTTAAACACCTAAACCGTTTTAAATGCGCATTTGCCATGATCGTGTAAAAGCCAAAACTGTTTTGAATGTGGTTTTTAAATAATGTGCATTTTTAAAAACCGGTTTTGAGCCCCTTTGATGATCGGGGGATGCCAAAACCAGTTTTAAAAAATGCGCATTATTTAAAAACGACATTCAAAACGGTTTTGGCTTTGACACGATCATGGCAAATGCGCATTTTAAATGGTTTAGGTGTTTAAACGAGCATTAAAACACGCACATTTTCCACCAATCATGTGCAAATTTGTCTTGTCTAAAAATGTCCTTAGCCTGGATTGCAAAGATGACAACATTAGACTTATTATGCAATATCACCCTAGGATGAGTATGTTAAGTAAGGCAATAAAGTTGAGTGTGAGAGGAAGTTCTTCACAAAATTTCTCCTAGAGTAATTTGGAGGAGTACCCCTATTGACTAAAAAGCACTCTGATAACCGAGTTATATTTTCAAACCTCAAGGTATTGTCTCCCTGTGTTGTGTAGAGTATGATTTTTTTTTAAGTGTAGATAAAGTAAGGTTGCTGTGTTGGTCCTAAATATAGGCAATAGAGACAAAGTAGTACAATTATATCTTTTTTTGGACCAATCACTTTTGGTGGAGGTATGCAAGCTTTCAGACCTCGTAGGGTTCTTCGTCATGCAAGTCCGGAGTTAGAACTGGAGACCGAGCAAAGCAGTGAGGCATATACAGTGACTGGCGTGTATAATAATAATATGTTTATTGTTTGGCAAAGCCTTTAACAAATTAACAAACAGGTGTCGATCTAACGACCCTTTAACCAAATACCTAACCACAAACCCTTCGGTAGCCCACCAAGGGGTAAATATCAATACATACATATAATTTAAAACACAATTCCATCCGGCGAATAAAGAAAATGTGCACACTGCCATACAGTGACTGGAAACAATGGGAAAGGGAAGACAGGGGTGGGGAGGAAAAGGTGAGAATGAGACCCAGGTAGGAGGTCCGCAGTTCAAAAGGGTGGAATAAAACAAGGTGGGAGGAGTAAGATCTGCTGATAGTAAGCAAACGTCCTGTAGCTGTAGACAGTCATTAGACTTGCACATTTCTGTAATGTCTTATCAAACCCAGGACCAAAGTGAGTCCATTGTTCTTTGCATCTAGTAGAGCTATGATTTTTTGTACTCAAGCTAGCCTTTTAAAGGTGTTGCATAGGTTTCCTTTTAAGACAAGGACAGAGGTTAGAAATAGAGCTGTCACTTTGTGAGAAGTGAATCAATGTCCAAGACTCATTGAGGTGAAACAGATTTTGGATTGGTGCTAAGGGCAAGTGCAGGAATGAACAGGAACAGGACTCTTGCAAGGGTCTCCAAAAAGGGTATAGGAAGTTGTCCTGTCACTATTACGGGTCGGGAACTGGGAAGGACTATTCTAATGGAATAATCTTCTGGTGTATGGGATAATGTTAACAGCTGAAAGCATGAACAGTGCAGCTACACTAGACATAAGTTGAGTAAAAAAGATTAAAACACTGACATAGATCAGATATCTGAAATGTACCTCCTCACAACATAAAGCAGAGCTGATAGAGCTGAGGTGAAATTTCATAACAAAATAAAAGTTTGAAGAAGAATCCAATTTGAGATTTATGCAGGGTGTTTCAAGTATCAAAATTTCAAAAGTCATAAATGGTAAAATCCAGAATTTCCAAACCTCTCTGGGTTTCTACAGAGAATTGCTGGAGAATAACATTGCCTATTGCTGACAAGGTACATTTCAGCCAGCATTTGGGCAGCCAAAAGCACTGATTTTAGCACTCAAGCAAGGTTTAAAATATCAAGATTTTGTTAATCCATCTGCACTGTCAGTTGCACCGCCTGAAGAATTAAGTGTATACCTGTATGCAGAAAGAACAAACATCCCAAAATGTAATACTGTCTGTAGCATGTTGAATTCAAGCAGTTTATGGTCCAAACTTTGTTACCATTCCTATGTTTTAATTTAGGCTCTTGCCTTCTGCAGGAAGTAGATCAAAAGAGACATCCTCTGGTTGCAGTCTCCATTTCCTAAACCACAAAGTTATCTGTTGTTTAATTTGGGAATTTCCTTCATGAGGTACCCTTGGCTTACTTCTGTTACCCAGCAGGTATTTGGACAGTTTAAGCTTCCTATTGAACCTTGTGGTTTAGGGTATTACCTGGGTCAGCCTTAAACTGTGCTGGGTCTTAGGCAGACTGCCATCTCTGATGGGACACAAGGGGACAGGGATGTCTGTATTTCACATAAGCATGCTGATCATCTCCCCACTTCCTTTTTCATGCTGGAGAGGCTGCCAGAGAGGCTAGACAGCATAAGAACATAAGAAAATAAGTAGTGCTGTACTGGGTCAGACCAATGGTCCATCAAGCCCTATATCCTGTCTCTGACAATGGCCACTATCTCTGTTTCTTGGGAGAAGTACCCAACAGGTCAAAATGGGCAATCCATTCCCTCTTGTTCCAGCCCCAAACAGGAAGAGGTTACGTTCCCCCAAACCTAATTGGCTAATAGTAATTAACGGACCTATCCTCTAAGAACTTATCCAATCCTCTTTTAAAACCTAGCTACACTAATTTTGACCACTTCCTCTGGCAGTAAATTCCACAAGCTAATTGTGCGCTGAGTGGGACCCAATAAATTGCAGAGTCCTAGCAAGGACACCTTGCCCACCATGCCTTAAGGTATGACTTGAGCAGATCATACATTTTTCACAGTCCTCCTTTGCCTGTCTTGTTAACCATATTACAGTGAAAGATTTTTTAAAAAAATGAAAAACCTATTTTTGTGTTTATTATTAAGAACCTCCTAACGTGAAATAACTGTGTTGGGAGTGAATAGCAAGGAATGGATCACTCCAATATAAACAGCTGTGCACGTCTCTAAATCAAATGAAGTTGGATACTGCCAGTGACCGAATGCTGGGCTAGATGGACTGTTGGTCTTGACCTAGTATGGCACTCCTTACGTTCCTAACCCTGCTTGTGAGATCCTCTGATTAGAAGGATGAGAGAGAGAAGGGACTCTGGTTAAAGTAACATCGACTTTTTTGCTGTGGTCCCCTGGGAGCAGCATAAATGTTTTTCCAGGGCTCCAAACATGTTTGCGAACAGGTTGGAAAATGGGGCTTTCTTCTATACCTAAGAACGAACATAGGACATTACCTACTGCTGGATAAGGTGGTCCCTCTGCTGAGTGATGGCCTGCTAGGTGTAATCAAACAGCTTACCTCTCAGGCAGCAGCTTCTCTTCTGTTGCTAAGAAACCAGAGCAGTTCTATCAATTACCCAAACAAGGCTTTAGTTAATTTCCCACCCTTCCTTCTCCTGACCTGTTGCTAATGACAGTTCCATGTCTCTTGGGAGTTTCACTTTGCTTTTCCTGGTAAAGAGCTGGGTAAGCATGACCGCTGGGGAGGCACAGGAATTCCTCTGAAGCACTTTTGATGAGGAGAGCTAATTACTAAGCTTTGTTTCCCAGATACAGCCATCATTTGTGAAACAGGAGACTCCCTTCATTGAGTCTCACAGACAGTAATTCAAAGGTATGTTTCAGGCAGAGCTTTCCAAGCACTCCCCAGAGCTGCTTTGATTGTGTCAGACTGAGGTGCCACATTTGTAGCTTCAGCTCTTCCTTTGGTGAATCAGTTGTCTGCATGAAAGCTCCAAATATATCCTAGATTTATCCTTTAAGAAGCCTAATTTGGGGCAAGGTTCTGTCTCGGGTATATGGGATGGTGCACAAGAGTAGCACAGGGTTGGACTACGCCAGAATTTCTTGGGCAGTGGAGAAGAAGAGAAACATATCATACAGCCAGTTTAACAACCCAGAACGAAAACGCAGTTTACTCCACTCTCTGCATTTGTCTGACTGTCTGGTCTATTGAGCCTCTTTTCAAGCTGCTAATATTCTTAGGGTGTGTTTTCATAAGCATTTTCGTGAGGTAAATCTCTACTAACTTGTCTTAACATCTCCTGTGTTCTCCTGTGTGGGAAAAGTAGAGGTGGAGTAAATTAAGAATAAAAGGATAGGCATTCCC
>QEPC01008309.1:12245405-12276738 GCA_003113815.1 Sphenodon punctatus
TTGACAATGCTGCAGTTGAGACTGTCGGACATATAATGTTACATTGTCATTTATATGATGAGTCCCGTTATGACCTCCTTGACCCAATAAGGGACCAGTACCCTGGTAGGGATGATTCTGTGATTCTGGCCGTAGTGTTGAACAGTCCGGATCCAAATATTATTCGAAGGGTTGCCCTTTTCTTGCTGGGGGCAGTCCATCTTAGATCCCAGTTTATTAGTAACCATTGAATGAGCTATCTTAATTATTGGCCACTTTTTTTTTTTAGAGGGAGGCACTTGGATTTTTACTGTATAATGCTGAAATAAATTGTTTTGTGTTTGTTTTGTGTTGTGGCTGTCATGTTGTACAATGATCGCTGATCACGTAATAAATGATATTGATTGATTGATTGATTGTCAGGAAGATTGTGCCCCTATACTCAGCACTGATGAGACTTCTCTTGAAATACTGCATTCAGTTTTGGTCTGCATTTCAAGGATGTTGACAGACAGGAAAGGATTCAGGGAGAAGCCACAAGGATGATCAAGGGTCTTGAATACAAGTCATATGAGCAAAGACTAAAGGAACTGGGCATGCTTGGCCTAGAGAAAAGAAGATTGAGGGACATGTTGACAGTTTTCTTTTCAGCAGGGCTCGTCTTAGAATTTGTGGGAGACAGAGTGAAAATAAATGCAGGGCACCCATATTCCCTGCCTCCGTAGCCCCATCCTTTTAGCAGCTAACAATGTGGTATTTGCTTACAAAAACAAAGAAGAGCCATACATTTTCATGCACACACAGGTCCATGGATGCGCACAAGCTCTCTGGCTCTCCCTTTCTCTCTCACATATACACACCCTGAACCCTGGCAGGGGGCATTCAAAAACCGGTGATTTACTGGTCCTGAGGCTACCAGAACTGGTCTCCCTGTGCGGACCCCTCCAACCATGGGGCTCGGGCCATTGGCCCTACTGGCCCTGATTTTCAGATATGTAAAAGTATGCTGTAAGAAGATGGAAAAAATTGTTTTTCTTGGGCACAGAGGACAGGACAAGAGTCTATAGATTTAAACAGGAAGGTAGGTTTAAGATAAATTTTAAGGAAAAACTTATTGTTTGAACAATTCAGCAGTGGAGCAAGCTCCCTAGGGAGGCTGTGAAACCAGGGCAAGTCTTAGTAACTGTGGGGTTCAGGGTGGGAGAGAAATGCAGGGCCCAGTCTCAGATGCCAGCGGCTGGCAGGCCTAGGGGCGCTCCCCGGACCTGGGCTTAGGGATGGGTGGAGGGGCACTCCCCTCTGCCCATCCCCAAGCCCAGACATTTCGGGGGCACTTACCTTGGCTTCCTCATCTGCCCCTCTCCATCCTGGGCCAGGTCCGCTCACGGGGGCGGCTCCCTGAGGCGGGCTCCAGCAGCGGCGGCAGAATAAATCTGCCGCCTCTGCCTGCCGCCAAGTTGCAGGGAGTGTGGGAGAGGCGGGACCTCTGCCTCTCCCTCACTTCCGCTGGCGGCTGCCCCCCCCCGGGTGCCTGGCTGTCTCGGCCAGGGGGAATAAGGGAGAGGCAGAGGCCCCGCCTCTCCCACATTTCTCCTGGCCAAGACTGACAGGCAGCGGGGGAGGGGCACGGAGTGTGGGAGAGGCGGGGCCTCTGCCTCTCCCTCACTCTGTGCCCCCCCGCCTGTCAGGGCCTAGGGATATGTGGACCAACCGGTCAGTTGGCCAGGGTGGCCTCGTGTAGGGTCCCTAGCTCCCGGCCACTGTGAGGCCGGGAGCTGGGGACTCTGAGTGCAGGGCCCCCCAGGAGCGGGGCCCGAGGCGGCTGCCCTGAACCGCCTCGCAGTAGGGCCGGTCCTCTGTGGAATCTCCTTTCCTGGAGGTATTCAAGAACAGGCTGGACAGGCATCTGTCAGGGATCCTGTAGACATAGGGCATTCTGACTCAGGATAGGAGCATAGCAAGGTTGAATAGGCCACAGGCTCAGGTCCCAATGATGGGACCCCTAAGGGCAAGGGTCTCCAGGGTGGGGCTCACTTTGGCTGCGTTCTCACCTGTGGTGGTGGCAGCGGGAGGGGCGAGGGAAGATGCGGCAGCGCAGAGGAGCAGGCCAATGGGAAAAGAGCCAGTGCAAACGGGGATCTGCTGCGGCTTCTCTCGCGCATGTCAGGGCAGGATTTTGCGCCCTGACATGTGCAAGCAGCTGAGGCAGATCCCCATTCGTACCTGCTTTTTTCCCGTCAGCCTGCTCCTTGGTGCTGTCGCGTCTTCCCTCACCCCTCCCGCTGCCACCACCACCGCTGCAGGTGAGAACGCAGCTTTAGTTTGGGAAAGAGTCCCTGCTTCAGGTTACTGCTGCTCTAGAAGAGCCCCAGTGCTCTCTCTTTTTCCCTCTCAAATGTATGTACCTGGGTGAAGAGGGGTGGAGGCAGCTCCAGCAGCAATGTGGTCAGGGCAGACTCAGCTGCAGTGTCTGACTACATGGTAAGGAAGGGGAGGCAGCAGGCGGATCAGTTCCATCAGGGCTACATGTGGATGGAAGGCAGAGCCCACTGCAGCACCTGGAGCTTCTTTGTGACATTTTGCTACTTCTGGATATGTATGCAGCCCTGCTGGAGCCAGTAACAGTAGTGGAAAAATTTGCTCTGCTTTCCTGTTAGAGTC
This sequence comes from Sphenodon punctatus, assembly GCA_003113815.1. Lineage (NCBI taxonomy): Eukaryota > Metazoa > Chordata > Lepidosauria > Sphenodontia > Sphenodontidae > Sphenodon > Sphenodon punctatus. Next base: position 12,248,046 of record QEPC01008309.1, read on the forward strand.
TTTTGCAAGTGTCCTGAGCACAGCTAGGAAATTTTCAGTGGGTGGGGGAGGGAGCAGGAAAAGTATTCCACCCCACTCACTCTGAAAATTCCCTAGCAGTGCCCAGACTGCTTGCAAACAGCCTTCCCCAGAGTGTGGGGGCCCCTTGCTCAATTGTGTCTCTCCTCACCACACTATGGTGGCTATGCCACCGGAGCAGGGGTTTTGGTTATATGACCCATGAGGTTCCTTTCAACTCTTCATTTCTCTGATTCAGGCAGAGAAGCATCTGTTGTTCCAGATAACCAGTTTGGGGCAGTTCTGTGTGACCTGGGACTGGCAGCAGAAGACTCTCTGGGACTCTCTTTGTGATCATGGCTTCCACTCCATTAGTGTCGAAACAAATATCCGAGTCAATACGAAATTTGACAATTTTGGGTTATTCATTTAGTTTGGAATGAGGCAGATACAAAGCACTATTCCCTTTCCTGCTTCATTCATTGAAACAATTATCCATTCTAGATATTTCATTTCTGCTATTTTGGTTCTTACTCTAATGAAGTGAATGAAATATCTGAAATGAATAACCAATAGGGATGTGCGAACAGAACGCGGTTCGGATGTTCAGTTCGAAACTCGAGTTCGGGTTCAGTTGTTCAGTTCGGCGGAGTTCGGTTGCGCCAAATTCGGCCAAACATCCCAAAATAGCGCTATCGATACCGAAATCGATTTTTTTTTCCAGTTGAAAGGTAAAAGCATTTGAAAGGTAAAAGTTTCATTTAAGTATTCAAAAAAAGGAAGAAGTCCTTTGAGGAATTTCTCACAGATTTTAAGTGAATGACTCAGCCCAGTAATTATAGACAATTAGCTGAGTAAGTTAGTAATAATAGGAATTAGAGATCGAAAGCTGCAAAAAAAAGGCTATTGGAGGATATGGATCTCAACCTGGACAAAGCAGTAAGAGAATGCCAAGCAGCAGAAGACAGCACAGGCACCACAGATAAGGAATTCTATAGAACGTGTCTGAAGCAGCTGGAACAGATGAATGGGCCACTGCATATGATTAAAGGCTAATTAGACTCTTGTTACCAGGGCTTAATTTGTGCCAGGACTTCACCCGCAACAACGGTCTCTTCCGGCCCCTGTCACAGCGGATCCTTTACTGCCACCCAGGGTGGGTTTTGCAGAAGCACCAGCCTGTGGCTCCAGTCTCTCTGACAGGGCTGCGGCTGTCAGAGGAGAGACTGACAGCCATCAGCTGTTTGGCAAGGAAAGCAATCAAGCAGCAGCAGCTCCCATTCCCAGTCCAACTTAATTTGGCTCTGAGCCAGGGCTGGCAAAGTATGGACAGGGCAGAGGTTGGTGAAGTCAATGAGACCTCTCAGTGCAGATTTGCCAGCCCCTGTGACTCTGCCATGCTTCAACGGTCAAGCGGTGGGACTTCTGGGGCAGGTTTAAGCCTCAGCACCTCTCTTTTCTTACAAATTAAACGCTGCTTGTAACCTTACCACTTGGAGACACAGAATTTCATGTAATCACAGAAACCAGTGAAAATAATTTTAAGAAACCAAGAGACAGGGACCCAAAAGGTAAAATTAAGAGTATATAGTGAAGAAGGTATTCCTACAAGAGGTGTATATATTATGGAAGTGAATGTTAAAGATCATATTGAATCAATAAAATAGTACTGTGACCAAACTAATTAAGAGAATGTGCCAGTAGAGAAGCCTGGGGACTATTCAGTAACAGTACCAAGATGTCTCTAGTGACGTAGGAAAAGATCTGGTGATAGAAGATACTCTGTCCAGAGCATTTGACAAAACTGTCCTTGAAATAATTCAGACTGACACTGTGCATGTTAATTTGATAAAAAGGAAACTTTCCAACCTCTGAAAGAATGTGGAGGGAATTTGCAGAGGCCACTGCAAATGCTAAGACATAGCAGTGAAGAATTAAAGCAACCATTACAGGCTGGCCTGGTCAGTACATATCATTTTCAGCTTTAATGCAGAGCTCTCTGTGATAGACGACATCTTGTTTAGAAATAATAAAATAGTAAAGCATTACAAGCAGATATGCTTGCAAGAACACATGGAGGGCATTTGGATATTGAGAAATATAAACGAAGAGCCAGTGTATTGTACTGGCCAGAAATGAATGTTGAGATAGAGTAAACTGTAAAATCATGTGAAGCTTGCCAAAAATACCAGTCAAAACAAAAGAAAGAGTTTATGCTGGTAAATAATAAAAAGTTACAGGCATGGTATAAAGTTGGTGTGGTTTTGTTTGCTTATGCTGGCAAAGCCAATCTTTTGATATTAGACTACTATTCCCATTACCCATAAGTTGCTTGTGAGAGAATATGTCAGTGCAACATTTCAGAATGCGAATTAAATCCATGTTTTCCAGACACAATATTCCAGTATTGACAATGTCCAATAACGATCTGCGGACACGTTTACAGCACATGAATTTAAAAAATTTGCAAATGACTCTGGGTTTAGGCATGTCCCATCCAGTCCCAAATGCTCACAGTCAAATGGGCTAGTAGAAAAGACTATTGAAGAAAGCCATATTTGAATACAGATTTTTATTTAGCAATACTGAATAACAGAGCAGCATCCATAAAGTATGATCTGTCACCAACAGAGAACTAGACTTCACAATCGAGGTATTTAATTTGCGGTCTGCAAACAATGTGCGGCTGCCTTCTATGCGCACGATCCCGGACTTCTGTCTCATCTAATCCCGCGTTGTGGGATTTTGAAATATCGCGTGAGTGGGTCGCACAACGGCGACCCGCTCGTTTAAAAGCAGCTTTAGATGTGTGCGATGAACATGCTGCATAAAATCACGCTGTGTGTAAATATGCCACGTGTGGGATTTAGACGTGACATTTCGCACATTAAAGCCGGTCGCGCATTCTTTTAAAGCCTCAAATTTAATACCTCAGGTATTTACACGCAGCGTGATTTTATGCAGCGTGTTCACCGTGCATGTCTAAAAGTTGCCAGTTAGATACCTTTGAAAAAATAATTTAGTTGGATGTGTGGAAGATAAACAAATAATGTGTTATGTCAGAAGGGCACAAGTATTGGCGCAGAACCTGGCAAACTGTCCACATGCAGCTCTTTGGCCCCGATGGGTGTTTTCAGATGGATGTGGGACTGGCCACCCCAGGACCTGCTCAGGGGTTACACCCCCACATCTGCCCACTTGCAACCCCCCTTGGGTCAGGTTTAAACAGACTCAGCGGCTGCTGCAGCCTGGACCGTGCCTGTGCGGTGCTTCCCTTTCCCACACCACAGAGTTGGAGGTGGATCACCTGACATTTTAGGCTGCCACCTGTAAATCTATAGTATTACCTGGGGCAACTCCTGGCCAAGAGCGGAGCTGCAGCGGCTGTCCACAGACCAGACAGGCAGCAACTCTGCCTTGGAACGGTACCCCGGATTTACTAATAATAATTTCTATAGCGCTACTAGGCGTATGCAGTGCTTTGTAGTCACAGATTTTGGAAACAGGTCCCTGCCCAGTGGGCTTCCAATCTAAGCTGGATAAGGGTGAGGGGAACACAGGGAAAGACAGAAATATATACATTCCCATTTTACAGATGGGGAACTGAGGCTCAAAGATTGTGACTTGCCTAAGGCTACCCAACGAGTACATGGCTAGGGCAGGATTTGAACCCTGGCTTCCCAGGACCAAATCCAGCACCTTATCCACTACACCACACTGGTTCTGGCAGCCCGCTCTGCAGGCGGTGTTCCTGTATGTTCTGGGGCACCGCAGTGGAGCTGGAATGGAGTAGGGACAGCCTGCTCTGCCTGCACATCTGGCAGCCCACCTTTAGATAGATGGGTCAGACAGGAGTATGGGGAAGCAGAGGTGGGGCTGCTGTCCACTTGAATGTTTTTATCCCTTGTCTTTCCATATGTCCCCTATCCCTGTCTCCCCCCCTCCTAGTCTACTAGATTGTAAGCCATAGGCAGGGACCGTGTCTTTCTCATTGCTATGTAAAACGCCAGGGACACTGCTGGCACTATACAAATGCTTATATTAATAATAATAATTAATAATAAAAGCACCCATTTTGGTAAATGGATGTGGCACTAAGGATTAGGAAAGCTCTTAGATGTCTTGAGATCTCGCAACGCTACATTCCCTAGTGAAACCTTGTCCTTCCTAACCATGATTTGTGTACTCTATTCCCTCCACACAAAGTGGTAAATTATCTGATGGGCTGGGGCAGGAAACTGATAATTGGCTGCAGGGTTAGTTTCCTCAGTGTGCAACCTGTGTGGCAGCTTGTTGCTGCATTCGTGAAAAAGGTGCCTTATTGAGATACTTTGTGCAGCTGGCAACTCACAGAAATAAACCTAGGTGTTGTATATGTTAATGTTACTGATAAAAGCGCTGTAGAAACAGAAGTAATATAGTGTTAGAATGACCTGGATGATTCTCTTGAGCTGCTGAAGATGTTCTACTACTGTTCTGCTGAGTCAGTTGTGTAACCTTGGTCAAATATGCAATGTTCCACACCAGCGAGAGTAAATCTAGCTCCTTAAAATAAAGTCTTGAATTAGCTAGTTACTAAGTTATTACCTCATTGGTGGGTAAGCCAGGAGATGTTTTTGCCTTGGTCTATACAAGGAACTTCTCAGACAGCAATCAACCAATGCCTCTGCAATACAAATGCAGAAAGGTATCCCCAAGGTGTTAGTGGATAACCAGTGGGGCTGATTTTTTTTTAATAGTCATCATCACAGACTTCATGTTTTCTTTGAAATTTACCCAATGCCGTGTAATATATGGTAGCCTGTGAAAATCATGACAGATTTAGAAAATCCACCCAGTCTTAGGTCATGGGTGGGTTCCAAGAGCCAGCCAGCCTAAGTAGATAATTCTTTGTTCAGGGAGGGGGTGTGCCCTTGCCTCGCCACTGTGACACAGGGCTTGTCGCCCCCACGGCCCTCCTCGGCACAGGGCTATTGTCCCGCCCCCGCCTTTGCAGAAGAGGACACATAGAGGCGGGGGCACACGGCACGGAAGGACGCTGAGCGAAGCGAGTTCTCGCGAGAGTCGGGAGCTCGCGGACGCCACCTTGATCCCAGGTGCGGATCCCGCCATTCTGCGCCTGGGCAGCAGCGAACGAGCAGTGTGCTAGGCAGGCAGCAGTGAAGATGGTTAGCGAAGCGGCCCGGATTGTCTGTTGGGGATTTCGACGGCCCCCCCTTGCTACCTCAGGCTGGGGAGTAGAGCAGGTGGGTTGGGAGCCTCCCCCACTGACCACTGAGTGGTGATTTGGTGGCGTGGCAGCGCCTTACATTTGGGCCGCGAGAGGGCTGAGCTCCCGGCGGGCGGGAACGTAGTGTTAGGATGCCGGTGATTTCGGCCCCCGCACACACACCCCTTGCTGCTCCAGGCCAGCTGGGGAAGCGGACTGGGTGGGTCGGAAACCTCCCCCCCCACCCCGTAGCAATTTGTTGGCGCAGCAGCACCTAGAGTCGCCCCCCCACGACAGTGCTGGGCGCCCCCCCTTTCCGCCAGTGAGGCGCAGCGGGCGGGAGCTTTGTGGGTGGTGCGGGTGGCAGCAAGGGCCTGGCACCCTCTTGCCCTCCCCCCCATGCGCGAGTGGTTGGGGGTGCACTGGCGCTGGAGCAAGTAACTGCAGGGGAGGGAGACTATCAGTAGCTGCCCCACCCCCACTCAGGTGCGTTTGTGAAAGCTCGTGCACACCTCAACACTTGGGGAAGTGTGGGTAATGGTTTGAAAGGCAGTCCCAATCAACGGGTGGCGAGGGAGCCAGGGCTAATAGTGGCTGCTCGCCTGGCTCAACCTCACCTCTGCAACCCCTTCTCTCCCCCCTCCCCCCAATTTGCAATTTGGTACAGGGGCTAGGGTTTTTCTCCTCTGGTCAGGGGACCGCGCCTTGGGAGGAGGGAGCGATGCAGGCCCAGGGAACAGGGCCCCCACGAGGCGGTGGGTCAACGCATCCCCCTGCCCCACCGATTTGGTTTTGTACGGAGAAGGATGGCGAAGGGAAATGGAGGCAGGAAGGGTAAAGGTCCAGCCAAGAAGCCCTTAGCTAAACGAGTGGAGGAGGTGTTAGAGTCACTCCAGGCTGGGTGTGAAGGGGTCCTTACCAGCCTTGCTGGCGGGGACCAGCCCCAGAGTGTCGGGAAGGGGCAGCCAGTAGAAGGTACCCCTGGTAGGAGCGGGCCAGGGGAGGAGGGTGACCCGGCACCGGGAACAGGCCAGGAATTCATAGGGCCCCGAGAGGAACCAGCACAAGGAGAGGAACTGAGCGGGAGCATGGCGGACGCTGGCAATGCACAGGGGGACCCCCCCCCCCGGGTTGCGATCAGGGCAAGCCATGAGCGGTGCAGCCACCAGCCTGGTTTAGAGAGGAGGCGGAAGCCACAGGCAGGGGGCCACCTGAGGGTTGCCCCTCCCCTCGCGGGAGGCCACCCACGGCTGGGGGATCCCAGGGCCCCGCAGAGAGGCCGAGGCAAACCCCACCAAGGCCTTCCTCCCCGCATAGGCAGGGGGGAAGGAGTCATTTGTTGCCCCCTAGGGATGAAGGAGAGCCGCCGAGCCAGCGAGCGCAAGGGAACCAACTTGCAATGATTTTCGAGACCTTGAATGAATTCATGGGTCGAGTCACGGTGCTCGAGGGGAAAGTGGCTCAGCTGGCGGAAGGGCGCCATGCCACCCCGAATAGGATGGAGCACAGCGACCAAGGCATGAGGGAGGTGCAGGCATCAGCTGAGGGACCGGGTTGCAGTCAAGGGGAGGAACCCCAGCCTGCGCACCCCCTGGAGACACCGGCGGATGCAGGCCCAAGCACCAGTCAACAACCCTCAGGTAGTGCACACAGTGCTCCCCTTGCCAGTGCGGGCGCAAAGGGGAAAATGGATGCAGAGAGCATCCTGTGCTGGCCGGTCCCGCAGCCCAAAAGTGCATGGGCTGGGTGGGATCATGGGTACCTTGGCTGGGACAAGAGTCAAGTGGGCCCCTAGAGCCCCCACGGACTGTCCCGGAATCAGGGGGAGGGCCCGGATGGAGCGATACATTGGGTGGCCGAGAGAGGGGGAGTGTGTGATGTGCCACACCAGGCCCGCACTGGCAGCACCGGTCCGAGCGGAACCGGGAGCGTGGGTGGCTGTGGGGGCGCCAGTAGGCGCCCATCTGGCATAGCCAAGCAATAAGATCTGGAGAGGTGAGTATGTGGACGTGTTTACTCTGTTAGATACCGAGCCGGTACCCGATCCCAGCGCTACTGAGAAGGACAAAGAAAGGGAGCATTTTAAACATCCCAAAGTCGACAGGAATTGGGTCAACTGGTTGGCTGCTTTCTTGGTACTGATGGGCGTCATGGTGCAGGCGGCGCCCGACAGGGCAGCAGAGCTCATCAAGTACCAGGATATTGTATGCCTAGCCTACAACACCGGTAACCCGGGGGTGTGGCTCTGCTACGACGAAGGTTTTAGGAAAAGGGCAGCAATCACCCCGGGGCTCAGATGGGACAGTTACGCCCAAGACCTTTGGCTCGAATGCATGTCCAACGTAGCGGGTGCACATAGAACCAACAGTGGCCACACCTTGATGAGGGGAGGGGTAGCACCAATGAATGACCCCTTTCAGTCCAATGGGCGCCGTGGCAACCAGAAGGGAAGGACCTGCTGGGATTTAATGAGTCAGGGGGTTGTACCCGCTTCATGTGCCACTTTTGGCACGCTTGCTTCCACTGCGGGGGAGGACACCCAGGGGTGCAGTGTAGTAGGGCACGTTCGTCCCCTGGAGGTAGGCAGAGAGGCAGAACAGGAATGCAGGGCATGCAACAGCAAGGGGGAAGCAAGGGCTCCAACACTGGTCAGCCAGAGCGCTTTGGCACATGCCCTGAGAGGTTGCCCAATAGAAGGGGAGGTTAGGTACGTTGTGTCGGGCTTTAAAGAAGGGTTCGTCATCCCAGCAGTTTTTGATCATCCAAGGAGTTGGATAAACAACATTCAATCAGTCAGCGGGAAAGGGGACTTGGTAGCCACCAAACTGCGCAAGGAGCTTGCAGAGAGCTGGATAGCGGACCCTTTCGCGACCCTGCCATTCCCCGATTTACATGTCTCCCCGTTAGGTATAGTACCCAAAAAGCAGGCGGGGGAGTTTTGCCTCATTCACCACTTGTCCTACCCTAAAGGAAGGTCCGTGAATGACGCGATCCCACCGGAGCTTTGCTCTGTCCGCTATGCATCTCTGGATACCGCGATAGAGATGGCCCGTGAATGCGGTAGAGGCGCCCTGCTGGAGAAATGCGATATTAAATCAGCATTTCATCTGCTGCCAGTCCACCCTGAAAGCTTCCGGCTACTTGGGTTCCAGTTCAGAGGCTATTATTATTACGACAAAGTGATGCCCATGGGGTGCTCGATATCTTGTTTGGCCTTCGAGCACTTCAGCTCCCTGCTGGAATGGCTGGTGCGCAAAAGGACATGGTCTCGATATATACTACATTAGATCGATGACTTCCTGTTTTTAGGGGCAGCTGGATCGGCAGAATGTAAAACGGCGTTAGAAACTTTTCAGGAAATGGCTGTAGAACGGGGTTCTCACCCCCGAAAAGACAGTTGGCCCAGTGCCAGTCCTGACGTTTCTAGGCATCGAGCTGGATACCATCGAGCAGGTGTCATGCCTGCCATTGGATAAGTTGGCAACCCTAGTGCGGGACATTGACGGCCTCCTGGAGCGCCCCAAAGTTATGGTCAGGCAACTGCAGGCATTATTGGGGAGTCTCAATTTTGCATGCAGAGTGGTGGCACCGGGCTGGGCGTTTTTGTCATGGCTCTATGAGAAGGTAGGTACCAACCTGCCGGGCCACTGCCATGTCAGGATCACGGCCAAGATGAAAGAGGATTTGAGGACTTGGCGGCACGTCCTCTGGAGCTTCAATGGTGTTAGTATGTGGAGACAAAAGTGGCTGCTTGAGGCTGGGCTGCAGGTCCAATCCGATGCGGCAGAATCCTGGGGCTTTGGGTTATACTGGGCGGGCCGATGGTGTGCTGCCCCATGGCCGGCACAGTGGACCCAGGAGGGAATAACGGGGACCTACCTTCCTGGAACTTTTCCCCATAGTATTAGCAGTCCACTTGTGGCACAAGGAGTTCGCAAACAAAACAATACTGTTTTGATGCGACAACCTCGCGATAGTCCTGAATTTGATGTCTTCCCACTTTAAGAGGGTGATGGGGTTGGTGAGAGCATTTGTCTGGCAGTGCCTGGCCAGTAACATATTATTCACAGCCAGGCATGTCCCGGATGTTAACAACGGAATAGCTGATGCACTCTCTCGCCAACAGATGGATCGATTCAGACAGTTGGTGCCGGAGGCCAGAAGGGAGCCGGAGAAACTGCTGCAAGAGATCTGGAGCATTGGACGGTAGAGATGTTCCAGGCAGTGCAGGGGTTGTTGGTACCCCACACCAGGGCGGCATACGCACAAGCCTTGACAGAATGTCAGAGCTTTAGGGGAGAGAGGGGCTGGAGGAATGAATTCCCGATTACTGAGGCCGAATCAATCCAGTTCGCCATTAGCTTAAAAAGGAAGGGATTGGCCCCTGGGACAATTTCAGGCAAATTGGCAGCATTAGCCTTTTATAATAGGCTGGTGGGTTTTCAGTCCCCAAGCGGTGGTTTTTTAGTCAGGAAAATGCTCGAAGGGTGGCAAAGGGACTCCCCAAAGGTGAGTGACACTAGGCGGTCCATTACACCAGCAATCTTAACAGAAATGTGCAGGCAGCTACCCGAGGTGTGTTTTTCGGTTTTCGAATCCACACTTTTTGATAGCCTGTTTAAGCTGGCATTCTTCGGGGCATTTCAGGTTAGCGAGATCACGGCCGCCACTTCTACAGTGCAAGGTGGAATTGTGGTAGGCATAGACGACGTCCGAGTGGGTGTCGAGGGCTTGTCTGTACTCCTGAAAGGATCAAAAATGGACCAGCACCAACAAGGTCAGGTAGTAAAAATGGCAAGAATAGGTGAAGGTCACCTCTGCCCGGTAAAGGCGCTGGAGGCCTATTTGAAGCTCTGTCCTAACCGGCCGGGCCAACTGTTTATTCACGAGAATGGGGCCTGGGTCACCAGGTACCAATTCTCAGCAGTGCTCGGAAGGCCCTAAAAAGGGCGAATTTGCCACCACAGTTATTTAGTTCCCACTCGTTTAGAATTGGTGCCGCAAGCTGCGCCTCAGCGGCGGGTTTATCTGACCAACAGATAAAAGCAATTGGTTGTTGGCGGTCTGGTGCCTTCCGCTCATACGTGCGCAAGGTCCATCTATAGCAGGTAAAGGGTGACAATGATATTAAGTGTGGTGGGGGAAACGCCACTTGGAGGGAATAATGGTTTTTTATTTCTCACAGGAAGTGAACTGCTTATGTGGCAGAAGAGAGTCGTGATCGTGGGCCACAGTATGGTCTACTGGGCCGCGAAGCGAGCTGGATGCTCGTACTGGGGAACCCAGCTCGGTATGGGACACCTGGCTGAAATAAAATGGAAAGGACGAAGTGGGATGAGATGGGCTCAGTTCTTGCCATTAGTCCACGAACTGTCAAAGGAGGCGCATCCAGACATATTGGTGTTACATCTGGGGGAGAACAACTTGTCGGTGGACACAGGTTTGCACCTGGTCACCAATATAAAGCGTGACCTACAGGAGGCCAGGCGGGTTCTCCCGAACACGTTGTTTTTCTGGTCTGAGATGCTGGAGAGGATACGATGGAGGAATGCCGTCCGCCCCAGTAGAGTGGATAGAGCCAGAAGAAAGGTGAATAAGGAGGTCGCCAGGTTGGTGACAGAGTTGAGAGGCCAGACGATTAGGCACCCCGAGATTAGATTCTTGAGACCCGAGTTGTTCAGGCCAGATGGGGTGCACTTGTCTAATGAAGGGCTGGAGCTTTACCTTAAGGCCCTACAGGGAATGCTGAGCCGGCTTTTGGGTGTGTCAGGGGGGAGGGGGCGAGACTAGCCAAGCAAGGGCTGGCAGTCTCTAGTGGCAGGGGTCCTGCGAGTTAGTGAAGTTAGACGGTAGGGATAGTCTGCTGCTAGGTCATCTCCTTACGAGATGGGGTCCACGTGAATGCTAGAGCTTGCCCGGTCAGCGTCACGTAGGACCCAGGAAGGGGGGCGGGTCGCGGGGCCTAGGACAAGGGCGGTCCAGGCTCCTCGCTGACTCTGCTCACTTCCTTCCTCGGGTCACCGTAGGCAACAGTCTCCTGATCTGGCTGTGGGCGGCCGGGCAGGTGTGACATTGCAGCAGCTATAGTTAGCACTGTTGCGGTACTGAGGAACATCAGACCACCTTGAGTTTACTACAGTTAAGTTAGTAGTTAGTTAAAGTTGACAGGACCCAGAGGGGCATAGCCCCCTCCTCCCCTGATTGGGCTAATAAAGTTTGGTGTGGCCTATTTTACCCCACAATGATGGTGTCTGTGTCTTCTTTTCGGGGTGCGGGACAATGGCTGCTTGCCCATATTCAGTAAGGGACAGGGACTGACATGAGTCTAACTCACCTTAGCACAGTCACATGAAACCCCCAAACATAGGCACGGGGGGAGGGGAGTAGCATTATTTTTCCATTCCCCTGTTAAACTAAACAACCTGAGACATGGCTCGAAATTCAGCCCTGGATGCTCTTTCTGATGGTGTAGTGGCTTACAAGAACTTTGGTTAGTAAACCCCTGAGTTACAACTGAGCTCCTCATAAACGCTTGTTATTCCTTAGCTGAAAAAATGATACCACTTTGTAATGTATCGTGTTAGCATGTTCCAGATTATGGTCCTATCCCCTGAACTACATATGCTCCTCGGTGGTGAATAATGCAGCAGTAGTCTATCTTGGACAATATCTCTAAAGTTTGTTTCTGTTTCTCTTCCTTGTTTGTGGCAGCTGCTTGCACAGCAATGAGAGAGAGAAAGGCATTTTTAAAGTAAGAAATTGCAAAACCACAGATGGTGTAGTACGTACCAAAAGCAGTGGTTCCTAAAATGTTTGCCTGAGCGACTCTATTTTGAGACTGAAATATAATCCCGTGACCCCGAACAATTATAAAGGCATGCAAAGTCTAATTTATCAGACAGGATTATGGCCCCATCCACTGAGACTGAGGCTTAACCTGGAGTCCTAACCCATAGCTCAGGACTGATAGAGCGGACTGCTTTTGGGACTGAATGCAGAAGCTTTTCTGGTTAATCAGCTGTCACTGTCACAGACTACTTGAGAAGATCCTGGACAGGTAAGCAACTCAAGTGGGAAGTTTGTTCAGGTGGCTGCTCTGAGAAGAAAGTCCTTTTTCTTTGTAATTTGTTCCACAGAGGTTATGGATGGCTATTTAGTTTACCATGGTATTAATTAATTAATTAAATTATTATTATTATTATTATTTATATAGCGGCAGCAAAGTACCTGGCACTTTACAAAGAATAAGGTAGACACGGTCCCGTATGAAATAAAGGGGTTGCATTACCATGGACTTTTCAATTGAGAAACTTTGTAGTTCTCAAAATATATATGCTTTTTCTTAATTTTGTAATGAATTCTGTAAAAGCCTCTACTGCCACCTGCTCTGTATATCCTCATCCAATTTTATATGAAGGAGGCTGTTTTGCAGCACTCAGTAAACTTTACCGCCATACGTAAAAGCTGGTAGCTTTCTAACTGATAGAAAACAGAGATCGTTTTATAACTTTTCAGACCAGGGTTGTGCAGTGGGATTTATTACAAGGTACATGCTGAACAACTCAAGTGAGAACCACTGAAATCTCTTCCCTTGGGAAAGATATAGATAAATAATATATTTAAGAAGTAAATTCTAAGTAGGTGGATGGGGCTTCATAATACATTGAGACAAAGATTCTAAATGCACTTAACATGAAACTACTCTTGTTATGTTACGCATGGGATTCACCAGTGCCTTCTAAAACTATGGAAAACCATGATAGAGAATTTAAAATAGGGAACAAACCATGTTAACCACCTTCTTGTAGGATTATTGCAGCCAAGAGTTTAATAAGAACTGAACTTAATGTTTGGGGTGCCATATTTCTGGGTGCCCAACTTGTGGCACCCAACAAGGACCTTGTTTCAGAAAGAGCTGAGCACAAATCCTAAAAAATCAGACCAAGGGTGTAGCTATAACAGGGGACAGATGGTACAACTGCACTGGGGGCCACACTCCCCAGTGCAGCTGTGGGTACAGCTACACGAGACGTTACCATGATTTGGGCAGTCTCACCTCAATTTGGGCACTGGTGGCACGAGATGCAGTGTCTCATGGGCCCAGCAGCTGACAGATATTCACCCCGTGTCGGGGCGGGCAGCTGATTTCTATGGCTTGCGTCCTCCAAAAAGTCCAAGGACGCAGGGAGTAGAAGTCTTACCCAAAGTGGCGTAAGGCTGCCCAAATTGTGGTACTGTGCCACTGCCCGTGACCCACTCCCCATCTGCCCTGCCCCACGGTGCAGTCCACCATGGGGCTTTGAGCAGCAGGCACTATTGCCATTCCCACATGGCCATGTTACAGCCGGCGACAGAATAGTGGGTGGGTCGGGGGAGAGTGTGTGGGGCAGCTGCATATGTGTGTGTGTGGCAGACCATGTGTCCTGCTCTTTGCACTGGTCCCGCAGTGGTGGCAGCTGAAATTGCCCACCCCAGGGTGTACAGGGATCAGTCCCAGCTGGGCTCGTTTGACTGTATCCTGTGTCTCTTGCCACTGGGAGAGGGGCTGGAGCCCCATTCCTCTTTTGTACCATGGCCCATTCCAACCACAAGCCTATGCCTCTGAATCAGGGCCCTTTTCAAAGTGCACACAAGTTGGGGCCCCAAATCATCAACCAACTTGGAAAAATTTGCCCTGTGCCTTTAAATGCGCAGTTGTTGGTTGTATCTGCTAAACCTATCTGTTCCAAATATATGTGCTTGCTAATGGCCTTAGACACCTAATCCAGAGAACCTCTCCAAAATCCAACAAACTATTTTTCCATGATTATTTTTCATGATGTAGGAACCCTCCGCCCGAGAGCCAAATCTGCCCTGCAGTTATTTTTTACTTGGTCTCTTTCTAATTCCTGGATCTTGCTCATGGATCCACCCCTATTGTCAAGAAAGAATGAGCTCAGGGGATAGAGAGAAGAGCTGAAGCCATGCACTCAAGGACAGGGGGATGGATCCATGGCACAGATCCATGATCTGGACTGTCCCCTCTCTTCCCCCATCCTGAGCACACCTGTAACAGGGCCATTACAACAGAGCACACCTGTAACACACCCTGCACCGGTTAGGGTGCATCCTTGCATGATCATTGATCACTACCCACAAACCAGTCCACACTGTGCCTTTCTTTACCAGATCTCCAGGCACCTGTTCTGCAGGGCCCCCTGGCCTGGCCCAATCCTCGCCAGCCAAGTCTCCTCGAGATCCCCCCGCAGCCTGGCTCCTGCCAGCTGTCATCCAGGGCTAGCCTCTTGGGCTCTGGGCTGGCTTCTTCTCTCTGAGTCCCCTCAGCTGAGGCAGTTCCTTCAGGCTTGCTGCCTCCCCCTGGTATTCCTCCCCCTGTGAGCTTCTCAGCTCATCCTTGTAAACTGAGGCATACCCAGCTACATCCAGCTGGAGCCACTCTAAAGGGCCAGTTGCTTGTCCCTAGGGCTGCACCCCTGCAGCAACATACCCCAGCTCAACGGGCTTGGTCCTGCCGGGACTTATGGGATCCTGTCACTTACTCTTCCCCTGAAAGCACAGCTGTCCTGGCAAGCTCTTTCATTCTTAACATTTGCACATCTATCAAGTACATTTACATTGCAGAAGCATCAGCACAATATGCAGTCTAATCAAATCATATACATGTGTAGGCAACAGAGTAACTCTTCATTTCCCAACTGTACAAATTCAGCACCCATTTCAACACATCTGCCTCTTCCAAACACAGATTCCCCGGGCCCTTATTTTTTCTTGCCCCTGGACTCTTTCTTTGGGGTGCTAGGCCCAGGGTTTGAGCCTCACATTTGATGGGCTATCACTTCCATCCTCCAGCCACATGCTGAACAAGCCCTGGGCATGGGCTGCCCCCCTATATCGAACCCAGCCCAATCTTCGTCACACCACCTGCACTCATTGGGAAATGGTGCTGTCCCCCCATGTGAGGGCTAGAGGCGAAGGTCTCTATTCAGTGCTCCCTTTCTGCTCCCAGGTGAAGACTACCTCACATGTCCCTCCAAAGGAAAACTTTGAAGCAGCCTCACCCAGGTTCCCATTTCTCTCTGGCAGGGTTATTGCTGCCGGACTCTGTCGCTAGCCCACACAGTGAGTCTGCTCCTTGCTGTCTCTGGCTTCCCTTCAGCCTGGGCTCCAGAGTGGACTATTTCCCGTACAGACCCCATTTGAACCTCATAGGTCTGTACCTCAGGCAGTGTCCCAACCTGGACCCCACAATCCCTGGGATCCAGTTGGGTTGGACACCCCTCTGCTTGCGGCAATAGCTCTCTCTCACTTCCAAATTCCTGTTTGCAACTCGGCGCTGCACTAGCTCCTGCTCCAGGGCCATGGTTTGCCCGATCATCCTGTCCCTTGAGGCCTCAAGCCCTTCAATTTCTCTCCAGGCATCTTGTAACCGGGACTGTGCCAGCTCATCCTCAAGCTTCTCTAGCATTAGGTGGGGTTCAGCCACAACTGCCTGGCCTCACTCTTTAACCTCCCAGTATTTCCCTGCTACATACAACAGCTGATAAATATATACTCCCCAGAAGGGCATCTGTGTTCCCCAGGTGTGGGTCAGAGGCCGGGTCTCTCTTAAGAAGCATATTTTACTAGCCCATCTATCTTTCACAGAATTTCTTCCCCAGGTTGGGTCATCCGTCACCCAGGAACCTTCCTCACTGATCGGGCAATACTGTTCTATGCGACCTGGTCGCCTACACCAAAGCATACCCTGCTCTGCCCTCACCCCCAAGTCCTCTAGTCCCTTTGTCCCTTTGAGGGACAAACCCTCCAAAAATGTCCTATCAATCCACAATGATGGCAGGTCTTCATCGTATCGCTCCCCAGGGAACATGAGTCAGCTGTGTGATGCAGTCGCAAAAAAAGACTAATGCAGTTTTAGGCTGCATTAACAGAGGCATAATTTCTAGGTCACAAGAAGTAATAGTTCCACTCTATTCTGTGCTGGTCAGCCCTCATCTCCATCTGGAGTGCTGTGTCCAGTTCGGGTACTGCACTTTAAGGAGGACATTGAAAAATTGGAACAGGTTCAGAGGAGGGCATCAAAGATGGTCAGAGGTCTGGAAAACAAGTCCTATGAGGAAGGGTTGAAGGAGCTGGGCATGTTTAGCCTAGAGAAGAGAAGACTAAGGGGATATATGATAGCAGTCTTCCACTGCCTGGAGAAATGTCACAGAGAGGATGGCAAAGACTTCTCTCTTGCCCCTGAGGGCAAGACTAGAAATAACGGGCTCAACTTACAAGGAAGCAGATTTCGGTTAAACATTAGGAAGAACTTCCTAACGGTAAGAGCTGTTCGACAGTAGAGCAAATTGCCTGGGGAGGTGATGGACTCTCTCCTTCACGGGAGGTTTTCAAACAGAAGTGCTGTAGCTGTGGATTTCTCCACTGAGCAGGTGGTTGGACTACACGGCCTCCAAGGTCCCTTCCAACTCTATGATTCCATCTCCCAAAGTGAAGTCCATGCTGCCCCATGCCTGTGGCCTCCTGCTGGTGCTCCTGATGAATACCTGGCCTTTACTTGGCTCTAATCAGCTGCCCTTACACACTCTGCGACAGCTGCTCCCAGAAGTGGTGGCTCTCCCTCCTCCACATAGCTTCAAAAATCCCTCCAAATTGAAAAGGGCTCTTGAAATCCTACCTTCATCACCATCTGTCACACACAGCAGGATCCTGTTCAGGCCAGCCCTCACTCCACACAGGTCTATCTCCTGGACGCAGGGCCCACCACTATGACCACATTCTCCACCATATGCAACGGGGCCACACCAGCTGTCAGCCAGGGTTAGGCACCTTGGGCTCCAGACTGGCTCCTTCCCTCTGAGCCCTCTCAGCTGAGGCAGAGCCTTCAGGCTTGCTGCTCCCGCCCCCTCCTTCCCCCCGGTAGGCCTCACCCTTATAAGCTGAGGCTCTGCCAGCTTACTCAGCTGCATCCTCTCAGCTGACCTTAATTACTGTCTCTTCAATTGGCCCCTTACATGGTCATGGTCAGTCACTTGCCTGGGCCTTGCTTCCTAGGGCTGCACCCCTGCAGTGACGTACCCCAGCCCCATGGTCCTGGCCCTGTAGGGACTTACATGACCCTGTCACAACATTCCTTAAGTCCCCCACACTCCCCCAATTTCCATCTAGCCTGCAGAGCTTGTACTTGCTATTTTCAAAGTGGCCCGGAGGAGGGAAAATATACCCCACCCATGATTTAGATGTTGGGTGGCATCTCCCATCTATCTAATCTGTTACAAAAGTTGCCCTGAAGAATTCTGAAGATTCACTTATTAATTAGAACCAATTTAACAGACTGTTGCTGCCAGCAATGGAAGGTTGCTAATTCACAGAGCTGGGATAAGCAGCTCTGGGAAAATAGTGTAGATTACAGAAAATATTTTAAATCTTATATTCCTGCTTGAGCAGCTTATTCAGGGTAGAGAGATTTGTAGAAAAATATGCCCTTTATACTTAGAAGGATGCTGCACTAGTGACATGCTAACTTCTGCTGAATGGAAGCTACTTTTATAGAATTCCATAATTGCACAAGTTCTTTATCCCTTGGAAAAGGTTTTCTTTTCTTCTTATGCTCACCAGTCTCATTCATCTGAAGCTTTTCCAGTTCCTAGTCTGCTAAAAAGCAGCTTGAGTTGTTTATTCGAAACTCTGCTTATTCATAGTGTCTTTTAAAAATATTTCTATATTTGACGGCAATGTTGTAAGTAAATTGTTCCTAAACCTTTTGCCCGCAACCCCATTTGGAGACTTAAATATAATCTTGTAACCCGACAGCAACAAAGACAAATATGTTCAATATTAGCTGAGGCTGTGACCCTATCTTCAGATGGTATGACTCCACTTGAGGTCATGACCTCTAGATTAGGAACCTCTGTTGTGTGTTGCCGTACTGACCAGCATACAGGTGGGTTTTTTTTTCTCTTTTTCCTGGACCTCAGCAGCCATATAAGTTGGAAGAAGGAGATTCAAACTAAGAATCCATTAAGTCCATGAAGATCTAACAATGAAAACCCATTCCCCCCAAGCCCAGCTGCTACCTTTACCAACTTTTTGCCTCTTTGGTTTACCCTGTATTTAGTTTTACCTTGTGTTTGTCAAACTATGGCTTGTGTTCCCACTGAGCCATTAATCCCTCCCAGCTACTTACTTACCTACATTTTGCAGGAGCTGGACTTTTCCTTAGATGACCCACCTTGGGCTGGAAGTCCACATTTTTGCTGCTATTTATTGATTTGTCTTTCATGTTTCATGACACTTCTAGTGCAGTATTGCCACATCTACCAGCGGCAGTGTTCACTCCATTCAACACCAGTGGCCATCTTTAAGATAGGTCAGAGCCAAGAGTTTTTGTGCGGTTGTCAATGATCTTGTTAAGATTATCGATTGCCTGCTGACTCCCTCGGAAGTGTTATTTATTCACCACAGAGCTCTACACAATTACTCTTGCATGAAACTTTGGCTGTTTTTAAATGGGCAGGGGGTGGGATGCGGGCCTGTGTATGTTCGGTGAAGAACACCGAGTGGCACACCCATCTATCCGCCAGCCACCCATGCCCCCACATGGTGCAACCTGGGATTTTCTGGGTTGCTCCATGTGGGGAGATGGGTGGAGGTAGGTGGGAGTGGGTGGGTTGCAGGAGCACGTGCCCTCCCACCCCCACTTTTACATGGGCACATTTTTTAAAAATTTATTTATATAAAATTATATCCGGCTCCTCTTGCCCACAGGGCAGCCTGGGGTGGCGAACAACAGTATAAAAACAATTTAAAACCATTAAAAATATACAAGACAGGGAAACAAAAACCCTCCCCCCCACCCCTCGCCAAAGGCCTGGCAGAACAGCCAGGTCTTACATAAATGCCAAAATGACAGGAGAGTGGGAGCTAGCCGAGCCTCCTCTGGGAGTGAGTTCCACAGCACAGGGGCAGCCACCGAAAAAGATCTAACATCGATGGCCACCCGCCTCGCCCAGGGAACCTCCAAAAAGGCTTCCACAGACGCTCTCAACGGTCGCACGGACACATGGGGAGTGAGGCGGTCCTGCAGATAGGTAGGGCCCAGGCCATGAAGGGCTTTAAAGGTTAAAACCAGCACCTTGAACCTGGCTCGGTGCTTTATAGGCAGCCAGTGCAGAGTCCGGAGCACTGGTGTCATGTGCTCCCTGCAACCCACCCCCGTAAGGAGATGGGCCACGCCATTCTGCACCAGCTGCAGCCTCTGGACCAGCTTCTTGGGCAGCCCAATGTAGAGCGTGTTGCTGTAATCCAGCCTCGAGGTGATGAAGGCATGGATGACAGTGGCAAGGTCGGAGTCTGAGAGAGGTGGCTGAAGCTGCCGGACAAGATNGTGGCGAGGTCAGAGTCTGAGAGATACGGCAGAAGCTCCCGGACAAGATGTAACTGCCAAAACACACTCCCCGCCACAGCCACAACCTGAGATTCCAGGCTGAGCCGCACACCCAGACTCCACACCTGAGAGACCATGGGAGGGCGAACCCCCCCAAC
This sequence comes from Sphenodon punctatus, assembly GCA_003113815.1. Taxonomy (NCBI): domain Eukaryota; kingdom Metazoa; phylum Chordata; class Lepidosauria; order Sphenodontia; family Sphenodontidae; genus Sphenodon; species Sphenodon punctatus. The sequence continues at coordinate 12,267,793 of QEPC01008309.1, forward strand.
AAGAGCAGATTCAACCATCCCTAGGCCCCCCAAGCCCTCACCCACCAACATCACTCTGTCTTGTCAGGATTTAATTGCAGATGGCTCATCCTCATCCAAGCCCCCACAGCTGACAGGCACTGGGAAAATAGGGAGACTGCATGGCCTGGGTCGATGGAAAAGGAGAGGTAGAACTGAGTGTCATCAGCATACTGATGACACTACATGCCCTGAAACCCTCTCACAATCTCCCCTAACGGCTGCATATAGATGTTAAACAAGAGGGGGGACAGAATGGCACCCTGAGGGACACCACATGTGAGGTCCCGGGGGGAAACGTACACTCCCCCGAGACCACCCGGTGAGTTCTCCCGGCCAGGAATGAACGAAACCAGTTCAAGACCGTTCCGCCAATTCCAGCATGGTCCCGCAGGCTAGTCACCAACACCTCGCAGTGTCGAATGCAGCCGAAAGGTCTAGCAGGACCAGTAAAGTCTGACGACCCTGGTCCAACACCAGACGGAGATTGTCAACCAAGGCTACCAATGCAGTCTCCGTATCATACCCAGGCCAAAACCCAGACTGGGAGGGATCAAGGAAACCGGTGCGGTCCAGATGTTCCTGGAGCTGCCGTGCCACAGCCAGTTCAATAACCTTCCCTAAAAAGGGGAGGTTAGAGACCAGTCGATAACTGGCAGGAGCATCAGTGTCAAGAGATGATTTCTTGAGCAGGGGCCTAAGCACAGCCTCCTTCGGGCAGTCAGGCACCCTGCCCTCTCGAAGGGAGGCACTAACCATCCCAGCCAGCAACGGCCGTAACATCTCCTGGCTGGCTTTCACCAGGACGGGCATGGATCTTGCTCACAAGTGGTGGCATGGACAGATCCCAACAAGGACTCCACATCGGCAGGCAACACCATCTGAAATCGATCCCACAAAACAGGACAGGACGGGGCATCCATAGCCCCAATATGATCCTCTGCAATAACTATCACATGTGTCCACTGGATGGACCTGTTTGGTAAGATCTAATGAAGAAACGCTTTTTGTGGTTAATGTGCAACTGGCAAGGCCCATTACATATCCTGACTCCTTGAGTTCTCTGCAGGCCCTGGATTCCCTCTGCTTTATCTCTACCCGTTGTTGCAATTACCCTGTCTCTGGTTTGAAGGCATTCACATGCTATTCTTCTGGGGCATGCAAGGATTAGGGGTAATTAACAGGTGGATGAGGCTGCAAAGTTTGCTGTCCTTCCAGCTGGTGGACGTGTGGCAGTTCCTTTTTTGGTAAGGGTCAACTGGGCACAGCTTTGGACTTATGTTCTGGTAGCTGTGCCTGGGTATAGCATCTTTGTATAGTGTAACATCCCCTTGTTGGGCTTCAAGGCAGCTAGGGAGTACAGACACTGAATCTTTATCATTATTTTTATTGATTCTCAAAAAACTACTTGGGGCTGGTTCTGGACCAAGTATTTTTTACCAGACAATAAACTTTTTGTTGTTGCTCAAGGCTCTATTATTTTACCGTTCTTCGAGACACGGCTGAAGTAACTGCTGTAGGGGCTGGACAGCATCGCCTGTGGGTCTTCTGTCACTCTTCCTTCCTTGGCCTGTGTGTTGATCCTCTTGTAGTTATTCACACTACAAATTTTGCAATGCTACCTGAATCATAGCACCAACTCTTCTGAGAATGTTGCTTGCTTCATTCTGACTCTGCTGCCACCTTCATGGATGGCTCAAGTGGAAGACTTGGTAGGGGCTTTCATGATCTGCAGAGATCACTGAATTGCATAAAATCTCCCTAGAGCTCTACACTATCTCTCTGCACTGAAATGTGTGTTGGCTATGCAGCTGGAAAAGTTCAGACATTCTGAGCTTGTTACTTTAGACTCCTTTCACCTCAGTACACTCCCCCTGCATGCCATAGTTTGGCTGCAGTTACATCCTCTTGTCCCAGGGTATCCGGATGCTGTTTTGCTGGATCCCTGGGCACATGGAGCTCAGGGTAATGAATGTACTGATAAGGCTGCCAAGTCTGCCACCGGTCCAGCTGGTGGGGGTGGACAGTCCCATTTAGTGATGTTTAACCTTGTTTTTTAAGTCTTGACATGTGGTGTGTCGGTGCTCACCAGCAAAGAGTGGGAAGAGTTGGAAGACTGCCGGACATTTCATTCTTTGAGAAGAAGCCCATGATCTGTCTGAGGAGGAGCTTTTTCCATTGGAACTGTAGGGAGGAAGTTGACCATTCTAACCCTGTAGAGTCCTCTCATTTGACTATGTTTCTTGATGAAGAGGCTGATCTGGGTGCATTTTACCTTTTTAAAGGATATTGGCTGACTAATATTATGTATATAAATATCCATGATACAATTTATTGTGAAGTATATTACCCGTTGGTGTGTGTATTTGTCCACGTTTCGAGTTCCTTTTTATGAAAGGCTCCATTTTTACCATGGATAAAAAACTTCCTTGTATTTAAACCCTATCTAGTATCTACCTGCTATCTCAGCACAGGGTACAAGTCAAATGGCCAGCATGGGGTTTGTGAACTTTGGCTACCCAAAGAACTGTGCTGTGGGGGTGGGGTATAAAGATGTCACAAAAGCACTGTGTTGCTACTCATGTTCTTGCTCTCAGTAGTCATTTCCCGGCGGTAACCGGTAAATCCGGTAGCCGGTAATGGGCCCGGGGTCCCACCTCTATTTCCCAGTTTAGTAACAGATTCCATTTTTGGAATCACATTGTCTTCAATAAGTTTGTTTCACAACAGCATCAGAAGCAAATTAAACAGAGGTTTTGATGTGGCATTTTCAAAAATGTATCCCTATTGCCTTCTAATTTACTTCCGGAGATCTCTGTGGGCACAGACTGGATGGAAGCAATATTTACTTCCCCTTTCCTAGATGCAGGGAGTCAGCGTGCATCAGAAAATATAAGAGCTCTGCTTTCAGAGCAGGATTTAGGCATCCAAAGAAGCCTATTGCAAGAGCCTTAACATATTCTGTTAGGCTGAAGACAAGCTTATATGTCTTCACTTCAGTGGGATCCTTTCTTCACATATGGCAGAGATCCAGATGTTGGTGACCTGTGTCTTACAGGACTAAGGAAAAGACAAGAAAATCAGCTGCCTTTTCTTGCTGGCTAGTACCTCAGTTTACTAAATCCAGAGGCTACAAAGGTAGCCTTCTTCCATTTCTGCACTCTTTCTCTTGTGAAATCCAAAAAGTACCTGGTCAGGTTTCTTATCCCAGTACCAAAGAGGACTATTTGTGTATTTCAAAATGAGATGGTATTACAGAAGTTAGAGATAAAAAGACATTTCCTAGTCAGCAAGTATTGCTCCTTAAATCAGATATTTGGGTTTCTAGCAACCAGTTTGGATTTGAGACATAAACCTGATCCATTACAGATCCAGCATGGCTGGGTGTGAGAAAAGTCACAGTGAGTCCCTGAAGGACCAGACCAGGACCATGGGGCTGGAGTAAGTGCTTGCAGGGGTGCATCCCTGAGGGAGCAAAACAGGTGCCGAAAGACATCTAATCCTTTAAGTGACCAAGTGGCTAAGAAGCCAATTAAGGGTAGCTGACTGGCTCCAGCTGGGCATGGCTCTGCAAGCCAGCTGAGCCTAGGCTAGAAAAGGTAGAGCTTGAGAGCTCACGAGAGACCACCAGGGAGAGGTAGGGAGCTCTGCCTCAGAGGGGGCTTCCCTGAAGGTCAGTAGAAGGGGGTCAGGGAGCCAGTCCTGTAGCCCATGGGACTACCTCTGGGAATCAGCTAGCAAAGGGCCAGAATCGTAGCCCAGAAGGGGAACGGGCTGGCAAAGGGGCCTGCATAGCAGGTGCCCAGAAAGCCCTTACTATGAGGGAGAAGTAATGCCAGAATGATAGCGTATGCATGGTTCTGGGACAGAGATATTTCACTGTGCAAATAAACAGCACTTTGGTGAGAAAAGGCCTCTTTGCACTGGTTTGTGAGTGGACCCTGCAGCGATCCACTCTCAGGCCAGGTACAAGCTGAACTTGTTACACAGGGTTTTGAGCCTTATTATTTTTAGAATATCACTTCTTGATGAACATGCTGTGGTTAAAAGGTTGCTCATGAGAGATCCCATCAAGACAACACCTGGATCCTCTGCTGCACTAGGATTGTCAGGTTGCAGCGGTGGCCAGGAGCGCCTTACATCAACTCCATCTGGTGAGAAGGCTGCGGTCTTTTCTCTCAGACTTGAACCTAGCCATCACCATTCATGCTTTCATGACCCTGTGACTAGACTACTGCAATGCGCTCTATTTTTATTTATTTTACTCTATTGGTGTATGTATATGAGGGAGACGATCATGTGTTTGAAGTGCCCATCTTTTGCTTCACCAATTCTTAATTTTATATGTTGAACGGTTTTATGTATATGATAAATAGGTTTGCTAGGACCTTTTGGTTACACATTAATAAACAAATTTGAATTTGCAATGCGCTCTATGTGGGGCTGCCCTTGGCGATTGTTCAGAAGCTACAGCTGGTGCAGAATGTGGCGACCCAGCTCCCTTCAGGGGTGGGTTGCTGCGAGCACATTACACTGGTGCTCCGTAGTCTGCACTGGCTTCCTATGACTTTCTGGGCACAATTCAAGGTGCTGTTTTTGACCTTTAAAGCCCTAAATGGCTTGGACACCCTATACCTGAAAGGTATGCCTTTCCTTCCATGCGCCACTGTGGCCCGTGTGGTTGTCTAGGAGCGTCCTCTTGTGGGAACCACTGGTTAATCTTGTTTGTACGACAAGGACGCACAGGGAGGTGTTCTCAGCGGCTCCCCTAATACTATGGAACTCCCTTTCCCCCGGAGGTCTGCCAGAGTCCGAGCTTTAACATATTCCGGAGGCGGTGTAAAACGTTTCTTTTTGACTGAGTTTTTGGCAGGCAGGGGTTGGGTTTGTGGGATTCTGGAGTATGGGTAGGGATTTGTAGGGGGTTTTATTGTATTACTTTGTATTTTTACTAATCCCCCCCCCCCTTTTTCCTTCTCATGTCTTCAATTTTGTAAGCTGCCCTGTGTGCGTGTCTCTCAGGCATCCCCTCCAGTGGCATCAGTCCAGCCAAATAAGGGGTCCGGGTTGACTCCAACTCAGCAGCAGCTGGCCATGCTTAGGAGCCTCTTTGGTGGATGTGTGTGCTGTGTTGGGGCTCACCAGAAGGGCTGGATGGTGCCAAGGCTGGAGCTGACTATTCCCACCCTGTTTGCAGGGCTCCCACTGGCAATGAAACTGGCTCTGCATCCCTGCTCAGCCAGACAACCAATGGAGCTGGCTCTGTGTCTGCTGGAGCCACCCCTGCCCAATCTCTGCTAAATTTGTGAGAGTAAGAGGTGTGTGTGTGTGAGTGAGAGGGCACAGGCTTTATTCAAATGAGGGAGTAGGATTTATTGGCCACAGGAGTGAGGCTTGTCCCTCTTTAGCTGCTCAAAATGTTGGGAGCTACTATAATTTCACCTATGAGAGAGGATATTTTTGGTCTTCCTTTCCTGCCAGGATTAGAATGCAGCAGATCCCTGGTGTCTAAGCATTACTATGATCTGCTGATTGAGGGTGGATAGGTCATCCACTCCTCTTCACTGCCATTAGAAAATGACCCTGCAGTTCCAACATCACCTCAAGAGGCAAAGTGGTCTTGTGGCTGAAGGAGGACTCAAGACACTGGGAATGTGGTGATCCGAAATCTATTCCTAGCTCTCCCACAGACTTTCTGTATGATCTGGGTCAAGCAGACAATTAGCTTATCCCTGGCTCTGATCCAGTAAAGCACTTGAATATGTGAGCAGCCCCACTGAAGACAATACAACATGTTTGAAGTTAAGAACATGCTTAAGTGCTCTGCTAGATCAGGGCCACAATCTCCTCTGTCTCCCCATCTATAAAACAGGGGCAATTTCACCCTGCTTACCAGAGTTGTGGAGATACTTAATTGATGAATGTAAAGTACTTCGAGATCCTTGTGTAGAAGGCACTAGAGAAGCATGAAGCATTATTCCTCCCATTCCTAGCATTTGCGATCCTTGGTGACAAGGACTTCTCTTGGAATGGCTTGAGAATACAACCTTACCTTATTGTTGGAGAGCATTATTTCCCCCTGCCCTATTCACTTTCCTTGCTTTTAAATTCTCTTCTGATCTTAATTAGGGTTTCTTGAGCCTTGTTAGCCTGGTGATCTATTCCATCACAGGGGTGACATGGCTCACTAGGTGGGTTTTCTTACAAAGCTCTTGCAGCTCTCCTCATTAGTGTCTGAAGGAAGGGAGCTGTAGCTTGCCTCTCACGCGGATGACAGAACAGGTGTAAAAACATCATACAGATGGCTGTCAAACCTCGGATTGTTAGAACCATAATAATCCAGAAAGCAGATGTAATTGTGACAGGCTATTCTGTTGTCTCACAATGCATGTTGTCATTCCATATGCTCCAGCAATATGTATGTTAGCGCAGAGGCTTACTTTTATTTAACTGCAACAAAATGTACCTTAAAAATCCTATGTGACTAGTTCAGCTGTGAGGAGTTAAACGGTGGGTACAAGGAGTAACTGCATTTCACTGCTTTTTTGATCATCCCCAAAGAAGAGAGCCATGGAGCTAAGTGGCAAGGTACAGTGACCTGTCACTTCTGCTGAGCTGGAATCAAATGATAGCTTAGGGTACAATGAAAATGAGTTTGGTGGTTTCATTCTATTCCCCATTTGTGCACATTACAAAACTGCAATCCAGTTTAATATGAGTGGCAGTCTCTACTCCAGAGTAAGCTGGGATGGGAACAGCATGGGTATTGCAAGTAATTAATGTGAAGCAGTGGATGAGCTACACCATGAAGCTTGCACTTTGGGGCTGTTTCAAGCTTGTGCTGCTAGATCTAGTGTCACAATCACTATATGTCTTGTAAATTAAAAGAGGAAAAGAAAAGATATTGTTTTTGGCCAACAATGGTGTTTATGGCATAGCAATATGAATACTTAATGGGCTCTATTTCCATAAGGACCTAGGTTTCAAACCAACACTTCTAGGACCCTGGTGTGAATGGCAGGTGCCTCTGCACCACCCATGAGGCCAGGCTCAGCCCTTCCCTTGTTCTGGTCCTGTTGACTCGGTCTCTTGGTCCAGACAGCCTGATGGGGTTTCTGCCAACCAGGCCCCACTCCCAACTGGTTCTTGCTAATATCAAAGCACATGCCAGGAAGCACGGAGATCAACAAGTAGGCTTCTTGGACTGAATGTGGATACCTGCCTCTTCTCTGTTCCTCGACCCTTGACTCCTGCTGCTTGCTACCTGTATCTGTGTTTGTATTCCTGCCCCTGTCTGATTCTGCCTGGTTGGACTGCCTTCCTGGTTTTATTTGCTGCTAATCTGGCCTGATTCTGCTGTAACTCTGGTTGGGTTCTGATCCTGCTGCTCCTCTGCCTTGTCCATAGCATGTGCCTGACATCCAGCATGGAAAGCAGCACAAACATTACTCTTCAAACTGGTCAAAAATGTTCATTTGTACTGGTTTTTAATTAAAAAATAATTTTTTTAATCAGAAAATTTCACAAAAATTTTAACCTGACAGGGAAGAGGTTTGGTCAAAAACACTGGGACGCAAACCCTCAGCAGATTTTGGAGTCAGCTCTTGTTACATGTTTTGGGGCAGGCTGCCCAAATGAGATCTGCCGAGAATAAGAGGCAGTGCATTGCTGAACTGCCTTCTGATAATCAGTACAGGGGAAGCAGACTGATTTTGGAATAATAATTTCCTTTGGGGCGTGCGTGGCTAAAGTATCTCGCAAGATGGTGGCTTGCTATACAGGAGGAACAAATGTGTGTCTACACATAGATCAAGCCAAGCTAAATGTATGAATAAGTTAGATAGACTACAGTGGATTTTGCTTAATGACAAATGGCTGAACTAGGCTTGCCAGGGTTGGAATATCGAAAAGGACAACTGCTGCAAGGGGCATTTTGATCAACATTATATTTATGTTGTTTCTGTGGTATCTGAACGATATTAGGCCTACATCTGTAATACATTTCTCCTCGAGCCTAATATAGAGAGAAGTACATATTTATATCTTAAATCAAGTGAATTGTCTAAACTAACATCCTATTACACTCTCTCAAAATGCCAGAACAAAGGAATATCCAATGAAATTTATTAACAGCCGATTTAAAACAAACCAAAGGAAGAACATTTTCACTCAGCACACATCTAACCTGTGGAACTCATTGCTAGGAAATGTTGTGAAGGTTCAAAAAAGATTGGATAAATTCTTAGGGGATAGACATACATGATCCTTTTCCCCAGAGGTCCGTCAGACTCCGAGCCCATCTTTCTTTTTGGCAAAGCATTTAGCAGGCAAGGATAGGGGTTGGGGTGGGTAGGTTTAGGGGCGAGGGTTATTATTATATTTTACTATTTGACTCACCTCTCTTTGACTCACCCCTTTCTTTTAAACCCTACATCAACTCTGTTGCCAAATCCTGTCGCTTCATAACATTGCTAAGATTCACCCTTTTCTCTCTGTCTCCTCTGCCAAAACCTTTGTTCATGCCCTGGTCATCTCTCGCCTCGATTACTGTAACCTCCTTCTCACTGGCCTCCAGGGGCGGATTGGCCATTGAATGCACCGGGAATCCCGGTGGGCCGGGGGCTGGGCTGGGGGCCGGTCGTGCTGTCTTTTAAAAAAATTATTCTTAACAAACCAACCCAAAAAATTGTTGGTCCTGACCCCTGTAGGGTTGGGTTGTGTTGGAGGGGAGGGGGAGGGCTTACCTGACTCTCCCTCTTAGTAGCGCTGAAGCAGCAGCTGGGGGACAGCGATTGGGCTGGGAGATAAGGCTGTTTGTTTACAAACAGCTCCTGCCCATGTGCTGATCAGAAGGTTGCTACCTTGTAAAGAAGGTTCTTCGAGATGGCTCCCAACATTCTCACAACTGGGTTGTGCGCGCAGGAGCCA
>QEPC01008309.1:12289372-12345724 GCA_003113815.1 Sphenodon punctatus
GGGAGAGGTTGAAGGAGGCAAGGAAATGGTCAGATATGGGATGGGACTTGAAGGAGTGATCGGAGACAGAGCAGTTCCTAGAGAACATGAGATCAAGAGAGTGACCATCAGTGTGGGTGGGGGAGCTAGTCCAGAGGTGGAGATTAAAGGAGGAGGCTAAGGAGAGGAAGCAGGCGATGCAGGGCTGAGAGGGTGCATTAACATGAATGTTGAAGTCGCCAAGGATGACTGTGGGGATGTCATCAGAGAGGAATGGGGTGAGCCAGGACTCGAACTCGGAGAGAAAGGAGAAGGAGTCAGGGGGGCGGTAGATGACAGCAACACGGAGGTGGAGAGGGGAGTAGAGGCGGACAGAGTGAGCCTCAAAGGAGGGGAAGGAGAGAGAGGGGCGAGGGGAGTTTCATCTATCAAAGAATCCACACAGGAAACATGTGGAGTATGGGAAGAGCACAAGGGTTGTGTGTATAGTAGAGTTCCTCTGTAGGTTGTTTCAGTGCCAAGTAGTTGGGGGCAGTGCTGTGAGTAGCTTTGAAAAGAAGATAAGAACAATGGTTCAAGTTTGGTTTAGGAGAGTAGTTTGAATGAGTGACTGCTTTTAAAAAAAATATTTTTAAAATATCAAAGTTAAGTGATCACACATTTACATAAACCAAGATATGCACATTTGAGTCAAAATATGCCCTCATCATGACGGTCCCTGTCCCTCCTTTCAGAGTGTAAAGGTTGAGAGGCATGGAATACACATATAATGCCTACTCCAGGGAAATGCTAAGTGTCATCAGCATCCAATGGCACTTGAGCATGGGCAGTAGCTCAAAGAATCAATTCCAGAGAGACCTTTATCCATTTAATTTTTGTATATGTGAAAGTATTTGTATAACTAAATGCTATGTATATGTATTGCAAAGAGTGTTGAAAGAGGCATTAAAATTACATCTAGCTATAAGAATTTCCGCAGGACATATCTAACTGTACCTATTTAAACATTATGAAGCAGTTAGACAATTTGTAACCAGTCTGGAAGAGATATAAGAAAAGTTCTGGTACAACAGTTTCAAACTGAGCAAACATGTGACCTCAATTCCTTTCAGTCAAAAGAAAGCATGGAAGGAGAATTTGCAATGCATAATACGAGGGCTGATCAAAAAGTTCGTAGTTTGGTTACTAAGGAATTTATTTATTTATTTATTTATTTATTCAGTTTTTTTCTACCCCGCACACTCCTGTTCACAGAGCAGCTCGGGGCTGCTATCTATTTAGATATTGGCTTGAGATTTTTTCTGCATTTAATATAGATCTTCTGAGAAATGTGTACCAAATGTTATGGTTTGTCTATTGTTCCTTTCTTTTTTACAGGCATTTGTATGAAGCATGTCAACAGAGGACCAGAAAATGTAGAAAACTGAACTGTTCACCAGAAAATTGCCATCCCAGAAAGTGTTTCTTCCAGTTTGGGAACAAGTGGAAGTCCCTGGGGGCCAAATTTGGCGAATAGGGCAGGTGTTCAAGCAGTTCAAATCCCGCATATCCGATGGCAGCCAGTGCCACTGCAGACGTGTGGACAGGTGTGTTGTCTTGGTGAAAGAGCACACCATGTCACAACTTGCCACGTCTTTTTTCCTTGATGGCCTGATGCAGTTTTCCAGTTAACTGTGCGTAATAGTGGCCTGTGATGGTAGACCCTCTCTCCAGGTAATCAATAAGCACAACTCCTTTAGAATCCCAGAATACTGATGCCATGACTTTGCTTGCGGAGGCAGTGACACAAAATCTTTTGGGAGGTGGAGATGATGAGTGTTTCCAAACCATGCTTTGTTGTTTGGTCTCTGGGTCAAAGTGATGAACCCATGTTTCATCCCTGGTGATAAATCGAGTTAAAAAGTCCCCTGGATTTTTTTGAAACAACACCAAAAGTGCCGTTGATCTTTGCAGTCAACTTTGCTTTTGGATATCTGTCAACATTTGTGACATCCATGTTGCAGACACCTTCCTCAATGTCAAGTGGTCAGTTAATATTGAGTATGTACTGCCATAGGAAATGCCAAGAGACTCTGAAATGAATCCGACAGCCAATCAATGATTGTTCATGTAAAGAGATCATGCACTTTTGCAATCGTTTCCTCAGAGACAGACATTGATGGGCTGCCGGAATAGTCCACATCTTAACACGAAACTGTGCCACACCTAAATTCTGTACACCTCTTAATAATAGTTGAATACGCAGGAGCACAGTCCCCTAATATCTGTTGCATGTCTGCATGCACTTCCTGAGGGGTCATGCCTTTCAAACGAAGGTATTTGATGCCAGTATGCAGTTCAGTTTTCTCCATTTTCTGGTCCTCTGTTGACATGCTTCACACAAATGCCTGTAAAAAAGAAAGGAACGATAGGCAAACCATAACATTTGGTACACATTCCTCAGAACATCTATATTAAATGCAGAAAAAATCTCAAGCCAATATCTAAATTCCTTAGTAGTCAAAATACAAACATTTTGATCAGCCCTCATGCTTGATAGAGTCCATAAAGGCAGACATTGTTTAACTTCACTGAGGAATCAAAGAGTTTAATTTTTAACATATAATGCTGTGACTTAAAAACAGATCGGATGAATCAATCACAGACTGCCAAAATAACATAATTTCCAAAATGATATCCTGGGATAATTTTTAACAACTCTAATTAACTGGTTTAAAACATCTAAATGCATCAATTGAATGATCGATACACTTCCAGAGAAAATTAATCCATGTATTAACCTTCCTGAAGATTCACAGAAGGTGTTAAGAAAAACATGAACTTTTTTTTTTAAGCACACAGCTGGATTTCCATCTTTCTTGGAAGCTTTGACTGCACATATATTGCTACTTGAACACTCCCGCATCATGATTTATTGTCTTGGCCCCTCTGCATATATTATTTAAGCAATAAAACAGGGAATGCTGTGTGATATTTTTGATTAATGCACAACTCATTTCTGTAGTGAGGAATGAAATAAAGCAGCTGTCTTGATTAAAAGAAAGGACTGAAAAATTTGGAGGAAATATGCTGTACTGATGGATTGATTATTTAGTGCATTTCGTCTTCCCTTCTCCTTTCACAACTTAGAGGCTGCCAAATGAATGTGTTTGGAGCTTAGAGTTTTACACCTGTTGAACATCACGTTAAACACTATTTAGCTCTTTGTCTCCGATATCGTCCCTATTAAGAGGAATTTATGCAGATTCTGTTCTAATAGAGCAGCATTTATTGCTATTTAGTAGGCACAATACAGAACTCTAGCAAGAACGGTTTAGGCATGTGCGTGTGAGTTCTACATGATTTCTGCAATGTTTGCACATGCACCACACTCCTCGTAATGGGGATGCGTGTGAGTTGCACATATGCGTCACATGTGCCGCATGCGCTCATCTGTGGGGCTTGGGATCTTTTGGTGTTCTTTTATTATGATAGTGCCTTGGACTGTGTCACAGAGTACGGACCCTGTAACAGGGCAGAGTTCCTGCGGGTCAGGGGCTCTTTAAGAACAGCTAGCATGGGCTGCTTGCAGGCGTTAGCAGGGCTGCTGGCACTGCACTGGAGGTAGGACTGTGCAGCTGAGTTAGGGCGTGGCAGTAGCCAGCCCCAGAAAGAAAAGCCTGAGCCTAGATCAGAGCTGGGGGAGACAGCAAGGGAAGTAGGACTGCTGATGCTGCTGAGAGAGGGTAAAGCGCTGACGGTATTGTCAGAGCTTGGGGGTTCTCCTTGGGTACAAGGAGGGTGCCTGACCCACAGATACCAGACAACCAGATAGGGCTACTGTAGGTACTGGACTGGACAGTGTATGTGAAACTGTGAGGAGGCTAAAGACTGTGTAATGAATAAAAGGACTTTTCTGGAAGCTAATTCCTCTAAGTGACTCCGAGGGGCCTAATCCTGTTGGGACTTGCCTGTCCCTGCCCCGGCCCAACTGTGGTAGGCACTGTCAACACATATTAAAGAGATGGTCCCTGGCCCCGAAAGCTTACACTCTAAATATAAGAGGCAAATTTATACACAAATCTCACCCAGTCACACACTGAAAGCTTTAGGCAGATGGGTAATCCCAGTGACTTAAATGGGACCTATCAAGTGGGTATAATTTGGCCCCAGTCCTGCAAACACTTCTTCATATGAGTAGCTTTACACATGCAAGTTATCCATTTGATTCAGTGGATTTACTCATATACTTAACTGTTTACAGCAGGGGTGGGGAACCTTTTCTGTCCTGGTGGCCACAGTGAATATTAGTATGAGCTCCGAGGGCCACATAGAGGTTGGGGGGTGGGGGTGCTTAATGGGTTTATTCAAGAAAATGAGGGCCCAGATCATGGATTGGTGCCGGGGATCTGTCCCCTATCCCTGTGAACATGCCCTCCTCTCTGCTCCATTATCATGAGCTCAGTTTTTCATTGCTTGGGGGGGGGGGGGGTAAAAAATGGACCCAGGGTCAAGATCCAGGCACTGGAAAGGGGCCATGTAAAACTTGCTGAGGGCCGCATTTGGCTCCCGGGCCTGAGGTTCCCCATCCTTGGTTTAGAGAATGGGAGTCATTTTATTGGCTCATCTCCAAGTTATGCAGTTGTCCACTGCCTATTTACCCTGACCAGTATTGTCATTTTGCTCCCTCAGGGAGTGAGGTGCAGTCAATATCCTGATGATGCCTAACTCTTGTCTTTTTTATCTGACCCAGGTCCTGCAGTCTTACTGATTGTTCAGGTCCTAGTTGCCATTGGTGACTGGATGCAGGTGAGCCAACTGGAATGGAATCCAGACAAAACTGACTTTTCATTGGGTTTATTTTATATGTTGTGATTAACTGCCCTGTATCAAAACGTGAGTCTTTAACAGGGAGCCCTGGCATCTCAGAGCCACCTGCTGACAGACTCTGCAGCAACACTGCAGCTTGGATGTTGTGGCTCCTCTACAGGCTTCCTGTGCTGGTCATATCCCTAAGCTTTCTGATAGGTTTTTAGCTGCTAGTCTTGTTCCACACTCCCAGCTTCCTGGTAGGCTGTCTATATAAGACTGACCTGAAGTCACAGGAAATTGTGAGGATCATCTTGGCATCTTGCATTCTGCCTTGGACCCTGCTTCTTCCTACACTGGTTTTTCTCTGTGATCTTTCCCCCCCTGGACTTTGCTTGCTTGCTTCTGTCTGAGTCTGCCTAGAATCCAGTCCTGCTACCTCTACTGAAGTAGTTCTTCTGCATGTCTGCCACCTGTGCATCTGCCTGGTTGTTCTGTTCCCTGGTCCATGTGCTGGTCCTGGTGTGATGTATCCCATATAAAAAACATATATTTTTGACCATCTGTGTTTCAATATATTGAACATTAGAATTGGCCTTTGATTGGTGAATTTCTAATTAATTGTCTCCTGTATGACCTTTTTTACTGAACTCTTAATCATATACTGGGAGAAGAGATATAATCAGTCTGTCTCTTAAGGAATCAACATTCACTGTTAACCAGAGTCAAGAGATGTGACTTCCTTTGCAGGACAGAAAAAGGTCTTGTTTGCTTGGAGATGCCTGACATCTTGACCACTGTTAAAGCTTATCTTGTTTACAACTTACTTTGAAAACTCACTGTCAGATGTCTTGACCTGACGTCATTTAAATTGACTTCTAAGAATTTTCTTTCCATAAAGAGGGATAGGAAAAGCAGATTTTTTCAGAAAGCTTCCATTCCTTGGAGTTTTTCCTCACCTTCATATGGCAGTATGGGACACAGGACTGGGTGAATATGAAAGTATATTCTTTTGATGCATTGAGCCAACATACGTAAAGCATATATTATTTCTTATAGATGTTAAGATCTTTGAACTTATAATACAACTGTTCTTTGAACAGAAATGTCCTTTTAAATCATGTATTTGTAACTGACACTCTCTTTTGTACCATGTTTTTATTTGAACTTAAGTAAACTAGGCTTTATATGTATAACATTCTTTGTCTCATAGCCTCATTTATAAATAATGTTGTCTTTACAATACTTTGCTGAGCTGGTTAGGTTTTAAGCACAGTGTAAACTGAGTTTCCACATATTGGAAAAGAGTCACCCATTATCCAGACCAGATTATGTTAGGCTTGGACCACTAAGCACATTGTCCCTTTGAGGAAACTGAGGCACAATGCGACACTGGGCTTATTCCTGGTGTTTGGCCCCAATCCTGTTCAACGTGTATATGCAGCCTTTGGGCGAGGTCGTGAGAGGGTTCGGCGTGTGTTGTCAGCAGTACACCGATGACACACAACTCTACCTCTCTTTTTCTGGAGACCCAGACCTGGCAGTCTCGGTGCTTACCCAGTGCGTGGCAGCTGTGGGGGACTGGATGAGGGCGAGCCGTCTGAAGGTGAATCCTGACAAGACGGAGGTGATGTTGATGGGTAGGGGTGGGGTGTGGCTCCCATTATTGATGGGGTTTGCCTCCCCTTGGCCACACAGGTCTGTAGTTTGGGGGTGCTCCTCGACTCACAGCTCCACCTGGATCACCAAGTGGAGGCTGTGGAGAGGCGAGCATTTCACCAGTTGCATCTGGTATGACGGCTGCGGCTGTATGTTTCAGACTCTGATATGGTCACCATCATCCACACCTTTATTACCTCTAGATTAGACTACTGTAACACACTCTACGTGGGGCTGCCCTCAAGGACGATCCAGAGGTTGCAGCTGGTGCAGAATGCGGCAGCCCATCTTTCAATGGGGACAGGTTGCTACGAGCACATTACACTGGTGCTCCGTTCTCTCCACTAGCTGCCTATTATCTTCTGGGCCCAATTTTAGGTGTTGGTAATGACCTATAAAGCCCTAAATGGTCTGGGCCCTGCTTATCTGAGGGACCGCCTCAGGCCCCAGGTTGTATTGCGCCCCCTGTGGTCGGCCGGGGACGCTGGACTCGAAGTTTCCTGGATGACAAAGATGGGGAGGGTGTTCTCAGTGGCTGCTCCTAGGCTGTGGAATTCCCTCCTGATGGAGGCCCACCTGGCCCCAGACCTCCTCTCCTTCTGAAGACAGTGTAAGACCTGGCTGTTCCGCTGGGCCTTTGGAGAGGAAGATGGGTAGGATGGGGTAAGTTGGGAAGGGGGATGGGTTCTGCTCTTTTAGTATATTTTTAGCATATTTTTAGCATTTTAATGAATTTTTAAATTGTATATTATGTGTTTATTAATTAATATTATTATTATTATTATTGATTATATGTTTTGTGAGTCATCCAGAGCTGCTCTGTGAGCAAGAGGGTGCGAGGAAGAAAAATATTGATCATCATAAATAAATAAATAAATAAATCCTGACCAGACTTCTTGTCCTGATGCCTGCATTCCTGACATCCTGAGCCTTCAGGGATGGGTGGGTTTGAAATCTAATTAAACGAAAATCTCTCTCAAGTGTACTGTTGTTTGACGTCTATCAATTTGGCTCTGGTGAATTGTTAAGGATCATTTGCTTTTTTCTGTAAGTTTCTTCCATATAAAACAGGATTACTTCACTGGAGTTCTTGGAGTTTTCCTGTGTACTAGTGTAAATGATGAGAGAAGAGTTTGCCCCTTTATGTCTGGATGCAGAAGCAAACCAAAATGCAGCAGTCCAATTTGGAAGAGAAGGCAACTTTGGTGGGGGGCTGTTGCTTATAAAATAAGGTAAGGGTCAAATTCTGCTTTCAGTTACACTAGGGCAAATCTACTTGTTGCTGTTTGTAACAAGAAAACATCCTTCTATGTTACAAATAGAAAGTTCTGTGCGGTATACCCCATTGAGTAACAATGTATTCCCATAACTGTGGCCCTTTTCACACAGACACTCTAACACTGATAAAATGGGTGTTACATTTTATTATACATGTTGCAAGACTGCAGGTGTGCTCTATGGGTGTCCTACAACATGTATAACAAAATGTAGCACCCTGTCATGGGGTTCCCACCTCACTGTGGGTGTTGTAAGGCTCAGGCCCCGATGGGAGAGTCCAACAGGGTTTCAGTTTAAATTACAGTTTATTCACAAAGTCTATAGGCCAGGCAGGCACCAAGCTTGTGGCCAGTCCACAGTGTATCTCAAGCTCCCATACAACTCAGCTTAGCTACACATGGTCCACGGACTGATTATCAGCAATTCACCTTCAGGCTCCAAGGGGTAATTTCAGACCTGACGGGCCCAGAATCCCGTCATGCTGAACCCCAGACCAGGATCACTCTCCAATCCCGGTCCGTGATGAAGCTGGCCATCCTTCAAACTTGCCAGCTCCATCACTGTGGGGAATCGGGAAGGGGGCGGGGCTGCGTGGAGCGATGTGTGGCTGCTCAGCCCTGCCCCCCCCCTGCACTCCCTCGGTTGCCACCTGCGGGGAGACGGACGGACGCAGTGGCCAGTGAGGCTTCTGTGCCCGACCCTGTCCCGTGGTTGGGGCCTGATTCTGGGACGGGGCTGGCGAGCAGACATGCAGCGCTGCCGTCCCCGTCCCGGATTGTGGCCACTCTAACTACGGTTCTCGACCTCCGGCTGGCCGGAGGTTGAGAACCATGGTCAAGCTTGATCCCAGCTGGGGGTTCAACAGACATTCCCGGAAATGCCACCACCACAGGGAATCCACTGGGGTTCGCTGTGGTGAAAGGCATTTTCGTAACATCTGAAATTACCCAAGGTCTCCTTCCTCCAAGACATCCATGTCAGGAACCTTCTCTGGCAACTTCCCAGGAGATGTGTTCTCCTCTCTCGGCAGGAGCAGACTGCTCCTTCTTCCTGGGCTGGCCTCCTTGTATACTCCAGGCCACACCCCCAACTTAGCCACTTCTTGTGGTGGCCATCTTAAATTTTATCTCATGGCAGGCACCATCTTGTGGCCTAGCCCTGCCACACACCCATTTTATCAGTGCGAGTGTCTGTGTGAAAAGAGCCTATGAAAACCACCCAGAGTATGGTAAAATGCAGGTTTTAATGCTATATAAAAAATGTCCTGTTGAGTCTCATTAGCCAATAGGACTTGGGTGCCATCCCCATTAGTCCAAGTTTACAAGGGGGTCATGAGAATGCAAGTTGTTGGCCAATGTCCCAAGACAGATTTCGGTGGGTACCAAATTCTCATTCACAGCAAGCGGCATCGTTGTCCAGCATAATATAAGGCCCCTGCCCTTGAACTCCCACCCTCCAGGTTGCCAGCATTCTGACCACATTGTCAGCACCACCACCCAGACCTGTTCTCCTACCCAGCCTCTCTTCCCCATGTCTCCTTTCAGTTTTTGTCTTGACTCCACCTTATCCTGTTCATCTCTCCTGTTGCTGTGCCTCCCAGCTTCCTGGTTGGCTGCCAGCAGTATAAAAGCACGCTGATAGCAGGAAGGTGGATAGAACGCCTCCTCTCCTCACTCTCTTGGTCCCTCGGAACCCTGATTCCTTGTTCTGGCTCCTGGATCCCAGTCCCTTGCTCTCCTGATTTCTTAGTTTCCTGACTCCATGGCCACTGGTATCTAGTCTCCTGATTCCTTGCCCTGGTCCCTGACTCATAGTTCCTTGCTCTGGGCCTTGCTCCCTCGTTCCCTTGATCTCTAGGCCCTCTTGCTCCCTGGATGTCTCACTCCCTGGTCCCTAGTTCTCGACTCCTGTACACATGTGGAATTCCTCTTTTTCCCAGGACCTTACTCTCCCTGAGATCAGAGAAATGCTGAGAGGTCTCCCTTTCCCTCACTCCTAACCTGCTCTGCCTGTTACCAGACCTGTCATCTCTCCCTTCTAGCCCGCCCTCTGGGCCCTCACCCATCCCCTTGTGACACATAATCATGGTCATTGGGCCATGTCTAAAATGTGGGAAGGTGGAATGTGACTCATACATGGGGCATACTTAGGAGTGTTCAAACCACACTTAAGTACTGACCATGTGGAGTGGGCTGTGTTGGGCTTTGCAGCAGGGTGAAGGAGAGAGACACTGTATGCACAATTGAGAATGTCAAAGTACCTTTTTTTGCAGCAATTTAAGTCTAATGCAGCACTTCGGTACGCGATGGATGTGCACAAGCCCCTTGCATACTTGGACAAATGAAGATTGTGCTCTAAGTCTCCACTGATTAAGCAAGCAGTTATTTATTAATAACCAAAGCACAGTTAATAAAAGGAGAGAGACTGATACAGTTTCTAAATTCCCAGGATCATCTGTGACTCACCCATACTTAATCAGATCTCTCTAATTAATCTGTACTTTGCAAATTTCAAGAGAGGGGGCTTTTGGTAATTTTATAAGCAGTCTACTATTTTTATATTTTATTTAACTTAAGAAAGGAGTTGTTTTTTAAGGGGACCTTGGAGAGTCATTGAAAACATGGCGATTGACACTTCCACAAAAAACCCTGCAGCAAGAAATAAGAATTCGTGCTAGCTCCCTAAATAGAAGGACTTTTGATATGTTAAGAATGAGATTTGGTTGCTTAGAGTTTATCACTATATAGCACAACCTCTGTATGCCCATATACCTTTGCATCTCCTGGCTTGCATGCTATACCAATTAATAAGCATAACTATATTTAGATGAAGAGGCTGAGAGCCTTGCATCAGCAGCTGAAGATGAGGAAGATGATTTAACTTGGCAACACAATCAAAAGGCAGTTGTTAGCAATGAATGTTTGGAAACTTCTGTGGAGGCTAAAGCTGTCTGACTAATAGTTGTAAGAACAAAACTGTAAGCTGCTATTTTTGTAATATCCAGATTGTTTCAAAAATAAATCAAACTGCACACATTATCTATTTTAAAATTGCTGGCATTCATTCCCTTCCCAGTACAATACAAACGTTAACACTTTGCAGATATGCACATCAGTTAAAATGAAACCATACCCATATTTAAAAGCAGGCTATCAAAGACACTTACGTCAGATGATTCAGAAGTGCCAGTGAATGCATGACCCTCAGATTAGTGGTAGATAAGGAGAAGAGTTGCCCGTAGGCCAGTGGGTACTACATTCATGTATTTGTACTGGTGGTATCTCTTACTCTGCTGTGCTAGGAATGGAATTTTTTTAGTGCTCCTTGCACAATGCTGAACATTCCTTACTTTCATTGACTTCAAAGGAAGTTGTGGGAGCCTACGAGTACGTAGGGATGGGACTCTGGGCAAAATTTCGGTTTTGGTCGATTTTGGTTTTGGTTCTCATTAATTTAGGTTCTTTTTTGGTTTTGGTTTTGGTATTAGTGGATCTTTGCATTAATTTTTGTACCGGATTTTTAATAATTGCATTTTTTCAATGTGGGACAAACTGTAATGTTAAAAATCCGGTACAAAAATCAATGCAAAAGATCCGATAGTACCGAAGCCGAAAAAGAGCCAACATTTCTGATTAATCTGAAATGGTCATTTTCGGGTACTTTCAGTTTTATCCAAAACTGAAATTCCCATCCCTAGAGCCTAGCATCAGAAAAGCAGTGAATAATAAATAATTTGACTCATTCTTATCTTGACTTTCTATTGAAAGGCTTGTTTTTAAGCCTAGTTACTTTTCTTTTTCACTACCTGGAATCACAATTCCATTTTTAAAATTCCCTCTGAATCTGTTCAGATTGTCCAAAATGGATTCCAGGTAACAGAATCAAACTGCTCCTTTCTTTTGCCAGCTTCACTGGATTCCTTTCCAGCTTCAACTTCAAAATTACCTCAGAGCTTTCCTACTCAACCCTCCCCCCCCCCCCCCCCACACACACTTTAAGTTGATTCCCCATCCAGTTAGCACCTCTTCTCTAACCTCCCCTTTTTGGGAAAGATCACCTTGCAGCTTGCATGCAGGATCCATGTCCATCCAATATTTCTTCTGGTATAGTACTCAGATTGAAAATATGACCCTGATCAATTACCTACATCTGGACATAGACAGGACATATTGTTTTAGTTGCAGAACCACTCCTGACTGGTTCAGCTCATTAAGGAGGTCCCACAGGGTGGTGGTGGGCAGTTGCTCAACATCACCTTGGAACCTCCCTTGTGGGGTCCCACAGGATTCCACTTTGTCCCCTGTCTTGTTCGATGTTTACCTGAGGTAGCTGGAAGAGGTCATGCACAGACTTGCGGCCCAGCACCCTCAGTATGCCGATAATGCCCAACTATCTTTTTCATCCAGTATGGGCCCTGCAATCTCAGTGCTTACTTAGTAGCTGCCTGCAGTTGAAGACTGGATGTGAGTGAGTCAGCTGAAGCTGAATTCACACAAGATTGAAGTGATGATGGCTGGCTGGCCTTGTGATGGCCTTGGTGTGGGGGATAGGGGCACATCACCTATAATTGGATTCCACCCAAAAACGTCTGTTGCAGAAACTTCAAATTGGTCAGCTTTCAGTGCATTTTGGTTGCCAACTCCCCCAAATTAATCTTACTCCAAAGTATTCAGAGACTTTTTTCAGAAATTCAAGAAATTGCCAGAATTCATAATTTTGTGAATATTCAAAATGCATTTATCAAATTCATCGTAATTGTTCAATAAGTCAAAAATACAGAGATACCGGTCATCCTTGCAGTATGTTTATCTGAGTTACCCTGAATCAGCAACAGTGGACTCCTTTCTGCAATGTCACAATTAAAAATGTTTAAATAAAAGTGTTTCTTAATTATCTCAGCTTGCTGTTTTCTTTTCTCAAGATCGCGGTGAGAAAGCTGCTCTTCCCTGAAAATGGCACCTTAAGATGGGTAGAGTCATGCTAAGACTGAGATCCCTGAAACACCCCATTATGGAGAATCGTGGGAATCTCTTCATTGTAAACATTTTTGAAAATGAAGAGTAATAGTTCTGACAAATGACAATCCTGCATAAGTAACTAGTAGCACTGCTTCATGAAAACCTTGCACATACATCATCTTGCAAATGAAAAGGATGAGGAGGGGGGAAGCTTGACCATATTTCTTTTAAAACCCTTTCAAAAATGCTTTTCTGATGAGTAACAATAATACTTAGCTTGCAAAGCCCTATTTATGTTCCAAACTAATTTATAAGTCTTATCTAACACATCTAATTAGTGGATGTGGAAACATCCATTGCCATCTCATAAGGTATGGAGCACTACAAATGCATTATGACTGCTATATAACGAAACAATGAAAAATGTTCTTAATTAAAAATGTTTAATTAAAAGTGTTACTTAATTATTTCAGCTTGATATTTTCTTCTCTCATCAAGCTCATGGAGAGAAATGGCTTGATCTGAAGTAGCTTTGTTTTGGTTTTTTAACGCCTGTACCTTAGTCAGCCAGGCTAAGCTTTGAGAATTAAACGTTTGCCACCAAGCAGTATTTTCATCTCCTAGAATCTGTGACAGCACCATACCCACATTATTTGAGTTATCCAACTCAACCGAGGCACAGAATGGGCTCCTTTGGAGACACAATCATGCTTTATTTTTCTCTGGCCTCTGCTACTTATGTCTGAAGCCTCATCCACATGTCACCAGTCTCATCAGTAGCCCCATTTCTACCATTCCACACACACACTCTTTGCTTCACCCCGGTGCTGTTATCCCTGTCTACACTATGCCCCTTAGCCATGCACTTCCTTTTTTGTGGGCACAGCAGAGAGAAGCACTGACACTGGCTTTGTGGAACATAAAAGCTGCCAGTTTGGACCAGACCACTTAGCCCTGAATCCTGTCGCTGACAGTGGCGGACACCAAATGCTTGAAAGGAACCGTACAAGTGCAGGGCCTATACAAAGTGATCCATCCATTTCCAGCTTTCGGCAGTCAGAGTCTCGCCTCCTGACTAGCTGGGCTACTTGCCAAAAGACAAACATCTCAGGGTTTGTTCACACAAACACTTACTCTGAAGTAAGTTAACTCTAACTCAGTTCTAGCAAGTTAGAACTAAGTTAGAACTTAGAACTTCTAGCAAACTTCTATCTGGTCACCCAACTTCAGGCATACCCATTGGATATCTGGACCCCCTCTCTCTAACTCAGTAAGTTCACTCTAACATTCAGTTCACTCTAACTCTTCTTTTGCTCACATGAACAAGTGTTTAAAGCAAGGTAAGGAAGAGTTTAAAGCCAAGTAGGGTACTCCCAGACTAGAGGAGTATATACAATGGAGTAGCTTACCTCCCCTGATTGTATGAACAAGGAAAGGTGTTAATTAAAATGGGTTAAGACACTTAACATCTAACACTAAACTGACCACACCATCGTAAACTCCCTGGGTAGCCTCCCTCTGGGTAATTCCTCTTCAAAGTGTGAACACCTGCAAAGTGGATTATTGCAACCTACGATTACTTGTTCTTGTGAATTTAGCCCCAGACTCCAGTTTATATATTAATCTAGTCAATAACTCTCAGGACTAGCAGATATTTCCTGAACCTCTGGAGTCAGTGGGAGTTTTTCCATTTGCATGTGAGAGAACTGGATCAAGCCTGAAATAGTTCCTTGTCTATTAAAGTTATCGGTTTTTGTTTCACATTTCCACAGGGTCTAATTCTGAGAAACAATGAGAGAGACCCTTAACTCCCATTCACTTCATTGTAGTTGTTGTGTTATTTAATCAATTAATCAATTAATTATTATTATTATTAATAATAATAATAAAGTATTTATCCAAAGAACATAAGAACATAACATCTAGCACTAGCAATGTACCTAGCACTGTACAATCATTAATTAGGGACAGTTCACTGCCCCAAGGAACTTACAACCTAAAAAAGACAGGGGAGGGGAGACAAAAGAGAGGGGGAAACATAGGGAGAGAGAGAAACATGCACCTGTGACTTCTCAACTTTGTGAATTGCTTAGCTTAGTGGTGGGAGGCGGAGACGCCAAATATCAAGACAACAGAGGGAGCTTCAGTGACCACAGTCTATGGGGGTGAGGAGCTACGGAAACCTTGACAGAAGAGGTAGGTTTCTTTCTAGCAGGAATTTAAATGGAAGGTGAAAGAGAGAAAAGCATATGTGCTCGGGGAGGGAGTTCCAGGCAAAGCGGGCAGCATGGGAAGAGGGGCACACAGAAGTTGTGGAGCAGGAAACTCTGGGGCAGGTGAGGGCGGTGGCAGAGGAGGAGCAAAGTTCCTGGGTGGGAACATATAAAAGGGTTGGACAAGTTTCTGCAGGATAGGTCCATTAGCAGCTATTAGTCAGGTAGGTTTGGGGAATGTAACCTCTTCCTGTCAGGAGCTGGAGTGATCAACAGGGAATGGATTGCCCCACTGTGACCTATCGGGTACTTCTTTCAAGAGAAAAAGATTGTCCACTGTCGGAGACTGGTGATGGGCTTGATGGACCGTTGTTCTTAACCCAGTATGGCACTACTTATGTTCTTAAGGTCCCTTTCATGCAAGTAGTTGCCTACAGGCAGCCGTCCATTGTCTTCAGTAGGTTTCCTCATTGACGCTGGGTGGCTCTGCGTCTGACCACACAGAACATATGAGAGAGATCAGGTTGTATGTCTACCTCCAAATGAGTTCTTGGCAGGTTGCAACCCAGCCAAAGTATCTGAAAACCTGCAGGCTACTGTCCTTTCATCAGCCTCTACTTTAGGTTAAAATATCCCAGGGCTGCATGTTAGCTCCACGGCATACATGATTACTTTTAAAAATCTAAATCTTCTTTAAATAGTCGTGTAGCCTCCATTCATAGCTGAGTGGTCATTTTGTCACACGTGGAGGCTGATTTACAGTTTGTACTTTGTAAACGCTCTGTAGTGAAAATTGAATGGCTTATGTAAAAGTTGTTCACAGAGGGACACATTCAAGAACAAATTAATTTTACAGCACTTACAGGATACATAATGTTTCTAAGCCATGCTTTTCAAATCTATGGTGTAATTTATATAATAAATTTGGAGGAGAGCTGCTGCAGTACAGATACTCTGATGTTTTCAATCTAAAGGAATTCCAGCATAATAGTTCTCCAAATTATCGGAGGGGGATTATGACACAATAGATTTTAAAAAACAAAACAAATTTGTTGTGGTCATAGAAAACTGACTTGAACAAGAGAGAACATTTAGGAGCAAATTAAGGTTTCTTGAACTAGACACACAAGAATGACTATGTGCTAGAGAATGGCAGTTTCAGGGTGCTGTGGAAAAGTCCTTTCAGGACTAAACCCATGGCTAGTCAGCACCTTTCCACTGATCATCTTGGGCCCCCACATATGGTAATTAGTCCATTAGACAAGTCAGCTGATCCAAGTGGAGGTAATTTGGGTTAATTAGGCAAAGTGACTGGAAGCCAGATTCAGGTGACCATCAACCATGTGATGTTGTTGCAAAAAGGCCAACAGCATTCTGGGCTGATATAGAAGCTCATATTTAAAACTGGGGAAGTTGTAGTCGTATCTATTCAGCACTGCTTAGATTTCTGTTAGAGTACTGTGTTCAGCTTTACACTCTGCATTTCAAAAAGGATGTTGATCTACTAGAAGGGATTTAGAGAACACCGAAGATGATCAGGGGTCTAGATTACAGATATGAGGAAAGTCTGACAGAACTTGGCATGATTAACCTAGAGAAGAGAAGATTAAGGAGGAGGAACATACTGATATCTGAAAGGATGTCATAAAAAGATGGAGAACATTTGTTTTCTACCACGACTGCAGACAGAACAAGACAAAATGGTTTTAAATTACAGGAAGGTAGGTTTAGGCTAACTAGGAAAAACTTCCTACCTCTTTAAACAGTTCAGCAGTGGAAAAATCTGCCATGGGAGAAGTTGTGTAATCTCTTTCCCTAGTCTTTCATGAAATCTGGACAGGCTTCTGTCTGGAATATTTTAGATACAGGGTATCCTGCCTCAGGGCAGGAAGGTGGACTAGATGACCTTTGAGGTCAACCCTACTTTTTAGTTCTGTTTCTATAAGCCAGGGTTAAGTGGCCATAAACTGGCTGGGATAAAGAAGATCCCAGTCAATGGGGAGGAGACCTCCAGGAAGGCAAAAGGGTGGAGACAGGTTCCACCTAGGAACCAGAGGTGTAGCTATCATAGGAACAGGAGGGACATTTGTCCTAGGGCCTAAGTGGGGGAGGAGGGGAAAGGCACAAATCCCATCAGGGCTGGATTTAGGATTTTTGCAGCCCTAGGCACTTCAGAAGCTGTTGCCCCCCCCAGCCATGCCCCTTCCCAAGCCATATCAGGCTCCTCCTCCCTTGGGGGGAAAAATAAAGAAAATAAAAAATGAATTTAATTCTTTTTAGAAAAACATAAAACAATTTAAAAAATCCTACTCACCCAAAGTGGGGGGCATCCTCATCTGCTGCCCAGAAACCCAGCCTGGCACCCCTGGCACCACCCTTGGCCCCTGGCTGCCTGTAGTGGAGGCTGGGCTGGGTGGGGACGTGCAAATGAGTAGGTTGGGGTGTGTGTGGACTGGTGGTGGGCAAGGGGGTGAGTAAGCAGGCCGACAGGACGGGCGGGCTAGGTGACCTGCAGCACGGTGGCCAGCTTCCCAGTTCGCACCTCAGGTATGTGCACACCAGCTGCCATATTTTCTCTCTGCACATATGCAGAGAGCAAATGTGGCAGGGGCTGGTGCGTGCATGCCTGAGGCGGGAAGCTGGCCGCTGCAGCTGCTTGTACAGCTGAGCGAATCTCAGCTCAGCTGCCTGAGTAGCAATTTAAAATGTTCTACAAATAGTAAAATATACATTGGGTATTTTCAGACGTTATGAGATCACAGTCAACCCCAGCGAACCACGGTCAATCCTGCGGCGAGGTCAAAGCGCCTCGAATGTCTGTTTCGCGGGTGCCAGATGTTCACCACAGTCAATCCCTAGCAGGGGTCAAAATTAACCACGCTTCCGGAGGTCCGGCCCGGACCATCTCTGAAAGCGTGGTCAAAGCGATTCCCACCGGGAAACCAAAAAAAGTTACATCTGAACGACAACCACCAGCCGGAATCAAGCAGAATGATTCCCAGTTGGGGACAAAGCACGCAGCGTCGCTGACAGGCAACGAGCAACAACACGGGCCGAGGAGGGAGATTTAAAGGGCACCCGGCAGCAGGGGGACGTGGCAGGATGGAACGATGCGGAAGGGAGAGGAGAGGGGAGGGCAAGCAAGCAAGGGAGGAGGAGGTGGTGGAGGCGCAGGTCATGCTGAACATGGAGGCGGTGGGGGGACAGCAGCAGCGGCAGCCGCCGGGACGGGCTGCCCTGGGGCCTTCTGGGTGTTTGATCACGGCCTGGGATCGGCGTAACGTCTGTTGCGCTGCCCTGGGCCGTGGTCTGCCGGTCCGATTCCCTGCGGTGGTCCCGCTCCCGTCACGTCTGTTTGGGGCCTTTCTTGTCCACGGGGGGTGGTTAGCCGGCTCGCCACCACTGGGAATCCACTATGGTGAATTGGGCGCCCGTAACGTCTGAAATCACCCACTGAAAGGAGAAATAGCTCCCATGAACCATTCACCCAGCTAGGCTTGTGTATTATATATGCATTGCTCTGATTGTAACTCAGATACCAATAGCACATCCCTCAAGCACCACAGGAGAAATATAGACTCCGAGTTGGGTGACCTCTGAAAGGTGAAGATTTCAAGCACAAAATTGCAACATAGAACATTTTGAGCAATGATAAGCAAAAGTCCATCTCAGTGCTGCAAGGAGAAGGAAAACATCTTCATTGCTCCATGTTTGTAGCAGCTCTGTGCTACTGGCTCCAGTGCAGCTCACGTCCAAAGAAAGATCATGTGGGAGGTTCCCTGCAAATTTGTCTCAGATCTTTAGAATTAAAATACAGCAGATGTTGATGTTCATTTGCCCTTGGGGATTAGTTTTTGATTCTTCTTTTACATGCTGAAGCTCATCATATCTCTTTAAGCATAATTCTATGGATCATCTGCCTTCTAGAAACATGGGGTAATAAATAGAGAGTTTTTCTGAGATGAACCTGACAATAGTAGGCAGAGAGCAAGGGTACTTGGTAAATGTGCAAGTGCTTCAGTATATATTTCAAGTGAAGTGATGTAATTGGGATTTTGAACGTTTACATGTCCGTGCCAGAGGTGTTCTTTGAGAGAAGACAAAGATTCCTTGCCCTCAGTGTTACACAGAGTAACACTATAAAGCTTGAAGAGAATGAATTAAGCAGTATGCTGGCAGCTTCCTTCCTCCATAAAAGGGAGCTGAAAGTAAATATGACAAGAGTGGTGCACAGATTTCCCCAGGTCCTGCTGAGTAAATGTGGGAAGATGCTGAAGATTCAAATTTACATGAACGCTTTCTCATAATGTGCAGTAGAGAAGTCCCTTAATGTAAAATCCTGGATTATGTGGCCACTGTGCATCTGAATATTGGATAAAGATATTGCATGAGAAGGTCTGACATGGCTTGGCAGAAAAGGTTCAACTGCATCTGACAAGCAGGAAATTGCTCTGATATGATCAGATCTTGCAGGCAAATCTGGCCTGATTTCCTTCTATTTGCATGTGTTCCCTGACAGCATAACAGCCAAATAGAGATGACATGGATTTACTGATATTTCATGGCAGTTTACAGAGCATTCCTCAGAGATGTAATCTATTGCATAGCAGAGTGAAATTTCAAGGGACCTGATGTTTTTCAAGTTGGCTGAAGATGAGACACCTCTTCATTTTAAAAAAATTAAACATAATGCCATAAGAGAAAACAAGCTAATAATTATTTGTCTAGCCTAGGGAATATGTACAAACTAAAGAGTGAAAATAATGGCTGCTGGTACTAGCTCATGCTCCAGGAAACTGAAAGTAAAACAAAAGTTTTCCAAACAAATGATTAAGCCCAGAAACCTTCTGCCTTCT
This sequence comes from Sphenodon punctatus, assembly GCA_003113815.1. NCBI lineage: Eukaryota > Metazoa > Chordata > Lepidosauria > Sphenodontia > Sphenodontidae > Sphenodon > Sphenodon punctatus. The sequence continues at coordinate 12,309,104 of QEPC01008309.1, forward strand.
CTTTTTCTGAAGGAAATAGGTACAAGGAAACAAAGGGCAAAACTAAATACTCTGAAGTTTGTTCTTCCAGAAAGGGACAGAGACCTGTGATGGGCCTTTAAAGATACTAAGGGCCTGATTCTCTGATCTTGAAAGTGCTGTTCTGTGTTCCTTGATCTTGAAAGTTCTGTGAGCTGTCAGAATCCCCACTGAAATGAACAGGGCTTCAGTACAGCACTTTGGGGACTCACACAATACTCTTTTAGGGAGTGGATAGTGACACAAACCGACTGTGGGTAAAAACTTAGTGACACCGGCCCAGTTAGGCCTGGCTGGGCCAGTGTCACGGTGAGTCTTTTGTTTCTGACCTGCCAGATGTGACCCTGGTTCCTACCCCAGCCAGGTAGGAGCTGGTCAGGAAATGTGGGCCCAATACGAGCCAGTTCCTGCGCAGCTGGGGCAGAGTGGGCGAGTATGGCGGGAATCTGTGTTCTCGGCGCAGCTCCTACCAGGGTCGGGGAGGTTGCCATGGCAACAAGCTATGGCTGCTTGTAATAGGCAGCCATGGCTGTCTGTCATGGGGGGGAGGGCGTGATGTCAGGAATGCGGCTGAGTGACCACCTGTTGCTCCCAGGGCTGGCCTTAGGATCCGCGGGGCCCAGGGTGGGGGAGAAATGTGGGGCCCAGTCTCCTACCGGTGGCAGCCGTGGGCCTAGGGGTGCTCCCCAGTTCAGTCGTGGGGGGCGCTTCCNATTTATTTTTATACCACCAGCTTTATTGATATGTTTTATGATTGTATTTTAAATGTTTTTAAATGTTTTTTACTGTTGTTAACCGCCCCGAGCTGCTGTGCAGGATGGGGCGGTATAGAAATCTAATAAATGAATGAATGAATGAATGAATGAATTAAACTGGCAGAAGTTGCAGGGAGTGTGAGAGAGGCAGGGCCTCTGCCTCTCCCTCACTTCCACTGGCGGCTGGCTCCCCCCTCCACTGCCTGGCTGTCTCGGCCAGGGGGAATGAGGGAGAGGCAGAGGCCTCGCCTCTCCCACATTTTCCCTGGCCGAGACTGACAGGCAGCGGGGGGGGCACGGAGTGTGGGAGAGGCAGGACCTCTGCCTCTCCCTTACTCCATGCCCCCCTGTCCGCTGCCTGTCAGGGCCTAGGGAGATGTGGAGCGACCAGTCAGTTGGCCAGGGGGACCCCGAGTGTGGAGATCCCCCCAGAAGTGGGACCCAGGGCAGCCGCCCTGAGCTGCCCTGAGGTAGGGGGAGGCCACAGAAATGTTTGTTTCTGCGGCCGGAACATTTCCAGTCTGAGGAAGCCCTCCTCTTCCCAAGGTGGGACAGACATCACCAAGTGGTATCTGTTACCACCCTGTAAGAGGGCCTGGTTGGCCTGGGGTAGGTCCCTTCAGGATCAGATCCCACAAACCAATGTCTCTTCAGGGAATTTGCACAACTTTATCCTATGCAGTCTCAGCATTAGTTCCAAGCACATATAAAGTCTCCACCATTAGTACTGTTCCACATACACAGGCTTACATTCTACAGGAAACAGTCCTCTGGTAACCCACTCTGTAACCACAGCCAGTGCACTTCACTAGAGTGACGAAAACTGCCGTTACCAGAGACAGAATGCTGGGCTAGATGGACCATCGATCTGGCCCCATTATGGAATTACTGATTTTCTTAAGCCAATCCATTAAACTTGTATAATAAGGATCAAACAGAAAGCTAGTTAATTGGAAGATTAGAATCAAATTCTTAAGATGAGTAGAAAACAATTAGCAAAAGTAAGCTACAGGCAATAGCCAAAATAGAAAGTTTCCTTAAATGAGTTCTTCACAGCAAAATGTCTTCTCAGGCTGCTACTATACAATAAAGTGACACACAGGAAAACCTATGAAGGACATTAATCAAGGGAAAAGGGAAAAGAAAACATGTTTCAAGCAATTTATCCGTGGGAAAGGGAATAAAACTATGGCTACAAAAGGACTTGAATACAAGAACTCCTGAACATCTAAGTCTGAATATTCAGCCACTTGCCATCATTGAGAGGGAAACCAGAGACAAGAAGATAGGCTTATTAAATGACTGGCTGTTCCCTGTCTGTGCATTCATCACAGCCGTTCTATAAAAATGGAAAACAGAGAGCAGGTCAAGAGGGTGTTCATTGGTGTGATTGGGCATCGTATAATGCAGATCTACAAACAGATGAGGGAAGGAGAGCTCATTTATAGTAAGAGGGACTTCATCCAAGAGGGATTTTTACAGCTAAATATGAAGCTTGGCGCATACACATAAATTTAAAACTAACGTGCAAGCCTTCTAAAGACTTCAGCAGTACAAGGAGTAATAAAGTAGTAATACCTGCTCCTACACAGATAAGGACCACATTGTGCTGTCACTCATCTTGTTGCCAACAAATCCACCCGCAGATGAATAAATATAAATGGAGGTCATTCTTTTTTCCCCCCTCCCCCCTCCCTTTCCCTCAAACTCAGCCTTGCAATCACAGAAGGTTTTATTTTTTGTATCGATACAGCAGCAGGCATGGATCACTCCTTATGGACATTCTACCATTGAAGCAATGGAGGGATAACAAATTAACCTTGTTAATTGATTGGGACTGGGGAGATCTGAGTATAATTCCTCACTTGGCAACACTTTTCATGTGGCCTTGAGCAAGATGCTTAATTTATTTTAGCTCCCGTTTCTTACAAGACTTTTTTCTAACACCCTTTTCTTTGGGGAAAGCAGTGTCTTGCGATGTGACTTGTGATAGGCTTGGTCCTTCTAAGACTAACCTGTCTGTCTCTCTTGGCCCTACTCCTTTTTGTGGCTATAAGAGTAGCTGGCTTCAAAACCTGAACAGTCTGCAGAAGAAGACTCTCAGACATTGCAGGCACACACAGGGAGCTGTCTCAGTGCTAACACAGCACGATTACTGCTTTCACATAAGCCTTACTCAGTCTCTTCATTTGTAATCACACATTTTAACTGTTCCCATGCTGCAACCTAAACTTTTCATATGATTAAAACTAATGGGGGGATTTTGTGGACTTAGGCACTTTTTACATGAAACGCTCCCCCACCTGAGCATCCATCGTCCATGCAGGGGAGCGTCCTGTGTAAATGCGGGGGTGAGTGGGTGCGCACTCCCACAACCCAACTTACCCACCGACCCACCACACATGGAGCAACTGGCGACAATGCCCCCTCTGCCACAGTCCATTTAAAAAGGGTCTTAGTGTCTCACATGAATGCAACCAATGCGTCTATACAGTATTAAGTAGGGGTGGGACTACCGGATCTACCGGTATCCGATACTGCCGGTATTGGGTGTACCGGCAGTATCGGATTAAACCCGGTAATCCGGGTAAATTGCCGGATTCCCCCCATACTGGATTTTTTACATTGCGGCCATTCAAATGGCCATTCAAAAAAACACAAACACTTTCCCTCCCCGAGTCCAGGCTGCGCAGGTGGAAGGGGGGACACCCCCCACCCATCCTGCCCAGCCTGGATTTAAACACCAAAAATAATTTTCCCTAAGTCCCCTAGTGCAGGCTCCGGGCCGTCGCTGGCGACCCAGAGCCTGCACCAGCACTGCAGCAGCCAGCAGGTAAGTGTACCGGTACTTTACTGATCCCTGGGGTGGGGGGTGGTTTAACACCCCCTCCACCCCAAGGATCACCCTACCTCCCCACCCAGGATTAATGCCATTGCCTCCTACCTTGAGCTGCGGGCGGCGGCAGTGGCGATCTGGCGGCTTCAGCGCTGGCTGTGGCTGCCGGCTTCAGCACGCTACTAGGCCTTCCGGGGAAACCCCATTGAAATCAATGGAAAAGATCCGGTATTAATCCGGTAAACTGTTTTTTGTAAATCCAGGAACCGGTAAAACCGGTATTTGGCCTGATGTCCCACCCCTAGTATTAAGCACAACAGGTCCCCAATTGCAACTGTATTCTTATAGTGCTTAGCTGCAAAACATACATATTAATAAAGAGTTGTACTTTCTGCTGCCTGTGATGGGCTCTTGCTAATCTGATTCCCTTGTTTTCTTTTAATTAAGTGAAGCAAAAGAAATAATTGAGAATTAGCCTCCTGAAGAGCAAAGAATGGTGTTTAATCCTTTAGAAAATTAAGAGCAGAAAAGAAGGGAGCTGGCAAGGTGACAGGACTCTGTGTTTTGGCTGGCCTGACAGTCAAGCTGAACTGGAGCCTCTGCTGCCATGTTAAATTGCAGGGGGTTGAAGTGCAGCAGTGTCAGTGGGTGAGAACAGAAGTGACAGCATTGCTGTGGCAACCTGGTCCGGGAGGGGAAGCCATGGCAGACACGGTCAGGATTGGGTTTGACCACGGAACAAGTGTTCACTCAACCAGGCCACCGGGGCGGACAGGAAACTGTATGAATGTACGGTTCGCTGGCCCTATGCTGCGCCCAGCACCCCGCCCCCTGCCATGACGGGCAGCCATGATGGCCTATGACAGCCACCATGGCAGACTCAATGCAGCCCAGCCACAGCAGGCCATAACAAACGTTATGACCCCCTGTAGCCCAATCTGGCCCAACTGGGTGGGTGGTAGCCACTGTCTTTGGAATCACAGCCCAGGCTCGCTGCTAACACACCTGGGAGCAACCCTGGGCAACATCTGGCAGTACAATAACTAATGTGACAGTGGCCCACTGGCCAAAGCATACCTAAGCGGGCCACTGTCATATTTGTCAACTCAACACCCATTGTTCCCAAAATAAAAGCACATTTCTAAACTGGAGAAATAAAACAAAATATTCCAGGTTCTCTCTTGCTGTAGTCTAGAAGTGGGCAAATGGCGGCTCAGGAGCTGTATGTGGCTCTTGGGTACCTGTACTGCGGCTCTCACCATAAGCAGCTTCCTGAGAGAGCATACATGCAGCTGATCTGCTGTTTTGGATGCTGGAGCTTCATGAGGGCTGTGGGAGCAGGCCCTATGCTACTGTTGCTGCTGCCCAAACCCACCAAACCATCTGGGAACCGGAGCTTAAATGTGGGAGTATGGTATTTGGGGGAAGCTACACTGCCCCATCCCCAGAATTGTGACTGATGTGCTGTATCTTATGGATCTCAGTGATATGACAACTTTGGCATGAGTCTCTTGAGCTTGGGAACTTTCCCCACCCCTGCTATCGTTTAATTCAATTTCTTGCTGTGAAATTAAAGGTAAACTATTTCCCTCTAAAATATAAATAATGTCCAAAGGAATTCAGAAAAAAATTCCAAAATGCTTGCTGACATATTCATAACTATCTCAAATTCTGAAATGCTCCTGCAGACCGCAGCACTGTCTGAGCACTATTTGACAAACAGGGAACAGTGGCAAGAGACTAAGGTTGTGATTCACAAACCATTTTTTCCGAAGAAGCCCCAATGAAGCCCTTTGTGGATCAAGGCTTAAGTGACTTGCCCATTGTCATGTAGGAAATCTGTGCCTGTACAGGCAACTGAACAAGTATCTTGCAAGTCCCTGCCTATAACCTTAACCATTACAGCATCTCTTGTATAAAGTTCATGTGGCAAAATGCAGCAAGGGGGCACTATAAAGCTGAGCCACCCACCTCACTGTGTTCATCTAAATCTCTACGCTGAGGTCCTCCACAGCTGGCAAACCCCAGAAAAACCTAGTTTTTGCTGCCACCACCTGGGTTCCATAAATCAGAGGGGATCCACACAAAAGCTGTCTTGGCTAAAAGAACCAGAGGGGAATTCCTTTCTCCCTCTTTGGTAGCTATGCCTTCCAGGCGAAGGGAGGCATTCTTTGCAAGCAAACACACATACACACCCAATGGAGTTAAGAACAGACAAAGCTTACACTTTACTTATAGGGTTAAAAAGGTACAAAAAGGCACACAAGGGTAAAAAAGCAAGATAAGTCATTCAGCAAGTCCCAGAGTCCAGTCTGAGGGGTACGAGGACCCTTTTTGAATTTGCAACTGCCTAAACTGTATAATAAATATTGTTTATTTGTTGGGCAAAGCCCTTTACAAATTCCCATCGGCCAACTACCGTTTGGGATACATAAATTTAGTATGACTGGCGAGCCACAGTTAACAAACCAAAGTGCTACAAAAGTATTACAAAAGGGGGGTTACCCCATAAAAAAACCTAAAATCCTAATTCGACTGCATCTTACCTTCCTCATAACCAAGAGAGGCTGGTAGGGCCACCAGAGCAATACAAATGCTCCTAGATCATAGCTCCATGATATATGCGCTTGGCCCCTCCCTATCCGGGCCGGGGTCTCAACGACCTTAGATGCCGCCTATAGCCTCACCTCTCTCTACAAGTTGGGGAAGAAGGGACTGTGGATGCCTTGTATTGCAAGAGCAAACCTTGCTACGGCTCTTGTTTGTTCAGCGTCCGCCAGGTTAAGCAAGCACTGGAGCCCCTTGGCACCCAAGGCCCGACCCGCACATATCGTCCCCAAATATTTACTTCTAGGACCCACCAGGGCAGAGCACTGATAGATCATGTGGTCTGGAGTACCAACCTCCCCTGAGCGACATAAGGGGCATATCCGTAGGGCCCAAGGCACCTTCTTTTGGCGGCCTTCCCGCACCGCCGAGGCCAGCATATTAGTCCTTATTTTAAGGAAGGCCTCTCGCACCCTGGCATTTTCCCATACGAAGAGGTAATATGGAGCGGCAGATACCTTGCTATAGGGTACACAGGTAGGGGGAGATCTTCTGGGCGGCCATCAGTTCCCTTTCCGTTTGCAAGGACTGATCTTGAATCCGCCTTTTGAATAAACTTCTCGTCGCTGGCCTTCCTAACTGGGCCAGGTTCTCCGGAGAGAACCCCAAATGGTGAATTTCTCTCTCAGTCCCTTTTAGCCAGGGGTCCCCCAGCCCACTCTCCAAAGTTAGTGTTAGTAAAGACTCCCCGGGGGGGGGGTAATAAAGCCGTCTTAGCCCAGAAGTTGACTACCGCCTGGAGGACATGCACTCTAAGGGGAGGGACACGCGCCTCCGCTCTTAAGATTACCTGTGGGGTCCCTCTTGGGCACTCCCATAATTGCTCTCAAAAAGCTGTTTTGAATAGGTTCCAGGAGCGATAGAAAGGCAATACCCCAAACAGGAAGCCTAAACTGTACTGGTTCAGGCAGGCAATCTGATTGCATAGAACTCCATGTACAAATAATTTACACGGGGTGCAGTCCTTAGTTCCGATCTGGCAGAAGCCCAGATCTTGCAGATGTAAGAGCAGGCAGGAAGAGGGAAGAGAGCAAAGAAGGGGCGATCTGTCCCTGTTAAGGTCCTATCCCCCTCTGCTGAGATTGGTCCGTGGGAGTTCACCTGGTCTATGACCCAGTCCAAGGCAGTGAGGTCTCTGCCCCGCCATTTGGTGACAAACCAGTCACTCAGTTCAGGAATGTTAGGAATGTGGCTAGGTTGCCATGTGCTCACAAGAGAAAGGAGGGCAGGTCCCACCCTAATCAGGAATGCAACACTGTCTTGCTAGGGTGTATAGAGGCATGGGCTGGGGCAAAAGGCTTTTTGCCACAGTTCATACATCTGCATTAGAGGTAGAGCCCATTTAGGGATGGAACCTACAGGGGGAATTTCAGTTTTGGTTCTTTATGAATTTCGAATCTCATTTCGGTTTTGGATTTTTTGGTTTTAGATCTTTTTCTACCAACAAGCCGCAATGAAGAAAAATCCTGAAACCGGCACAATGCAAAAAAACGGAAACAAAATCAATGTAAAAAGAACTGAAACGCCTGAAACGAAAAAAATCAAAAATTTTGGATTAATCCGAGACTGCCATTTTTGGGCAATTTCAGTTCTATCCAAAACCAAGATTCTCATCCCTATCATTTAGTGTAACCTTGACCAGAAATATATGCATCATTTGTTTGCTGCTCAAGCTGTATATGGTGGGGGTCTTTTGTAGTTATTGATGGTATTTTGCCTTTGTAAAGTAAAGCAATTTATTTCCAGTTAGGATGCAAGTTATTGCATCAGCCAAATGAACACTTGGCACTGCATTAGCTTCACTTCAGTTTTAGGGAATTATATTGGATCAAAATAAACTTGTTGGCCCTTTGGTTATAAGAAAATGATTTTGCGTTTCCTTTCTTTCCAGAATAAAGTCAACAAAGTTGTTTTCCTTCTTTGTGGTTGCTAGCAAATTGTGCAGAACCTTTACATCTTAGCACATTTCTCCAAACGATGTTAGATTAGAAAAAAACCCCAAAAGGATTATGCACAATAGTTATAAAGTGAACACAGAAAGATAACCTTGTGGTGTCTACAGTTTTATGCATATTTCTGCAGACCATGGATTATGAACCATATTTAAATGTAAATCCTTTGTCTAGAGAAAATATGAAGGATGGCTAATTTGTAACGGTTTTGTTTTTCACTATCTAGCATAATCTTTTTACATAGAAGGAATATACTTCTGAATTTAAAGAGCTGATCACATTCAGATTAGCTCTAATTTGGGAAGAATCCCCCCCAAAAGACCTAAATTAATAATTTGGTTTTCTAAGTCTGATAGAAATAAAGTTTGATTTTATTTTAAATGTGCCCAGCACAATTACATCTCTGTGGGGTTAAGGATATTTCAAAAGAGAAAAGAAAAAAAAACCTGTTCTTTTGTGTCTATTGGGGGAGGGTGCAAAAAAAATAAAATCATACTTTTATCATTTTACATTCTTGCTGGACTTTTAGCCTTGTTGGAAAGAAGGACCACCATACATTGGATCCTGCCAACACCCTTGTCGAAGCTAGTACAGCATGAAGAATGTAGGCAGAAAGGTCAATGCAGTAGTCCCTCTTCCATGTCAGCTGATGTACAGCTATGCATTTTGTGATTTGCTTGCTGAAAGACAGCATTTACTCAGCAGCCCTGAGCCATCCTAGGCTTTCTATGAAACCTGCACATCAGAAAAAATTACATCACCCATGATGGGAGCCTACCGATCCTATTTCTTTGTTATCTGTCACAGCAAACTATAGCTTGAAAGAAAGGTTCTCAGACCAAAGTTATCTAAAAATTATTCAGAAACAACAAGATTAAAGTTCCTTTGGAGAGCCCGTGATATAGAACTGTTCAGTCAGGCCAACAGAAAAAAACATCCATTGACTTCATGGCAGTTACCCCAAGAAAGGCAGTCTCACTGCATCGCTTGGAAAGCTACTGGTGAACAGACTTTTAAAAACAATACAGCTGTTCATATCTGGTCCACTTAATGTATTTACCCCCACATCACCCCATGTGAAGTAAGGAAATACTATTGTACTCATTTACAGATGGGGAGTACTTAGGCACAGAAAGACATGGGATATTTTCATGATTTCAAGTAGCAAAGCCTCAGAATATAAACCAAAGTGGTTATTTGTGAGGTGTGAACATTTCTACATGTGATAAATCAAAGGTGATGCTGTAACTTCGACCATGATTTTATCAAAGGAGCCTCTTCCACAGATCATTGCATATTACCACATGGCAGAAGTGTTCATATGCCACAAAATACACCCATAGTGAAGTGTCAGGTGGTGCTTTACCATTCTTTCTCTGGGTTTTTAACACTTTAAATTTATTTATCAAAATCTATACCCTGCCCTTCCCTGAAGGCTCAGGGAGGTTTACAAAAACAAAAGAAGAACAAAAAGAAAAAGAGTAAAAAATACAACACAATAAAATCCCCTAAAATCCCTACCCTCATCATAAAAACCCACCCACCCAACCTCTATCCCTGCTGCCAAATGTTCTGCCGAAAAAGAGAGTTTTGCACCGCTTCCGGAAAATGCTCAGGCTCGGGTTCCGGCAGACCTTCGGGGGAAGTTCCACAATACTGGGGCAGTTACCAAGAACTCTTCTCTGCAGACCCTTATCATACAGACATGTTTGGCCAGTGGTACCCACAAGAGGGTGCTCCTGGCTGAAAGCATGGGTTGTAGTGGAGCATGGAAGGAGAGACGGTCTTTCAGATACCTGGGAGCCAAGTCATTTAGGGCTTTAAAGGTCAAAACCAGCACCTTGAATTGTGCCTGGAAAGCTATCGGAAGCCAGTGCAGAGCAGACTATAGAGCACTGGTGTAATGTGCTCTTGGCGACCCACCCCTGAAAGGTGGCATGTGAAAGTACCCTAAGTGACTTACCCACAGTCATACAAAAAGCCTGTGGAAGAAAAGGGAACAGAATCCCTCTCCCCCTGCATGGTCTGCATAAGGGTCATAAGAAACCAAGTCACTTTGTTTTGGAAAGTGCAGCGGCTGTTGCATCCTTATTTTCCTGTATGAGGAGGGTACAAGGAGGGTGGCTGAGGCAGAGCCATGTCTCCTATACTCGGATGGATCTAGCCAGCCACAAAGGAAGGTTTTAATTGGTCTCCACAAGGGGTGTGGTTAGTCATCATGGCCATCCTTATCTCTCAGCACACAGAAGCTCAGGGCAGCATTTTGCTATTGCATCATTAGTAGGTGGAACAATTGGCCATCAGTGGTGCTGAAGAGATAAAGATCCCACCCTTAAAACTGTGTCAGCAACTGTAGTGAAATCACAGAATTTGGGTTAACATCTCAATGCACCAGTACTTTGCACTTTGCGTTGTCATTTACACCTGTGCAAAATAAACACCTGTGTAAAATGCCCTGCCCCCACAAGTCCCCAATTTGATAACATTACAGACCCACTTTGCACAGGTGTAATTCTCTCAGCAAGGCTTGAAATGCTTTTCCTTCACAGCATGATCTGTCAAACCCATCAGAGTTCTCATTAATTCAGTGTGCAGTTAATACAAGGTTGTTAAAGACAACAGCGTACTTATAATGATGCAGTACTCTAGCAGGCATTAATAGGGCAGTGGGGGAGAATTCTCACTAGCTGCTGCTATATGGTTGGCTCAATAGGAGAGTCCATCCTCTCCGGCTGATAACCAGCAGATTGCTCTCACAAAAAATAAGCATTTAGGGCGTTTCGGATAATCCTCCACTCAAGTCAATGGAAGCTTGAGTAATGAGTGCAGGATCAGGCCTTTTAAAAACCACTCCAGAAGGCAGCTTTGGTAATTACGAGTCAACGTCCTACATTGGTAGAGTCCTAATTTTTCAATTCTGTTTCTAAAAGTCAACTATCAGAAGCATTTGATGCTTAATTTAACTTCAGCTCATACATCACTACACTTTCAATCATGCCTTTCAAGAAGAAAGATGCCTCCAGCTGGCCTTATCCCTTATATTAGTTTATAACGACACTGTACCTCTCTCTCTTCCCATAGCCACTCAAGCTAGCCTGCTAAACACATGATTTAATAGCCAAAGGTTAGGCAAAGTGTCTGACTTATGCATTACCCTTGTGCAAATGACTTAACACTAATACTTCACTTCTCTGGGGATCCTGCAGGGAAATAACCTTGGAAACAGCCAAACCTGAATGAAAACTGAGACTGAGATTTATGTTGTCTTTTACTCACTGGCAGGGACCTGTGTTTCATCAAAGGGCAAAACACAATTAAATGAACACAGGTCCCTGGTTATTTGTTCCAGAAAAAAGCAAATCTCAGGAAGAAAGGAATGTCAGCATCAGTTCCATTCCAGTGTGGAGGAGTTTGCGTGTGTTAGGAGGAACAGGTCTGAATGCCATCTTCTCGACATGGTTTTGAGAGAGACGATGGTGTAAAGGAGATAATAAAAATGAGCCCCAAATGCAGCCCGGAGACAGTGCAGCACTAGAGCTTTCTATTTATAAAGGAGTGGGAGAGTCAGCAGCAACTGTTTCAGCAGCTGCTGCTGCAGTGGTTGATGATTTTTGGTTGATGCCAATGTCCTACCCTGAGCATCTGCTAGAGGCAATTTAAGAGCGATTTATTTGGCCAGGCTTTCAATAGGCAGGGTTAGGCTTTAAGGGTTTTTATGTGATTTTATTTTTTTGTATTTTAAAAGTATGTTTTAATGATGATGATGATACCCAACCTCCCTAAACAGAGGCCTGGTATGACCGTAAGGTTTTCCTTGGGACTTTTGATAAGATGGTAGTTTCAGCTCAGTGGGGAAACAGGAGCCTAGTGTAGTTCAGGTGGTGGGGGTCTTTGTTTGCCCTGGAGCAACAATGGCAATTTAAAAACATCACAGGACCTCATCAAAGACACAGAGAGATGTTTCACCTACATCAGCGCAAATTCTCATATCCATGCTTAATTTACAATCTCAGTGTTTTCATTACCAAAAGCACTGGCTGAGAACAATGAGGAGATAATTGCAGAGCATGGGTAAGGGGTTCCATGTTGTGGAAAAAGATACAGGAAAGGCAAGCTGAGACAGAATGCATGGTTAGGTGGGTGCCCAGTGCAGAGGGAAGGGCCTATGGATCTAGCTCCTATCCCTCCATGTGAACCCTCATTATTGGTCACAGAGAGAAGAAAGGTATGGGTTTGGAGGGGAGAATACATGGGGAGAGTGGAGGAGATCGCAGGGTGAGACTCAGGAGTGAAGGGTGGGTTGGTATGGGGTGTGGTGGGTTGAGGTTTTTATGTTTTATATGTGTAATTTATGTGTATTGTGTTTTAGCACGAATCCAAAATCATTAGATTGTTTTTTAAAGGAAAAAAATAAGTAGGTTGGGGGCAGGTGGTTATTTACCAGTTCATGACTCCAAAAGCCAGGGAAGCTCAATGCAATAAAAACAACATACTAAAACACCATACAAATAAATCACTTATATAAAACATCAAAACCCCAATTCACTACACCCCATACAATTCCACCCTGCACTCCTGAATCTCACTCTGCGGTCTCCTCCACACTCCCCACATATTCTCCCCTCCAAACCCATACCTTTTTCTCTCCCCGAGGGGCACTGGTTGTCCTGAAATCACTCTCCACCTGAAATCCCCACAATACAATTAAACAAACCCCCAAACCAAACCTAATTTGATAAAACTCCCATTCTGCCACTTACAACTAAAAACCTCATTCCTTCCAGCCCCTAACCCCTCAGCCCACTTCCAGCCCCCCAACCCCTCACCCCACTGTCAGCCCCTCCACACACTTATCCCATCACTCCCCATCCTCCACCACCCCACACCTAGCCCCTCACCACCACCACCACCCTCTCTCTCTCTGATCCACTCATTTTAATAACGTGGCTAATGGCTATTAGAATTAATGGCCAATTGAAATGGATGGTGGATTAGTTTCCCATTCAAGTCAGTGGGAAAATCCGAATTCATAAATACGATCCATAAATATGGAAATCCATAATGGGATGGTGAATTTCAGATTAATCTGTAATTGCCATTTTGGACAGTTACAGATTAATCCAAATACATAATGCTGATCCCTGTTTCATGAAGTCGTACTGAAATATTGGCTTCATTATCATGTGCGTGGAATGGGAATGGATAGAAAACATTTATGTTCTGCTTGTGACATACAATTACACTCAATTTACAGAGAATAGCCTGAGCTTCAATAGGCTTATTCTGGAGTAAGTGGTTGGTGGATCTCAGTCATCATCTACTACTTTGTCTCCAACTCCTAGGAGTCAACTTGTGCTATTCTTACTCACCAAGCAGCACTTTATGTGGCAAATAGCTCTCTGCTGAAATCAGTGGAGCTAACTGTTGATCAAAGTACCATTCAACATGAGTAATGGTGACAATCTGCTCATAAGAATCACAGTTCAGACTATGGGCGTTTTAAAACTAGATGCTACCCTGATGGCCACCCAGGAGCCACTTGTCCACCTGCTCGTCTGAAGGTGGTAGTGCGGGGATGTGTACTCCTGTGAGCCACTCAGCATCCACTCATGGCCACTCTCAGAGTGCTACCAAGAAACCCGGAGTGCTCCGTGTGGCAAGCCAAAAAGGTCTTAGTATTGTAGAAACTATTCTTGACACAAAAGCAAATTAAGGAAAATATAAGACAAGAGGACACAACATCAGCAAGCAACGGTTTATAGAAAAAGATAGTATGGATTTTATGGATTTGCCTCCAATCTTTAAATGGGGGGTTGTTGTGTGAACTGACTGTGTGTTTTTAAAGTAATTCTTAATTGATTCAAATGTGTTTGCATAATTGCTGTAATAACATTTAATTGTGTGATTAGTGTAAAGATATGTAATCATGCAATTAGAATGTGTAATTACAATGTGTAATAATATTACACTGTTGTACAAATCCTTTTTAAAAAAACATGAGAAAAAACATGCGTTGCTTTAAAAGCGAGAGTTTTTTGTTTGTTTTTTTGTTTTGTAACCCAGAGTATGAATATATTGCTGAAATTAAAAACTCCTGGAAATAAGTACTTATATATGGAATATTCCAATAGTGCTGCAAAGGCACTGTTTAGGAGACTATAATTATTGGCGAGGACTTAGGGTAGAAATGAAGCTGTACTTTGATGTATTAAATCCAGGGAGGGTAATCTGGGTTTGGATTAGAGAGGTAGGAGAGGGGCTGGACAAAGGAGGAGGAGCAAGAAGCTACAATATTCTCTCTCTCTCTCTCATCAACATCAGCAGTTGTGACTCTGAATTAACAGAGAACAGATAGGATGAATAAGATGTTGCCATGCTTACATGCCAGAATTTACTTTTAACAACTGCTGTAAGGAACGTAGGTCTTGAACTGGCATCTCCAGTGTTCCTATCACTGTGCACATTGGCCCTGACTCTGAGTTGAAGTCCCAACTGTTCCAAATACGCCACACTCCAACCTCCTCATTGACTGCCTGTTGATATAAAGGTCTATCCAGCAGAAACAGGAAGTTGGTTGGAACAACACTTGTGCCTGTGGATCTGGTCCTGAACCTGCTTCCACCCCTGAGCTGTTCCCATCCTTGATTGTCCTGCCCTATTCCTGGTTCAGATTGACCGCTCACTACTGACAGGAGGGAGAGTGCTGGGCTGCCTCAAGGAGGCAGTGGTGCAGCCTCTGCTAAAGAAACCATCACTTGACAGCACTGACTCCCTCACTAGCTATCAGCCAGTCTCTAACCTTCCCTTTAGGTTACTGAACAGGTTGTGGCTCATCAGCTGCAGGAGCATCTGGGCTGCATCAGTTTTTTAGATCTCTCACAGTCCAGCTTTCATCCGAGTTATGGCACGGAGACTGCACTTGTGGCTTTGGTCGACAACCTCTACCGGGAATTGGACCAGGGTCGGTCGACACTGCTGATTTTGTTAGATCTGCCAGCTGCTTTTGATACTGTTGACCACGAGATGTTGGTGACTCGCTTGCGGAGCCAAGCCGGGGTGGGTGGAATTGTTCTTGAATGGTTCCGCTCCTTCCTGGCCAGGAGAACTCAGTGGGTGGTGTTCGGGGATTGTTAGTCATCTTCCCAGGACATCTCATATGGAGTCCCGCAAGGTTCTATTCTATCCCCTCTCTTGTTCAACGTGTATATGGAGCTGCTGGGCAAGGTCATGAGATGATCTGGTGTTTGGTGTCATCACTATGTTGATGACACCCAACTCTACCTCTCTTTTTCATCCAGCTCAGACCCAGCAGTCTCGGTGCTTACAGTCTGACAGCTGTGGAGGACTGGATGAGGGTGAGCCGACTGAAGCTGAATCCCAACAAGATGGAGGGGATGCTAGTGGTTAAGGCGGTGGGTGTGGCATTCCCTGTCATTGATGGGGTTTGTCCCCCACTGGACCCCCAGGTTTGTAGTCTGCGAGTATTCCTCAATTCCCAGCTCTGCCTGGATGTTCAGGTGGAGGTTGTGGCGAGGAGCGCATTTCGACAGTTACATCTGGTGCAACAACTTCGGCCGTATATCTAGGACTTCAACCTGGCCACTATCATCCATGCTTTCATCACCTCAAAACTGGATTATTGTAACGTGCTCTACATCGGGCTACCCATGATGATGGTTCAGAGACTGCAACTGGTGCAGAATGTGCTGGCCTGTCTCCTGACAGGGACGAGTTGCTGTGAACACGTTATTACACCAGTAATAATGAGCACACTCTGTGCTCTGCACTGGCTTTCTATAGTCTTCTGGGGCCGATTCAAGGTGTTGGTGCTTACCTATAAAGCCCTATATGACCTAGACCCTGCCTACCTGTGGAACCGCCTCACCCCCCAGGCTCTGGATCAGCCCCTGCAGTTCGCTAGGAGTGCCCTTCTTGAAATCCCCTGGGTATCCTGGGGGGCGACTATGGGTAGGGCTTTCTTGGTGGCCGCACCTAGGTGGCAGAACTTCCTGACAGCGGAGGCCCAGGTGGCCCCGGATCTTTCCTCCTTTCATCGACAATGCAAGGACTGGCTGTTCTGCCAGGCCTTTGCTGAGGAAGATGGGTGATGGGTTAGGGGTTGTGGGTTAGGGTGGTGGGGTTTCTGTATGTTTTCTCACTTTTCTTTTGACGTCTCCCATTGGGATTGAAGGTTTTATTATTTTTTATTTGTATTTATATTTATTGTATTTATATTATTGTATTTTTCTATTTTATTTTTATTAATTGTTAGCTGCCCTGAGATGCTTTGCAGGAGGGGCGGGGTATAAATTATGTAAATAAATAAATACTGTAGGCCAGCATTAGTTACTAGGAGCAAACTGCCATGACTGTTGATAAAACATAAGGCCTTCTAAGGCTTTGATGGGCCTGAGTTAGCATGAGTGATTCTAAGCTGGGGACAAAGGGATGGTAAGGCCCAGGAAGGTATGTCAGAAGCGAGCAATCTGTAAGTTGGACAGGTCAACTAACGGACAGTTTACAGCAGGGTTTTGTGCCACAAGACTTACCAGCAGGTGGGGACAGAGTTTGGATGGGTGGGTTTAGGGGCAAGGGTAGGAATGTTTAGGGAATTTGATTGTATTGCTTTGTATTTTTATTATTTTTCATCTTGTGTTTTTGTTGTTGTCAGTCAACTGCCCTGAGCTTTCAGGGAAGGGTGGGGTATACATTTTAATAAATAAATAAATAGAAGGGTTTTTTAGGCTAGCAAATCCATATAAGTTCTGCAACTAACTATGATAGTCACATGATATAAAGCATACTTCCTTTGCTTTTATATTAGGAAAAATCATGTTTTTAATTTAATAATTTGCCCATCAGTATCAACCTCTCTTCAGCACAGAGTATTCCTCAACTACTGAACTACTGAGACACTCATCTGCAGATGCAACAAGCAAGACATCTACTCAGGCATAGGGTGTCAATAAACATGCATCTGGCATGCTGGTTACATGTTCTGAGGAGGGGGTGCCACCCCAGCCGGGTCAGGTTGGTGAATGATTAAACGTTTCTGCCAATTAACTGGACCAGGGAGTTGGAACTGGAAGAGATGTGAGGCCGGCTGGCCCCACTCGCATGCTGCTGTTGGCNATGGCAGCTCCTGCGTCATAGCCAGGATGGCAGTGTGAACACACGCACACATTCGGTATGGCCTGCTATGGCTCACCTTGGGTGCAGTTTGTGGGCCTGGTTCCTTCCTTCCAGGCACAAGATCCCCAGGCAGCTGCCTACCCAGTTGGGGCCTGTAGTGAGCCCACATCTGGCAGCCCACTAACAGACTCTGGGCCAGGCGGGTCATAGTGGGCAGTATCGCATTTATTAACACCCTAAGTTTCTGTATGTAAGAGTTTGGCAAGCCATGTGCTAATTGCCTTGCCAGCGATTAGTACATGGCTTGCCAAACTCTTACATAGTACACCATTAGCAGTTAAGATTCTTTCTTTCAGTACGTTTTCTTTTGTACCAAGTACTTATTACTCTGTAAGTAATATATACATTTTCACTGGTATTCCTTCTTTGGTTTATCATTTATACTCAGTCATACTGTGTTTTCATTTATCCATTCATTGTATCCTGCTTTTAAGCTTAAGTAAAACTCTGAATTTCATTTACATGTAAAAGAGACTGGTTTATTTTGGGGACATGGTCCTGGTAAAAGACTTTGTTCCTAGATTTGGTCCTAGGTTTATCCCAGAACCCTACAGATTTTAGTGAGCCCACGGGTTATCAGGATGAGTTCCTTCCTACAGTACTCATTCCTCTGGTCTGTTTCTCTTCTGACTTGGTTCCTGGTTTACCCCCTGGACGTGTTACTTGACTTGGCCTGACCTTCCTGCTGCTATTATTAATTATTTTTTATTATTAATGATTATTTATTTATATAGCATGAACAATGTGCTTGGCACTGAACAGGGGGGCTTACAATCTAGGATGGACAAGGGAGGGGAGACAAAGGAAAGGAGACCATAGGGAGAAACAGGGATACAGCCAGGTTGAGAAGTTGCAGGTGCTTAGCTTAGGTATAGGAGAGAGGGGGTAATGGAATGAAAGGAAAGTAGAAGGAGCATTACTAATTAGCCTGTGGGGAGGGAGGGGGATAAGGAGCTAGGGAAGCCTGCTACTCTACCTGACCTAATTCTGCAAAGTTTGCTCATGTCCCCATGCCTGCAACTGAATTTTGGCCGTGATTCTATCTTCATGCAGGTCCTAGAGCATCACTGAGAGCGTAGACCCTATGAGAGCTTGGTAAATACTTGGCAAAGCCATGGATGAGCCAAAGCCCACTATGTTTGGGCACAATGTGCTTGTCACTGAACAGATCCACGCTTGGGAGAATAGGATCCAGTATGGAGTGACTTTAATGACGCCCTCTATATTCCACTCCATCTTTTTATGGAGCTCGTCTGTGTGTATGCATCTGTGCTCAAATGCCCCGAGGGTGTGATCTAGAGCCTGTCAAGCATCCTTATACAGGTCACCTGCATACACCCCGTCCCTCTGTCTCACGTCTTCCAGGGACATGACAGGGATAGGTGAGGCCAGCTTAAGTAACCTCTGCATGGGGTCATGTGGGAAGATTTCTAGAATCAAAATGCTTTACATGTGCAGACTAGGTGCTGCGCTGCACTAGCTCCTCCCCGGCTTTGAGGTTCAAGGTAGACCTGCGACAGGAGTGGAATCCTGTGAGACCCACCTCCCCACACACAGCGTGGCATTGAGTGAACAAAGTTGTTGACCTACATGCAGCAAGTGCCTCTCATCACACCACATATCCCTTCAAGTGTCGGTGTGAATTTTACAGGGCAAGATAGAAGTGGGAGAAAAACAAGCATTCCTGTGCATGGATTGGCCATTCTTTCTCTGCCCTCTGTGGGCTTGCGTACATACACATGGACTGTCTCTGCTACGTGGCAGACATCTGGGACCTGGGAGCTACTGAGGATCTGTACAGGTAAGTGAGTGACCATGCTGTACATATTGCTGTTGTGGATTCCCTCTGAAAGGGAGTGTTGTTCCTTCTGCTTTGGGCAGAATCAAACTCTCTAGGAGGATGTTGGGATCCTTTTTCCTGATTTTCCAAAGCTTCCTGCTTGGAATTGGTTGTGTTAGGAATGAGACAGACGCATGCCTTCTCATACATTCCCAGCAGCTGGCATGATGCCTCTACTAAAATAAGATAATTGCTGTAGAGCAGAGATGGGGAATTCCCCCCCCCTCCTGCAGGCCATACTGAAAATGAGTACAAGTTCTGAGAGCTAGGTAGCATAGCATAGCATAGCGTTTAATTTATACCCCGCACTCTCTCAGAAACCGACTCGAGGCAGCTCACAAAACAACAAGATACATTTCCTGGGATTTTTCCCACGCAGGGGACCCAGCACAGCAAAAATAACAGCAGTATACAATATATTAGCAATGCAACAATACAAAATCATAAATCCCCCTTACTGACATTCTCCGTCCACCAACACTTTAACAATCAAGCAGTTGGCCCCACAATCTAATCCTTCTGTCCCCTGCTGACACCAGGGAACATTTCGCCCAACTCCACCCCCCTCTCACTGGGGGGAGTCAGCTATACCCTCCTCTCCATCAGTAATTAACATTACCCCCCACGCAATACACACATGCACAGGGTCTGTCACCTCCGCCTCCTGACCCAGCCAAAGGGCACGGTCAAAGGGCAGGCCCCTTTGAACGTGCCCCTTTGACATGCGCCCCCAGCACGCGCCTCCGGCCACTCCCAATGTTAAGGGAAACGGCCCGGAAATTGACTTGCCCCCACAAGGGTGGGAGGAAAAAAGAATCCCGCGGTCCCCAGGTCTCACAAATGGGGCCCCCCGACCCCACAAACCTAGGAGTTGAAGGCAGGGATGTGCAAGGACGGGGGCATGAAGGGGAGAATCCAAATCATGGATCTATGACATGATTTTATTCCCCATCACTGAGTGCATGCCTTCATCTCCACTCCCTCCCCCTGAGCTCACATTTTCCAGACATTGAGGGTAGGGACTGGATCCAGGGGCAGATTCAGGAACTGGAAAGGGGCCAAATAAAAAACACCTATGGGCCACAGGTTCCCCACCCTGGTCTAGCTCTCAAATGGTTTATGAACTGTATTTCATTTAAAAACAAACAAACAACCAATTCATAATTTTCAAAATTAAGTATAGAAGAGATTGTTACTCTCCTTAATGAATCCAGCCCAAATATTTATGATGCATACTTACATTTCACTCATTTGAAGTGAAATGGCTAAATGGTTAATTCCAAGAGCGTACAGACAAGATTGTGAGTTCGCATGCTAAGCATTGTTTGCCTTCAGTTGAGGTGCTTGCATTGTACCTGTTACTGGTATTGTATGAAATTAGTGAACAGTTTGCAAACTATTATCAAGTCTTTGATAGTTGATGGACATGTTAATTATGCCTTAGATTTTGCAGAGGCATGACCCAGATTCTTTTTCAATTCAAATCTTCCATGAATTCAGTGGCATTTTAACTACAGTGAATACACACATTATAATGCAAACACACTAAATATTGGAAGGATTCTTAGTGCAGCAACTTCATTAAAAATCTACTTTGTATTTTTCAGCCTATTACACTGGATTCACGATGGTCCTGCACCTTGTGTGTTCACTATTACCGGGCACCTACCTAGGTGGCAAACTAAGTCTAAGACAGCATCAGGTTTTTCTGAAAGGGCTTACACATCCTTTGAACCACTGTAAATGAATAAATAAAGTACAAGGCAACAGTGAATATGGGACATGGTACCCTGTTTTTCCAGAAGGAAAAACAACATGTACAGTATTCTATATTCAGTCTTCTATTCAAAACCTATTCTGTTAGCCAGGACCCCTGGTCCCCCCTAGAACGGATGTATCCCTCCCCCCACCCCTTGTGATAGCCAACTAACTTGGACCTGGGGGTCGGCAAAGCCCACAGGGGTAACCAAGGGCAAGGAGGCTTGGGGAAAAGCCCCACACTGGATACAAGAGGGGGGGGGCATGAAAAATAAGGATTGGGTCCAACCACCCTAGCTCCTAGCCAAAAGGGACCACTCATGGAAAAATACCAGCCTAAAGGTTGAGAAAAGACTGGAAGGGAGAGCCCTCTGAATAAAGAATGGAGTCATTAAGGAGGGGGGGCTCACTCTGTTGTGACAAAGGACTGGTAGCCATGACTCAGAGCAGCAACATCCTATCTCCGTATTCCCCAAGAGAGACCAGACACACACTTATTGTACCCTGAAGTCTGTCATTTAGTCCTTTCCTTCCCTCCCTCCACCTTTTGTTTACAGTTCTCCTGTGAGTCAAAGAGATCTTTTGCATATCTTGGAGTCACCTTTGTAATGGAAGCAAAAGTTGTGACTTCTGCCCTCGTTAACCCATTGAGTACCCCCAACGACCCTGTGTAGCCTCCCAAAACCTTTTGTTTAGTATCCAATAACTGCCCCTTGTTTTCCCCTCAACCTCTGAGAAATCCTGGGACCCAGACACGTGCAGGTCACTCTGTGCATATCTGAGTTGAGAGATCTCCCAGACTTTGGTCTGCCCCATCTCCTTCCTCCATCCCCCAAACTCCACTGGATCCGTGGGCCACCTGTCCTGTCTCGACAGGCAAGGAAAGGTAACCACAGGTCCAGATTTTCCCAGCCAACTGGGGAAGCCCTGTCTCTCTCCCTCCCTTGTTTGCATTCTCTCGCTCCCCAGCGCTGAGCCAACACCGGACCCCCCCCTTCTCCTACCATACTCCCTGCAAGCCGCTTGTGTTTTCCTCTTTTAAATCCCGCCAGCCAGTGTTTCTCTGTTTTGTAGAGCAATAAACTTGTTGTTATTGAACACCTCTCTCTCTTTCTATTTGGGGAGGGTACATAAACTGCCTGTAGTGCGTACTGTCCTCAGCTTGATCCTTTTGAACACATGGAGACCCCGGTTTAAGTCATTAAGCTAATTCCCCCCTGAAGTTTAAGGAACGGTGGATATTGGGGTACCCACCCCCCAATAGTCACGAATGGGAGGGGGTCTTCTGTTAACAATTCTAGCAGAGATGGCAAATCTCTTGATTTGGTTAGAGGCTTTACACTAACTTTGATTGTCCTCACGTAAATATCATGTGCTGTGTGAAGATCCCACATCCGACTGAACAGAAAGATCAAACAAAATCTGTAGCAGCCCTCCTGCTCCCATGCAAACAGTGTCAGACTAGAAGTAAGGATGTATACGCACATGGATCTATCCTACAGGAGAAGGTGCTCAAAAATATACAGGAGGTAGAAGCTGACAAAGTTCATGACACCATATGCAGAACTGATCCATTACATTCTTGGCATATGAGCCCACTATTTTCAGCAATTGCCATTATTTTCCTAAGAAAAGGGGGCCTTTAAAGCATGGAGTAGCCCAGGTTCTAGACACCACTACTCACCATTAATGAGCTCACAAAGTACTGCCTCAAGCATTCTTTTGGATTAGCTGATGGTATGAACATTTCAGCAGCAGCCAGTTCCTTCAGTGCTGAAAATCCCTTTTAGGCAGGATTCAGTCACAGAAACTGCAGTTGGATTGCAACCAGTCACCCTAACTGCCTCTCTCTGGGCTCACTGCTCCAATCAGAGGGGATGCGTTAGCTCATGAAGACAAACTTTGAACTCATGATGGCCAAGAGCATAGTATTCTCAGTGAAAGGCTTGTGAGGATAGAACTCTCTTCTTCTGGTGAACTCAGTGAACATGAACAGATTGCAAGTTGCAACAGTCTAATATGTAGGGATGAGCGAACACGGTTCGGAAGTTCGGAGTTCGGCCCGAACTCAGCCTGTTCAGACGACCAAACCTGAACCCGAATCCAAACACTAACTGGCCGAACCGAACTAGATCTGAACGTTGAAATGACCGAACAGTTCGGTCAGTTTGGATCGCGTTCGGGTGAGTTCAGGTGGCAAAAACGTGTCACTGGAAGGCAAAACGTGACAGGGAGGGGGAATCAGCTGAGGAGAAGACTTCCAGGCACCAGGGGTGGAGAGGTTTGGAGTAGCAGCCAGCCTACCCAATCACCATCCCTTTTCGCCTCAGACCACTGGCTTCGCAGTCTGCAATTGGCCACGGGCTAGGCTGCATGGAGCCAATAGGGCTTGCGGTGAGGCGGGCGCAGCAAGGAACAAAACTGATTGCCTCCCCCCTTCCTAACACCTTCTAGCTAGTCACTGTTCCTGAACAGCAATTTCAGAAGGCTCCCTCTCTCCCAGCAGTTTTTGTTCCTTCCTATTCCTAATCCATTGCCATCCTCCTCCTATTTCACCCATCCAACCCATTTACCTCCATATTATCATTTATTTAGATTATATTAGATAGATTTAGGTGTTATTTTTTGTTTTTACCCCTCCCTGTGTTCCCTGTGTTCAATCTTCCTTCCTCCCTCCCCCCTCCATTGAATCCTTTCCCTCTCCCTCTTATTCCATCCCTGATTCCCTTCCCCTGTTTTAAGTTTTGGATTTATTTAGAGTAGGATTATTATTAGATTGATTTTCATTTCAGTTTTGTACCCCTCCCTGTGTTCTTTGTGTTTCCCCCTGTGTAATATTGTATATATAGATAGATAGTTATTAGATAGATAGTTACTAGATAGATATACATAGTAGTTAGCTTAGTTATAGAGATAGATAGAGATACAGTGTGTTTGTAGGACAAGGCCTTTGTAGTTAATTATTAGGATATTCCATTTAGTTCAATAGGTTTTAGAATAGTTAATAGCAGTTAGATTTAGTATAGAGATAGATAGATAGATAGATAGATAGATAGATAGATAGATAGATAGATATAAAAAAAGGAACAGCCACTCCAGCCCCAGGACCCGCCGTCAGGGTTCTGGGGCCAAATTACAGGCAGGGAGGGCGGTGGCCAATATGTATCTAGAAGCTGCCACTCTAGCCCCAGGACCCACTGTCATGGGTCTGGGACCATCATTTCTTGCACAGAGAGCCTTCTTCCGAACGCTCGAACCGAACATGACTGAACCGAACGGCCGAAACCGAACGCAGCAACTGAACGGCCGGACCAAACGGCGGAACCCAAACCGCGATCTGTTTGCCCATCCCTATTAATATGGGGCCTCCCCAAAGAGCTGTTTTAAGACACCCAGAACCACTGGAACCAACCACTGTCACATTGTCATTGTGATAAACAGTTGTGGAGGGAGGAGAGGTACAGAATGTACTGTGTTTTTTACTACATAGGATGCTCAGACACTGTGGTAACACTATGGAAATGTATTGAGGAAGCATTAATATACACATTTTCATGCTGCAAATGTAATCCCTATATTTCTTATTTGCCTGACTGTAAAAAAAATATAATGATGGCTCAGATGAAAGCAAGTACATCCAGATGGTGGTGATGCCTGACTACAGCCTCACTCTAAACTATTTATTCTTTTGTTGTTTCATGAGGACACTAGCCTGCCAGTATTAAAGTGCAACTACAGCCTGTGCATGGGTTTTCAGAAGTGTTGGTCAAACAGACACTATATAATAATGTCTAGGTAAACAAAGCTTGATGGAATTCCATTAGGGTGCACTGCCTGTCTATCTCCTACTGGAAAGTCATAACTATCAAGTGCTGTAAACACCATAGATCGATTGGCCTGTGTTGTATTTAGGATGCACCTTAAAGCTGGTGATAGATATCCTTTATTGTGACACATGGCTAATAACTGAAAGGCCCATATACTGCAGCTCATGGCTCAAGATAAAATTTTATGCCCTGTGCATTGAAAAAAAAGGTTACTGACACAGATGTGCATTGAGAACTCAGGTACTGATTGGCTTAGAGACAGACATGACAAAAAAGTGAGTCATGCTTTGTGTTAAGCTTACAGTTTATAACAATGTAACAAATTATTACTGGTGGTGTAATCATGTTCCAGGTGTAAGCAGTGTGATATTATATATCAGGGGTGGGCAATCTTCCCAAGCCCAATTTTGGTACTGTCAAGAGCCACAAAACACTTTACATTGATCGTTGGCTTCCCTCGATCCCAGGGACAGGGCAGTGTGGCTTCCCCTGACCCTCCTTCCTTCTGTCAAAGCTGTGACTCCCAGATGGTCCAGAGAGCAGCAATAATGGCTCAGAACTTACCACCCCTGCTGGAGCATGTAGCCCATAGTCCCCAGGAAACTCTGGCTGTAGCAGCAGTGGAAATGGAGGCCTAGTTTTCTTGTTCCTGAGGGAGCCACATGGACACACACCTAGGCAGTCACTTCTGGCAAAAGCTACAGTGCAGGTTCCTGAAAGCCACATGTAGCTTCCAAGCTGCCATTTGCCCACCTCTGTTATATACAATGCCTACAAGCACGTTGGTAGAAGGAGTTACTCAATCAGTTGGCCGTAGACATAGTGAACTCCCTAGCTGACGATGAAAGTGTGGTTGTTCTCCCATTGCACTTAAGCACTGATAAGGGGGCGTGCTCTCTTGCAGTCTCTGCAGGTCAGTAAGGCAGCTCCCAGTTACCTGGACTCAGTTGGCTGGGATAAGAGATAGTAGGAGAGAAATCAGGAGGAGGCAGGTCCCAAGAGAAAGAGAAGCTGCTCTGAGACTGTTGGAAGCAAAGAAAAGGAAGGTCTGCAGGTTCTCTCCTTCCTTGACTGTAGCTGCAAGGCATTCTGCCTCTTTATAAAAACTAGTTGTTCAATAGTACAGACAAGGTACTCCAGCCAGCAGTCTTGTTGCTTATTGGCTAGCTAGTCAAGTATCAATGTCTGATGTTTTTTGTCCCATACTCCTGTATGGAAGATACTACTTATTTCTTCCTCCCCTCTCACAGACCCTCTTCCATCAAACCCCACTATTTTTCCATTAGTTTCAGGGGACTGGATGATACTACCTAAGAAGGGGGTTGGTCAGAAAGGGTGCTGAAGAGAGACATGCCTCAAGAGGAACGAAGTTGGCTCTTTCCTATTGGGAACAGAAGGTGACAATAAACATGACGAGGGCTGGCTATGGCCTGCTAGGGAAACTCACTGTCACCTCAGTTGGTAAGCGCAATCCTGCAGTGTTCATTCAAACGCTAGCAACCTGTGGGGGAGGCCAGTTGGAGATACCAGGATGTTGGTGATGGCACCAGGGATGGACTAGTGAGAAACCTGAAAGCTATCTGGGTTGGTAAGTAAATGGATCACCAGGACAGTGGTAATATGGACAAGCTAAAGCACAGACACTCCTGAGAAGGCAGTCTGAACTGTGATTTGAAAAGTGGTCTATTAAGGATCTCTGCTAGCAAATAGGGCATCAACAAATGCACTTTAATTGATTTCCTTCGACTTCCCCCCATCATCAATATATTAAACGTTTGTTAAGTCTCATACGAGTGGCTGACAATTGGGTATTCCTGCAGGGACCTACTGCTTGGGATGGGGCTCTTGGAGTAAAGGAGCAGAATGGTGATGAGGGGTAAGGTTTCCAGACAGGAAGCTTGGTGGTAACTAAGTTACCCCAACTGCTGTTCTTGTTTACATCACTGTAAGGGTTTGCTACACTGAAGTCAAGAGAGCTACCAGCCGTAAAACAACTGGCAGATCAGAATTGGATAAATGGCTTCATATTGTCACTATAACACAATTCCTCACAAAGAGACAATCTAAGGGTTGGGATGAAGCTGTGGGTCTCTGTTATGGAAGCAGACTCTTGGGGCATTTATAAACGAGACAAAAATGGTGGCTGATCCCCATGTTGCACAGGGAGATACAACAGGATTTAACAACAGGTTCGACTGTGGTTTAAAGGAGGGAAAGGAGTTGAAGATTAACCCCAGGCTATGTGTCTGAGGGACAGGCTCAATTGTGACCCCATCAATGGAAATTGAGATGGAAGAGGGAGAGGAAGGCTTTGTAAGGGGGGGGGGGGGAAGATGAGTTTAGTTTGGCCATATTCATTTTGAGTTGACTGTGAGACATCCAGGCAGAGATGTCAGAGAAACAGTTTGTGAATTATTAAATGAAGATGCAGCCTGGGAGTTCCATAATTCTAATTCATTGTTGCATGCTATGTCCAAAGTATGGCCAGTTAAGCCACTAGGGATGGGCAAACGCGGTTCAGAAGTTCGGAGTTCGGCCCGAACTCGAACTCGAACCTGAACATACCGAACGGCGAAATGGTAAAACAATTTGGTCAGTTCAGATCGCGTTCGGATGAGTTCGGGTGGCAAAAAAAGGGTCACTGGAAGGTCAAACATTACAGGGAGGTGTCAGTCACTGAGGAGCAGACTTCCAGGCACCAGGGGTGGAGAGGCTTGCAAGAAACGAAACTAATTATCTGCCTCTCCACTTCCCAACACCTTCTGAGCTAGTCACTGTTCCTGAACAGCAGGTGTTGAGTAGGATTTTTAGATTGCTTTAAGTTTCATTTCACTTTTGTAATGAAATGAAACTTAAACCATAAACTGAAACCTTGTGTTATGCACTGTACAGACTCATTGAGTATGTAATGTATGTATTTCACTACAGACTCCTCTTCTATTTGTGAAGATTCCCCCCCATCCCATATATATTGGATGTATATATATCCATATATATCCATATATATATCCATATATATGGATATATGGATGTATATATATCCATATATATCCATATCCATATATATATATGGATACATATATATATATGGATATGGGTATGGGATGGGGGGGATAGATAGATAGATGAAGACAGTTGTAGGAGTTACCTTAGTGATAGAGATAGCGTTAGTGATTTAGTTTTAGTGTTTGTAGGAGTAGGTCTGTGTACTTATTAGATAATCCATTTACTTCATAGCATTTAGAATAGTTAATAGCGGTTAGATTTAGTGTAGACAGATATATATAATATTAGATTAAAAAAAAATAAGAAAACCCCATATAAAAACCAAAAAACCAAATAAAGAACAAAAGAAAACCCAATACAAAACCAAAAAAACATATAAAAAAACCCCAAAACCATAACAACACTTCCCGAGTGGCCGAATGGCCGAACCGAACAGCCAAACGGCCTAACCGAACAGCCTGTTCGGACGAACGAACCGAACAGCCGAACCCGAACGGACGAACCGAACGCAGCCGAACCGAACGGACAAACCGAACGCAGCCGAACTGAATGGCTGAACCCGAACCGCGATCTGTTCGCCCATCCCTATAAGCCACCTGAGCACTGCTGTGCTTGGGTATTTTTCAGAGACTGGTAATGGCTACAAACATTCAGCTGGAAAGTACTGCAAATGGCTGCTGGAACTGGTAGTCCAATGGGAATATGGAGGGTCTGCAGGAGAGAGAATAATAAGGTGGAAGGGAATACTGTACACTGTCTGCTAGCAGATGACAAGAACAATGCCAGATAGTAATTTGTTTTCACATTTGTGCAGATTGTGAGAACAGAGAAATGGTAAAGTGTGATCTTCCTGCAATTAATACTCAATCAGCAAAGCAGCCATGTTCTTTGACACTCCGGATTCTATCATGCTGGCATGCTGACTTTAGTGATGCTTCACAGGGACGCGTGTGTTAGGATCACAGCTTCATTAAGTGAGATCAGGTGTGTGTCACACTTTATCTGCCCTCTATATGCACCCTAACACACCCACAGATTTCACCTGAAAAAAACCTAATTATTCTCCCAAACAGAACACCCTGAGAGTTCCATACTGAAAAAAGTCTAACAAGACTGGATGGTTCTCTTCTGAGTACTACAGAATAAATCTACACTTTTGAGTACCCTTGTCACTCATTGTTGATACTATGAAGGTAATCCTCCACCGTTAAAGATAATAGCAAAACTCCTTTTTACTTTAGCCGCAGAGGATTTGCCCAAAGTTTGTTTGGAGGGTCTGCAAGGTAAATTCAAAGTAAAGAGAGTATCAGGAGTACTTGGTCCCGTCCCCCCAGACACATTTGTTGATTGAGTGATTAAAGTTTATTGATCAGCAAATTTGCTACTATCAGTAATAACACACTATACAAACTTAATAATGTTATAATCATAAAATAGAGGAAGGCAACTCATTCCCCAGGACAAACATCGAAGTGCAAATTCAGACATCAGATCCAAATCATAAACTAAAATAACCAGCGCCAGCTCATGTAAATTCTCGCTAGTGCCGTTAACACAGAATTGCATCTAATGACTTTCAGCAACCTAAAGGACTCTCCGCTCTTGCTGCACAGCCATCACGAACATAGCAATCTGCTTAACTCGCAGAACGTCTGCATTGGTTAATAGTACGGCAAGCATCTCCTCCGGGTCTTGGATGCTAAGGGAAATGAGATCACCAATCCACTGCTCCCTTAATGTTTCATATTGCGTGCATATAAAAAGCATATGTGGTAAAGACTCTACACTATCTGGGCACCGCTTACAAATCCTCTCCTCCGACACATTTGTTAATCTACACCATGGTTGGGAAACCTCTGCCCCTCAGTCTGTTTCTGGCCTATGGGTACTCATCCATGGGTCACTGTGGAGTGCTCTGGGGGATGGGTACCAGATGGCTGCAGAACACTTCTGGGCTGCCAGCCATTTCCCCAACATAAATGGGGCATGCCCCCTGCAGGATGTTCTGGGCCATGAAGCCCTGTTGGGGCACTAGGGTGGCCACTGAGGTATTGCCAGAATAGAGGACAATGATTTGCATAAAAATCTGCATGTGCTAATTTATATTCATTTATGCAAATTTAGTATAATTAAAATAGAAATTACTGTACAGCTCACCATCGTGGGGGAAGACTGTGACCAGGTCCACTGTTGCTGTTGAAGGGAGCCAATGGGACAGCCATGATGCATGGGGGACATGGGTGGGGGGAGTTAAGCCCCCTCTCTCACACAGACACACACACATTCGAGACTCTCTCTCACACACACACTGTGTGTTATTCTGTCTATGCAGTGTGGGTGTGAGACACTAACAAAGACATGCAAAGTATATAAAATAGCAGCCAGGACTACAACTCCAGCAGGGGCATAGCTAGGTGGGAATGGGCCCTGATGCAGAAGATGAATGGGCACTCCAGTGTTCATACTCCTACACGTTCTACGTGCATGTGGTCCCCCCAGACACATGGCCCCCTTGGTGCGGCTGCACCTATTAGAGCTAAACCACAGTACTTCACTTGCAGAAATCATGGTCCATAGTTTGAGAACATCTCTGCTAGGCAGAGACAAATGACCAAAAGTGGACTTTGCCCCAGATGTCTTCCAACATAAGTACCGTATACATTGATATCAGAGGAAAAAGAAGGATTTTCACAGGCTGAGGGAAATGTTTCATGCTTCTTCCTGTCAGCCGTGAAAGCCTAGCTTTTTTTTCTCCCTCTGTGTTGCTTCCCCTCTATTCAACAAGGAAGCAAGTGTTCCCTCTCGCAGCTGCAATGAAAACATGGGCCTGCTTTGTAGGGAATGATGATCAGCATGGACCCTAATATACTCCATTTGTCGCAATGCAAGCTCCAGCTGGGTGGAGAACTTGCTTGAGGGACCAACTCTTCAGATGACATAAATCAGCATAACTCCATTGTCTTCAATGCAGCTACTCTAATTTATACCAAATTAACATCTAATCCCAGATCTTGCTAAAGATAGACGATATAAACTAAGACTCAGTGTGCTGTATATACCCTAACAATAGGTTTAGGAAGAGTGGGCAAAGATAAAATATAGCATCCCCTTTGCTTGGTAACAATTTACTTATACTTTTAAAACTATTTAAAAAGAGCCATTTATTACCTTCCTAGGAGCATATCATTTTTCCTTGACCCCCCCCCCCCCACACGCAGGTAAGGTAAGACACACAGGTATGGTGTGACACACTCCTGGCCTGTGCACAGACGGAATGCCCTGGTGATGAATGGAGTCCAACCTCCTTAGAACCGAGGGTCTGGCAGAGTTGTAAACAATGGAGGCATAATCCAACTCGGAGCGCACAAGAGCCTGGTACAGCTGCACCACAGACTGGCAGTTGGCACCCCAAGAGATATGACCCACAGAACATTCAGTGCCTTCTCGCACTTGACCTGTAGCTGACACATGTGGGGTGGGGGGAAAGTCCGCTTTCTTTCCGAGACAACAGGAAAGCACACCAGTCCCAGCTGCAAATCAGGATCGGGGTGGAGATCCTGCAAAAGCAAAGTGCATGCAGACCGTTTCTTTTCAGAAAACTGAAAGCCATGGTCTGTAGTCCATTGAGAGAGACGTTCAGGACTGTTTGTAATTGCCGCTCAATGAACTGTACACTGGGTGATCAGCAGTAGATCTGGAAGTTGTCCATATACAGGCAGTTGCAAATATCTGGAGGCAGGGAACAGACAATTCTGTTCATGCACACAGAAAACAAAGTGACACTCGAGACACTGCCCTGCAGAACTCCCTCCTCCTGTTCAAAAGTGTATTCATAGGTAAAAGCAAGCTGAACCCAAAACATCCAGTGCTGTAAAAAGTTCTGGATACAAATGGGCAGGTTACCCCACAACCCAAACCCATGCAGGTCTCTCAAAGTACCATTCTTCTAGGAAGTGGCATACATTTTCTTCAGGTCAAAGAACACAGAGACAAAGTGCTCCTGACAGACATACCTCCAGGAGCAAGGTTTCTAGGTGCACCAGATGGTCCAACATGGAGAGCCACATGGGGTGTTGGTAAGCAGACCATTCATCTCCAAGAACCAAACCAAGCGGGTGTTGACCATGCACTTCAACACCTTATACACACAGTACATCAATGCTGTTGGCCAAAAAGTCAAGTTCTGAGGATTGGACCCAGATTTGGGGATAGGAACCATAATAGCTGTATGACATAACTTGGGGGTGGGGGTGGGAGGGGCTGAAGCATCAATACAGGTGGAGGAGTTTACCTCAGTTACCTAACTAGACATGGTTTGTGGAAGTCTATGGCCATTTTTACACAAGACACTCCCACGCGAGCACCCATCTGAAGACGGCGTGGGTGGGCATGTTCTCCCGTGACTCACACACTGCTCACTCATGCCCACGCACAGAGCATTGGGAGAAAACCCCGAGATGCTCCATGCAGGGACATGAGCAGGTGGTGTCGGGGCAGGGGCACACACCCAGCCTGGCCCATCTGAATACACACACACACACACACACACACACACACACACACCGGAAGTGCATCTATGCTTCACTGAGTGCACACAGACCCGAGCCTTGGTTGGGCCAGTTTAAAAACAGTCTTTGGAATCCAAATTTCAAGTGAATATGTGGGATCTTTGACCATTCAGGGTCTTTCTGCCTTACATGAAAGGAAAGGTGGTTTGATGTTTTCGGTAATACCATTTGACCCAGTTTCCATTTTTCAGGCAGCAGTGTAGCTTTGGAAATGAAGGCTCTTTCATCCGATTTCACCTTTATCTTCTGTGCTAAGGTTATGTTCTAGGATCCTCTGAAAAGGCATTAAAATGTACAGCATGAACCATCCCCAAGGCCTTCATTTTCAAAGGCACTGAGCACTTGAAGCCCGACAAGTTTCCACTGGGACTGCCAGCACTCAGCGTCTCTGGGGAATTAAGCCTTTAATGATTCTGTGCTTATGGAAAATTAGTCAACTGTTTTAATCCAGCTCCTAGTGAGTGAAAGCCACATGGCAATGCATATCAAAATGGTGTCGTCTTAATAGTCTGCCAGGATCTGACTGATCTGCTGAGTCTTGCTGTACTAGGTAGATAAAAGGGTAGCGGTTTTGTGGTGCAGCACCAAACACAAGGTTAAAAAAACAAATAAAATTGTAGAGTCGCAGCAGAGGTAAAAATGCAGAACAAAAAAAAGGAGCATACCACAAGCTACCAAACCCAATGTTGAAACTAGGAAGGTAAAAACAGCAGAGGTATATCAGAAGTAAAACTACCGTAAGAAACGGAGCACTGCATTAAAAGCAACCCAGAAAGAGTGGACCCAGCCAATGCCCCCAGCTTCTGAGGCAGAGACTTCTCTTGTGTGGGGAGAGAATAATTTCATAGATCCAAAGTATGTTTGCACTGGCACGCTTTTAAAAGGACAAGAGCATAGCATACCACAGCCACGAAGGAAGGTGCAGCTAGAGGACCAACCAGTCTCCAAGCCTTAAGATAAGAGAAATTCTTATCAACTTTCATTCTGACTGATGCCCCAATAATGTATCCTAGTTTGCTCTTTTGGTTTGGCTGACTGATTCTGTTATGGTTCTGATCCTGCTCTAGTAGCTAAACAAGACCCTCCTCCCCTAGAGACAATTGACACACCTTCTCATCAGAGAGATCAAATGTTAAGGAATCATAGAGACATAACTATCCCTCTTACCCCTAAAAGGGGGCTCAGTGGAACAGAATCTTGAGGCTGCTTTTAGACGAGCGGGTTGCTGTGGCGCAACCCGCTCGTGTGATTTTTCAAAATCCCACGAGGCAGGATTATACGAGACAGAAGTATGGGATCACACGCATTGAAGACAGTCGTGTGTTGGTTGCCAAATGCACGTGTTCCCATACTTCCGTCTCGTGTAATCCCGCCTTGCAGGATTTTGAAATATCGCACGAGTTGGTCGCGCCACAGCAACCCGCTTGTCTAAAAGCACCCCAAGGTCTATTGGTGGGAGCAGCATGGATAATCTTGCTCTACAGATGCCCATGCTGTACCTATTCTGTGGGTAAATTGATAGCGCAGTCGGTCAAATCATAATTGCATAAAGTAATTTTGCTTTTAAAAGATAATTAAAATTCTTTTGGCTCCTCAGGTGGCAACCTCATTCTCAGTGCTATCTCAGCAAAATGTTCTAAAGCACAGCAATCCTAGGAGGCTCAGCATTCTGGCATTGTCACATTACTTTGCCTGCAGTTGAGGCAAATTTGGTTTAAAAGTAAGAGCTGTCCATGCTCATTCACATGGGCATTGTTCTCTGAAATCATGCATACGTTCCATCATGTAGCTCCGGAAATTCACCTAAGTACATTTGCATTCTGATACTTCCCCAGTCTTCTCACACAGAAAACATATGGTGCTGAATTGTTTTGTAGTTTTTCAAGCTGTATGAACATCTTGCTCACGGTAAGTAAAGCTCATGTTGATAAAACAAGGGCGCTTATAAACGAGCCCTCTCCTAAACCCCGCGTTACTCTCCGCAACGTGTCTGATGTTTAAAAGAACATCAGACATGTCCCAAAGAGTAACTGCGCATGCTCGTCCTTGCGGAGCGTCTCTGCGTGTGCGCTCTCTGCCCGCGTAACCCGGAAGTGCAGGTTAAAGCCGGCACACCGGCGATCCACGTCTAAGGGGGAAGGATCGCTGGGCCGGCCGGACGCGGGAAAGACGCTGCTGCCGAGCGCGTCAGACATTTAAAAGGATGAAAATAATGGCGGCTGTTATTGAAGAACTATACTTGAAGTGATCATCAATGGCCCATCACCAAGCTGGAGGGAAGAACTGAGTGGGGTCTTGAAGGTTCTATCTTGGGATTCTTGCTATCAACATCTTTGGGTGACTCTCACATATGTTGATTAAATACGATGTCCATGGGACCCTGGAACATGTATAATGAGCCTCGGATCAGTGTTATGTGTGAGGGAGTCAATGGAAGTTCAACCCCTGCTCTAAATGCCATTGACTCCCTTACACATAATCACGAATCTGGGGCTCATTATACACGTTGCAGGGCCCCACAGATATCGGATTTAATCAGCATATGTGTGAGTTCGCCCTTTATTACTGACTTGAATGAAGGAATGAATGGAATACTTATCAAGTTTGCAGATCATAAAAAACTGGAAGGGGTAGCTAACACCATAGAAAAGAGGATTTAAAAAAAATCTTGATAGGTTGGAAACCTGGGTTGAAATTAACAAAATAAAATTCAACCAAGATTTTTAGGCTGCGGTAGCAGCCTGAAAGTTAAAAGGCACAACCACTCTCCATTTTAAACAGGCGACTGCTGAAGCCCTGAAATGGAGGAAACTGCTTGAGCTCCAGTTCTGAAAATTTATCCATGGGTTCTATTTGTGGGGACCATCATATGTGGAAAGTTTGAAGAAGATCCAACCAGAAAACAAAACGTTAAAACTGTTGAAAAGTTAATTGGTTGTTAACTGGACTATCACATTATTTCTTTACAGATCATTTATCTATCACAATTAGACTACAAACAATTTTTTCAAAGTGCCATAACTGTTGTTTACATGTATAAAAATTTTATACACTTTATGCAGTGAAAGGTTGCTATTGTCAGTGTACACAACTTGATAAAATTGGTCGTACACAATGCAATTCTGTGCAAAAGGACAGAGTTACAGCACTTTGAAAAAATGGTTCATAGTCTAATTGTGATAATAAATGACCTGTAAAGTACATAGTAATAAGATTAAGTACGTACGGTAATAAATTAAGTACATATGTTCCCTTAATATTGATGGTAAATGATGGATTATAGATAGAAAGTCTGGACCTAATTTCCATGCTTTTTGGCGTTTAAGTGTTGTTGTATGTTAAATGTTTTTTGAATTGCAATTGTAATTAATTTTCATGTTTTTTGGATTTTAAGTTAGGGAAAAATATATGTTGTGAAATGGTTTTGAAGAAGAAAGTTTTTTGGTTTGGAAATGGTTCTGCCTTTAACCGTTTT
This sequence comes from Sphenodon punctatus, assembly GCA_003113815.1. NCBI lineage: Eukaryota > Metazoa > Chordata > Lepidosauria > Sphenodontia > Sphenodontidae > Sphenodon > Sphenodon punctatus. Next base: position 12,344,938 of record QEPC01008309.1, read on the forward strand.
TTAAACTGTCAAGTTTTTTGTTTTGGTAATCAATGTAAAGTTCTTCATTTAGCAAAGAGAAACCAAATGTACAAAATGGAGGATAGCTGGCTTGGCAGCAGCACATATGAAGATCTAGGGATTGTGGTTGATCACAAACTGAACATGAGTCAACAACGGGATGCGGTTGCAAAAAAGGCAAATGCAGTTTTGGGCTGCATAAACAGAAGCCTTGTTTCCAAATCAGTGGAAGAAATAATTCCACTCTATTCAATACTTAAGTCTGTTTGTACACAACTCCATTCTGTTGAATGAATTGTATAATGTCATGTATACTCAGATTGTTAACGCTGTATTGTATGAAGTGTATACAATTTCTATACATGTAAAGCACAGACTTAATGCACTGTCAAAAAATTGTTGAATTATGATAATAAATTAAAGTTTAATAATGGAAAATGTGAAAGTTTAGTTTTTGATAAAAATGTATACAAGTATGTATGGTAAGGAATTAAGTACATATATTACATTTATTTTGATGATGATAAAATATTAAATATTGTTCAAATTGTGAATTAATTTCCATGTTTCTTGGCGTTTATGTTTTCTTGCAATGTATGGAGTGGAAGGTTTTTTGAATTGCAATTGTACTGAATTTGGGGTATTTTTGGATTTTCAGAAAAGTATTGTGCATTTAAGGTTTTTTAAACTGTTAAGTTTTTTGTTTTGGTTAATTTAATGGTTTTGTGGGATATGATGGGGGGACAGGTTGGGCTTGGGATTTTTTTGGGGGGGTGGGAGCTAGGGG
>QEPC01008309.1:12360990-12375083 GCA_003113815.1 Sphenodon punctatus
TCTAATAGCCTCCTTTGCATCTCCATTTAGCCACAGTGGTAGACGTTTAGTCCTCCTGCTACCTTTTTTAACTTGTGGGATGCATGTAATCTGGGCTTCCAAGATGGTGCTTTTCAACAGCCTCCATGCCTCTTGCAAACATGTAGTCCTTTCAACTGTGCCTTTTAGTTTTTTTCTAACTAGCTTCCTCATTTTGGCATTGTCTCCCTTTTTAAATTTAAAAGCCAGTGCTGTCCTTTTAATTAGCTTTCTCCCTCCAGCAACTATGTCAAATTTGATTATATTATGATTGCTATTGCCTAGTGGCTCGGCCACAGTTACTCCTTGCACTAGTTCCGGTGTGCCACTTAGGACTAGATCTAAAGTAGCTCCTCCCCTCATTGGTTCCGGAACCAATTGCTCTAAAAAGCAGTCATTTATGGCATCCAGAAATTTTACCTCTGCATCCCGGCCCCGAGGAGACATTCACCCAGTCAATATTGGATTAGTTGAAGTCACCCATTATTATTACGTTCCCAGTTTTAGTAGCCTGTTTAATCTCTGTTAGGATTACATAATCAGTCTCTCTATTCTGGGCTGGGGGGGCGATAGTATAGTCCCACTGCTATACTCTTCTGCTTGATACCTGGAATTTCAATCCATAGGGATTCGAGGGAACAGTTTGTATCCTGTAAAAGTTTTATTCTACTTGCCTCAATGCTGTCCTTAACATACAGAGTCACCCCACCACCAACACGATCTCCTCTGTCCTTTCGATATATCTTGTACCCTGGTATTACAGTGTCCCATTGGTTATCCTCATCCCACCAGGTCTCTGTGATGGATTGCCTATAATGTCTAGATCTTCATTTAGCCCTATAAACTCTAATTCTCCCATCTTACTTTCTAGACTTCTAGCATTAGCATATAGACACTTAAATGTATTATTTTTATTCTTCTTCTTAATGGGCACATTATAGGTAACTGAAACAGGTGCTCTGGAATCATTATGTGTCTGTCCTCCCCCACGTTCCACCTGAAATCCCTTGCCATTTATCTTATCCTCAGTCTTAAGATACTCTACTTCCTCTAAAGTAACATCCTTTGGCGATGTCACAGCCTGAACCGTGCACTCCACAGTGCCTGTCAGCTTTCCCCCAAGTTCTAGTTTAAAGACTGCTCTATCCCATTTTTAATTTTTAGCGCCAGCAGCTGGGTTCCATTCTGGTTAATGTGGAGTCCATCCCATTTGTATAGGCTCTCCTTTCCACAGAAGACTCTCCAGTTTCTAATAAAACTAAAGCCTTCCTCCTTGCACCAATGTCTCATCCATGCATTGAGACTCTGGAGCTCAGCCTGCCTCTGGATCCTGCGTGCGGAACGGGGAGCACTTCCGAGAATGCTACCCTGGAGGTTCTGGACTTCAGTCTATTACCTAGCAGCCTAAATTTGGCCTCCAGAACCTCCCTCTTACATCTACATATGTCATTGGTTCCCACATGGAACACAACAGGCCCTCCCCAGCACTCCCTAGGATTCTGTCTATGTGTCGTGTGACGTCTGCAACCTTCACACCAGGCAGGCAAGTTACCATACGATCCTCACGGCCACCAGCAACCCAGCTGTCTACATTCCTAATAATCGAATCCCCAACTACCACAGCTGTCCTATTCCCACCCTTCTGGGCACACACCTCTGGAGAAATATCCTCAGTGCGATATTTGTTATTAAAACCAATGGTTCAGAAGTGATATACATTCCCAATTCACTGTGTAAAACCTAATCCCCACAATCTCCATGCAAATTACTAGAGACTTGCTCAAGGAGTTGAGGCAGAGCAAACAAGCAAAAAACCCAAAACTCTTCCTCTTCCTGGCTCATCTTGTTCTGAGGCCACCAGACCACGGTGCTTCATTCTGTAGGCAATCTTATTACATAGTTCATTACTAATCTCCCAGCCCACACACTCCTTCCTCTTACTGTCTATTACATGGTAACTCATTGATAGTACATCAGAGGCATTCATATGACAATGCAAAAATCCTAAATAAATGAAAATAGCAAGTCCCAAGAGAAGTATGAAAAAGGAGGAATGTATTGAGGCATAAATGATGAAATACAAAAGAAATTGGGAAACAGAAGGGTAGCTACAAAAATATTGTCTCTAATGTCAAGCGAGTTCTTTAATACTAAAGGAATCATTGTAATTTAAACATTTTTTAGATTTGTGAGCTAAAAAGCATTCAAACTCGCAGCAAATTAGTACTTGAGAGTGAATCCCCCCCCCTTTTTTTTTGCTGAAAAGAAAATGGATATAATTTTAAAGTATTTGCCCTTGAGGTAGCCTAGAATGATACAGTTCTGTAAGCAGTCTTACCTTTGTTTTCCAGCTTGAGTTCCTCTGCTAGCAAGCTATCTTGTCTGTTGCCAAGCACAAATGCCAGGAATGAGAGGATCAGGGCATCCAGGATTCCAATAATAGCCAAGATATATGCCCAGCGGACTGAACAAGCCCCCAGCCTGTACTTGTCTGTCTTTTCACCACACATCCGTTTTACCTCGGCTGAGTCCCAGCCATCAGGAAAAATCATACAGCCCAGGATGAGGCAGGCAGCTGGGAGAACAAAGAAACAAAATGACATGGTGTAACTAAACCGTGGTTCTTGCAAATGTCTACATGCTTTAGCATTAAAATACCATCCCTTTGTGATCCAGAGGTTGAGAAACAGGTTACTTCCAAAACAAATACAACACATGGTTAGTCATGAAGTGAGACTAGATATTTAGTGTAGAGTTAAAAAGACCCATCAGCTTGAAGGTTATTAAATGAAAGAAAGAAAATTAAAAGCATGGAGCATAAGCAGAATTTTAGTTATACCTTCTATTGCTGTGTAAAAGCCCCCACAAAAGAAGAAAAAACAGAGCAGGCTGTTGAATGTACTCTACAGGTCAAGAAGAGCTGCCAACACGACCAGTGCAACGGAATGCATCAGCTATAGTAACTAGAGGTATGCATGTCATTTTTGTTATCACAATAACAATAATGAAAATTGTCATTTTCGTTACTGCAATAATGAAAATGACAAAAGAGAATAACGACAATAACAAAAACGACAACTGAGAATAGCGATAACAAAAACGATAACAAAAACCAAAAATGACAATGTTGTTAGCGTCGTTGTTATTATTAGTGCTGTGGCAGTTGGGTTTTGGATGGAAAATCTGGAGAGGGGAGTAGGGAGCAGACATCTTGGAGTATTAACAAGGTTGAACTCTTGAACTGTGCCTGTGTTGGGAGGGGCGAGCAGCTCAGCAGTATCTGATGGATGTATCACTGGCCAATGAGCAGCGCAAGCAGGCCCCAGCAGTCTCATGGCACTCTGTGATTGCTCAATGTCTGCTGTCTCCCACAACCAATCAGGGAGGCTATGGGGGAGAGCAACGCAACCCATTATAATGGGAGGACCAGGTTTTTTCTCCTTGTCTTGCAAGAGCTCTGCTTGGCAGGTTGTGTTTACAGAACTGTGGTGCTTGCACACAAGAAAACCTCCTCCCTAGCCCTCATTGTATTACCACCAATATCTTACCTTCCTCATACCCTACATTTTACCTTCTCCCTTTCCCTACCCTTCTCCCCCTGTACATTATATATATATATAGGTAGTATAGATTAGATTTATTTGTTTATTTTAAACATTTGTTAGTCGACCCCCATGCCTACGGCATCCCGGGGTGATGTACAATCCACTAAAACATTCATTAAAATAACAATTTTTTAAAACCCTTAAAAGCACAACAATATAAACCAAAACAGGTTGGGAGAATAAAATAAAAATAAAAGGTAGGGAAGCGTTAAAATTCTAACCCACCCTCCTCCCCTAAGGCCTGGGTGAACAGCCAGGTTTTGCAAGCCCATTGGAATGTTAAAAGGCTCAGGCCCAGGTGAGCTTCCTCCGGGAGGGAATTCCAAAGGCGTGGCCTGGCCACCGAGAATGCGCTCTCCATTGTGGCCCCCCGCTTGACACGGGGGATCTCCAAGAAGGCACCCCTGGCAGACCGAAGGAGCCGCTCTGGGACGTGGAAGGCGAGGCGGTCCATGAGGTTCGAGGGGCCCAGACCGTGAAGGGCCTTATAGATCAATACCAATACCAATACCTTGAACCTGGCTTGGCACGCTATTGGCAACCAGTGCAGTGTCCAGAGCACCGATGTTATATGTTCCCGATGACGCATCCCCGTCAGGAGCCAGGCCGCTGCATTCTGCACCAACTTCAGCCTCCAAACCAGGAACAAGGGCAGCCCCACGTAGCGCGCATTACAGTAGTCCAGCCTTGAGGTAACGAAGGCATGGATGAGGGAGGCCAGGTCTGGCCTGGAGATGTATGGACGCAGCCTCCGCACTAGATACAACTGGCAGAAGGCGGCCTTCGCCACCACCTCCACCTGTCGATCCAGGCGGAGACTCGAGTCCAACACCACCCCCAGACTCCGAACCTGCTGAGCTATAGGAGGGCGAACCCCCCAAATCAGGGGGGCCGACACCTCCCTCGCCCTCCCCACCACCATCACCTCCATCTTATCAGGGTTGAGCTTCAGTCTGCCCTGCCACATCCACTCCGCCATGGCCTCCAAACACTGGGATAGCAACGAGACAGCAGGGTCTTGGTCAGCTGAAAAGGAGAGGCACAGCTGAGTATCATCAGCATATTGGTGACATCGCACCCCGAATCCTCTCATGACGTCCCACAAGGGCTGCATATATACATTAAATAATAAAGGAGACAGGATGGAACCCTGCGGAACGCCACAGGACAAGGCGCGGGGGCAAGATGTTTCAGCTCTCAGCACCACCCGCTGGCTTCTTCCCGAGAGGAATGAGTGGAACCATTCAAGAACAGTCCCGTCCAGACCCCCCAGGTCTCGCAGCCGTCTCAACAGCAGCCCATGGTCCACGGTATCAAAAGCGTCAGAGAGATCTAGCAGGATAAGAAATGTAGAACATCCTGCATCCATCTCTCCGGCGGAGGTCGTCAACCAAGGCCACCAACGCCATCTCAGTGCCATAGTCGGGACAGAACCCAGATTGAAAAGGGTCCAGGAAACCGATGCCATCCAGATGCGCCTGGAGCTGGATCGCCACCACCCGCTCAATAACCTTCCCTAAAAAAAGGAAGGTTAGAGACAGGTCGGTAGCTGGCGAGTGCATCCACATCTAATGATGTTTTTTTCAGCAGGGGGTGCACCACAGCCTCCTTGAAGCAGGGCGACAACTTCCCCTGCTGTAAGGATGTGTTAACCACTCTCGCCAGCACCGCCCCCAATGTCTCCCTGGATGCTTTCACCAACCAGGACGGGCAAGGATCAAGTTCACAACTGGTGGCTCTCAGAGACCCCAGAACATCCACCGCATCGGCCGGCATCACTTCCTGAAACTCCCCCTACAAAGCTGGACCAGACGGGGCTGCTGTCTTGTTGCTATCCCAGTGTTTGGAGGCCGTGGCGGAGTGGATGTGGCAGAGCAGACTGAGACTCAACCCTGATAAGACAGAGGTGATGGTGGTGGGGAGGGCAAGGGAGGTGTCGGCCCCCCTGATTGGGGGGGGTTCGCCCTCCTGTAGCTCAGCAGGTTCGGAGTCTGGGGGTGGTGTTGGACTGGAGTCTCTGCCTGGATCGGCAGGTGGAGGTGGTGGCGAAGGCCGCCTTCCGCCAGTTGTATCTGATGCGGAGGCTGCGTATATACATCTCCAGGTTGGACCTGGCCTCCCTCATCCATGCCTTTGTCACCTCGAGGCTGGACTACTGCAACGCCCTCTATGTTGGGCTGCCCTTGTTCCTGGTTTGGAGGCTGCAGCTAGTGCAGAATGCGGTGGCCCGTCTGATGGGGACGGGTCGTCGGGATCACATAACACCTGTGCTCCGGACTCTGCACTGGTTGCCAATAGCGTGCCGAGCCAGGTTCAAGGTATTGGTAATGATCTATAAGGCCCTTCACAGTCTTGGCCCCTCATAACTCAGGGACCGCCTCGCTCTCCACGTCCCAGAGCGGCTCCTTTGGTCTTCTGGGGGTGCCTTCCTGGAGGTCCCCCATGTTAAGCGGGGGGCCACGGTGGAGAGGGCATTCTCAGTGGCCTGGCCGTGTCTTTGGAATTCTCTCCTGGAGGAAGCTCGCCTGGCCCCAAGCCTCCTAACATTCCGGCAGGCTTGTAAAACCTGGCTGTTCGGCCAAGGCTTTGGGGAGGGGGGTTCTATTCTGTCTCCACTATTGTTTAATATGTATATACAGCCCTTGGGGGAGGTCGTGAGAGGGGGGGATAGTGTTTTTATTCTCCCCGCCCTTATTTTTATTTTTTTTATCCCTGGATGCTTTAATTATGGATGTTTTAAAATGTTTTTATGAATTTTAATTGTACGTCGCCCCGGGATGCCGTAGGCATATGGGGTGACTCATAAGTGTAAGAAAATAAATAAATAAATAAATAAATAAAAATCTTGCTCCTCTTTGGAGAAGCTGTGTTGTAGAGTGAATATATGGGAAAAACAGAATGGCACTGGGTGATTGTTAGCTTCATGAATCATACCAACCCACATCTCCACATAGAGATGATAGTAAACATCTACCAAACAGCAGTGCGTCACACATCTGTATGTGATGAACTTCACTTCTTCCTAGTAGTCATTTGAGAGGGGTCCTAGCTACCCAGCCATGTGAACATTTGGGATCTACTCTTTCCTGTTCCTGCAGGTGATAACTCAGTTATGCCTTCACACTAGTACAAAACGGGTAATGGGCTTAGTATTTGCAGGTATTTTTCACAATTTCAGACAGTCCTTTGGGTACCTGTCCATGACCTAAAACAGGTACTGTCCATGACCAAAACTGGGTACTTTTTCAGGTATTTGATTTGGGGTTTTTCATTTTTTCAGTTCAGTTATTTTGGTATTTCAGTTGATTTTTTTTTGCAGTTCTGCATATGCAACAGTGCAAGTCTCGCCAAACTAATGTAATTGAAATACCAAGAACCAAACTGAAAAAAATGAAATAAAATATTGAAAAACAATTTGGGTATTGATGAAGTGCAAATGGGAATTGGATATATTACCCAAATCACCATATTCTGTTCGGGTAGTACAAATTTGTCAGATTTACCCTTTTTTCAGGGTACCCATTTCAGCACTACTTCACACTCTAAGGAGAAGCAAATTTTCTCCTTTTGTGAAAAAACAGGAACGTACATCACCCGCTGGAACTACTGCATGGTAGCTTGGTGGGATCCTGGCTATGCTATCTGATAATAAGATCATGCCCTTTTGAGACTGTGGGACAGCAACCTACCCAGCGGCAGTGGCCCCCTTTCCTGGTGCTCTGCTGGATGCTAAATTGGATTCCTGCCCTGCTGCCTCACTGAGGTGTCAGGGATGTGAGAAGCTCCTTATAAATCGTGTCAGCCAAATCAGGGCAGGGCTAGCTACATGCTACACAGAGAGCTGTGCTTTCCTTCAGTCCGCACCTCTAGCAAAGCAGCACAAACAGACTCCCCAGTCTTACTACTATGACCAGTTGTAGGGACCCAACCTCAAATTATTGGTTAACTAAATCCAAAATATTGACACAGAAAATAAGCACATGACATCTCCTGGGAAATAAGGGGACAAATGGACTGTCTAGAATGGACTGTGCCCGGTTCTCCACGGTGTTTCACTGGCAGATAGTGTTAACACGCAGGAGAATCACATCTCTACTTTCAAGGACATTGCTTTCTTAATCATGTTACATTGACTTTCACCTCAGGGAGAGAGCGAGAGAGCTGTTGGAATAGGGGGCAGAGCAATTGGGTATTGATCCACAGATTTCATATTAATGAATGGCATGCCAATTTTCTACAGACCTAGGGTCAGAAATCTAGGGTAAACATTGGGAGATATATGGAATAATTCTTCTCACACTTCCATATGCACACACAAAACTGCTGTAAAAATAAAATCCTCTACAATGTGTACCTTACCCCACTTGAAAGTAAATGTATCTTATGGCACAGGGGTGGGCAAGTGCTGGAGGAAGTATGGTCAAATGGGAGGATTTTATGATATATGGTAGACGTCCCAAAATCAAGGTTGGAGACAAGGGGTGTAAAGAAATGAGATGGGGTCTCACAGTGCCCCCCTTTCCTCCAAGTTACCAGCTCATGTACAGGGCACCTGCCAGATGTTTGCTCTGGGTTTACCCTGGGTTGGGCTGGGGTTGTTCTGCACGGCATTACCCCCAGAAAGGCAGAGCATTGGCACAGCCTGAACTAGGGCTGCCTCCCATTTGATGAAGGGGGGGCCACAGGGCAGCCGACATTCACCACCATAGAGTTGTAGTTGCAGCCTAGAGTGGTCACAAGAGCAACTGCAACTCTATGGTGGAGGAGGGGAGAGCAGTGTGCAGGCTGACCACAGCCAGGGGAACTGCCAGCCTATCTACTGGGTACCTCTCAGGGCCTGGGTGAAGTGGCTGCAGGGGTTGGGCACCGAGCAGCTCTGGGGTCCTGTGGCCTCCCAGCCTGTGTGTTAACACCCACGGTAAAAGAAACAACAGGATGTCAGGTGTGAGACCACCTACTATTGTCTTTATTGCAATTCTTTGAGAACTCTGCAGCAAACAATAGATGTAGGGAACTGTTGTTTACTCAACTTTTAGTAGCTGCACGAATTACAAATGTAATGAGATGGAAGAAGAGTGGCAACTTTAAAATCACCAAATGGTTCCAAAAACTTTGGAAAGGATAAATGATGAAAAGTTAACTCATCAACTCCTCCACCATTGGGATTTTTACCATTGATGCCAGTGCATGGAGGATTGTACTGTTCATCTCCTTGAGGGAAGAAGGAAAAATGATAGCTACTTAGAAATCTGGTGAAAGTTCATGGAATTTACTGGGAAAGAACCGTTTCCTTCCACGAAACCAGAAAGATTAAGAACTTTTTTTCCAGTACTGAAAGAGTGTTTAAGTTAAAGGTTTAATACCAAAAGGAGGGGAAGCAGCTTTATATTTCTCAGAGGTTGTTTTTAAAAAAAACTAATAATTGTGAGAGATGTGGCGGGGAGAGTGGGAATCATACAGCAGGAGAGGAAGAAGCAGGGAACTATGAAGAGAGACTAAAATGTGAGGCTGGTGGGCAGAGAAGCACAAGTCTGTCTTCTATGAAAAAAGGTTTTCAGTTAAATGGACACTCTTTGATGGAAGATAAAAGAACTGTCTATGTACAGCAGTAGATCAGATGTATTTCTATATGTTAAGCATACATTTGATAAGGTGTATGGATTTGTTAATTAACAACATTATATAAATGATTGCAATACCGTATCCCTTATTCATGGAAATAACCCTGTTGAAGTCAATTGGTCTATTAATCCAGTTGCTAGGCTATGAATGTATTGGAACGTAATCAATATCCAGAGCTTTCAGTCAAAAATGATAAAATCTTTAGCTGGGTCCCCAAATCATGAGATGTTTAAAAAATAGTAATTGTCTGGTTGTTTTTGTCTTGTAGTTTCTGAGCCACTAGGGTACACTATGATCATAACAAAGAGACCTAGAATCTTACGATTAAAAAAATGCAAGCATATAGTCCCACTGGTTAATCACAAGACTTCCAATTCTGAGCTTTCAAAAATTCCTGAAACATGTGATAAAAGCATGGGAGATGGAAATCCTGAATATTATTGAATACATAGCCACCATCTCAGTGTTAATATTTATAAAGTTATTTTATCTAAAATTTTATTATTTACAAAAAAAATATATGAAAGTCTATATCCATTCATTAAAAAAAACTGACCATGTTTTGGCTTTTCTGTGTTGAATGCATATCTTGTCACCTATGCTTTTCTGACCTCTGTCACTTTGGTGTGGTAAAGAATATGCGGTACACTGTTCTCCTAAAAGTGCATCCAGACAATATAAACTTGTCTCTGGTAGTGCTAGATTTGAATGTATGTTTCAAAGAGGGGCACTGGGTTTCCTTTGAGGCATAGCATACAGAGCCTTCTTGTATAGGTCGATTTCTTTAATGGGTAATTCCCAGGAATTTACTTACATTAATAGAAAAACAAATCTTGAAAAATCTCAATAAAACCTATTATGGCAAACATCACTCTGTTGCACTGTTACACAATCTTCCAACTTCTCTTCTCGTGCACAAAAGCAAATATTTAGTGTGAAATCCTCTGGCAGCTTAGTGCCAGATCCAGCAATTAGGGCCAGCTCCTTGAAGTACTATCAGTCTTGGTAAAGACCAGGCTTCTTGTTAATTTTTGTTGTGCAGAGCTCTAGGAGAGGACAACTGGAGGAAGCAGTACAAAAATTTGTCCTCTGCCTTGTTCTCGGACTAGAGTTAATTGTTGATTGGCTCCCTAGAAATCAGTTTTAAACTTTCAGCAATGTCATTAAATGTCTGGTTGCTCTTGAATTAAGCCTACAATTTCATTCCGCTTTCAATGTCTTGAAGAAAGCCAATGATATAAATATAACCAAAATATGCACAACTTCTGTAAACAAAACAGAGACTTTAAGTTTTAAAAAGCAGGGGACATTTGGCGAAAGAACCCTTCTCTAGATTAGAACTTCCCTTTCTCAGAAACCTTAGTCATGGTGACCGTAACAGGGTATGATGCCCAGGGTATGTCTTCTCGGGATCCATGCCCAACTAAGGCCAGCCCATATGGGATCTTACCCAAGTGTTCTTTATTATATAGTCCACACAGGAGGTTCAGGGGTACCTCTTCCTTAGGCCCTGCCTGGCTAGGCACAGTTCCTCCTGGCCAGGTATCAAAACCCCCATAGTCTCTGTACTCCAGCAGCCTCAGGCTGCTGGCTCAGTTGCCCCCTGTAGCACTCAGGTAGAGCTTTTCTCCAGGCTCTGCTGGCCAGGCACAGTCTCTCCTACAGCCAGCCTCATAGACAGAGCCCTCCCTGGATCCTGCTTCCCCTCTCTGCATCTCTCTCACAGGGCTCAGCTTAGCCTCCTCTAGGTTTAGGGCTGACCAAACCACACCCAACCCAGCTGGCCCTACTCAGGCCCTTGGTTGCTAGGCCCTGGAGACTAGGTCAGCTGAGGCACCTTAAGGCACCATCCTTTCATTTTCCATTTCCATTTAATTTATACCCCGCGCTCTCTCCAACGGACTTGAGGCGGCTTACAACAAAAGAAATATACAATGCTGGGTCTTTTCCACAAAGGGGACCCAGAAAAAAAAACAATCTAACATAATATACAATTTAACTTCCAAAAATACAAAAAATTACAGGTAATCACAATAAAAATAAAAATACCCCCCCCCCCCGCCTTACTTAGCTAACATCCCAATCTGTCATTTCCTCCATAATAACGGGATAAGTCCCACAAGCTGTCACTCCTTCCCCTGCTGCCACCAGGGAAAACCTTACCACCTCCACCCTTCTCTCACCAGGGGGAGGTGGTTCCACCAACTTTAAATCAGAGATCATACGAAGGTGACAGACATCCCCAAAATCCCCAACCTCCACTCCAACCCCCGACCGTACAGAGTTACAAGACAACACTTCTCCCCTGGCATCACTTCCTTCACAACTTAACATTCCTCTCCTCGAACCCCCCCGACTCCTATCAACAACTAATTACGAGATGGCACTACCGGCTGTCTCCTCTGCACTACACCCCCTTCCTTGTAATACCCCTCTCTCTTTCCTCACCCCACCTTCCCCCCCCACTTCACAAAACTGCCCCACAGCGGGAACTCGATGGCAAGAAACCCCCTGCATACCTAAATCCAAAACCAAAATATAACCCAAGAATCAGCTGCTCCAAACCATACCCCTCCACTATTAAAGTCCTGATCATAAATTCCACATCAACCAAAGAAAAGATTCCCACCCCTAAGCCCCGACAGGCCCCGAAGGGCCCCAAAGGGCCACACCCTGCGGCTCGCGGCCCTGCGGCTCACGGCCCTGCGGCACAGCCGCAGGTGATCCCCTTTTCAAGGTCCCAGCAGCTTCCGGTGACAGGTGAGTGGGGGTGGGGAGGGAGTTCTCAGTTCAGGTGCCCCTAACCCCACACTCACTCAGCCCCTCTTTTCTGTTTCCAGGTGGACACTCGCAATCAGTCAGCAGCCCTGTACCGCCTCAGCGGTTATGCCCTCCAGGATGGTGCTACCTAGGGCCAGGCTCAGGTACTCAGCCTGACCCTACTCCAGTTATGTTCTCTGCTCAGAAATGTGCAACACAGACTTTGCAGCCCAGAGAAAGGAGAAGAATATGGTGATTTTGAGCAACCTTGTACCCTCCCAGTTTTGGGCTGCTTGATTGCTTCTGGCTTGATGTAGACAGCATGGAGGCTTGTTTAAGTTGCAGTAGCCTGTTCCCTACAATATCGTGGTGGAAATGCTGCCTAAAACTTCTACAATGCTATGTACTGTGGCACTATCTTGAAACACATTTTCCATGCCCATCCCTGTCCCTTGGTTTGTGAGGGAATCCTCAGAAAATAGCCTTCTGGTTTTCTATTACAGATCCTCTACCATGGCAAAGCCTCCTCCAACCAGAGATAAAGGTTTTTTTGAGTCCCTTTACTCTTTTGAACCAACACTAATGGCCTGTGTTAATTTTACAACTCATTCTACTCTACATTCAAACATTCTCTTCTAGCATTAGCATTCTTTCTCCCAGGTAGTGAGAGTCAACACAGTAATGCATGTGCCAGCAGAGAGTTAGATTTTGGATTTCTAATTTGATTTACTCAGCTGTGAAAAATAAATAGATGGTAGGATTCCTGGAGACTTTCAGTATGAAAAAATAGTCCAGACAATCATAAGGAGCCTCCTCCACCCTTTGCATCTCTCAGGCCACTAAATTCTGCATGAGACCAAGGAAAGATGGAGACTTTCTAATCAAACAAGGGTGAGAAACATGCATTTGTATGCCACTTACTTTCGCACCAGGTTTTGAGAAACACAGTGGAGCCTTGTTGAGTTGAATTTTGTGGGATTCTGATAAAAGCCTGATTTAATGGTAGTTTAGCTCATGCAGAACTTAAATAAATTGAGCCAGACAGGTTTTACTCAAGCACTAATTTACCCTCCCAACTAAAAATATCAGAACTGTTGAGTAAATAAATTATTTCTTAGTGCTGGGTGGTTAAAATACTGAGCTTGCAATGCAGTGTAGCAGTACTTCTGTTCCTGCTCTTCACCTGAATTGCAGGGAACAGAAGTGTTCCACCTGCCTGCACTGCAGGTCCCAAACTGGGCTCTAAGCCTGCAGTGCTCCCGTTCCCTGCCATTCACCTGAGCAGCAAGGGTTCTCCATGTACCTTTTAACATGTAAGTTATGGGGGTAAAAAATTGGACTTATCCAATTCAAGAAAGATCGGAAGCTTAGAAAAATTTATTTTTTAACTTTATCAGAAATTTCAGTTATGCAAGTTAGACTTAAATGGATCCCACTCTAACAAGGCTGAAATGGATCTGCAGTTCTATGTTCACAAATGTAATTCACATTTGGCCACATGACTGACTATCCAAATTATCTTGGCCATGTATGCAAAATTCATTCAGCTTGGTAATTTCACTTCTCTTAGGTCCACTACTTTGTTTACTTTCTTATATTGTTTTTTGGTATTAATTTATTTGGGTTTCAATATTTTGTGAACTTCAGCCATACTATTTAGCACTAAACATTAAGCTAATGGAATACCGAAACTGAGTAAGTAAATAACTGAAAATGAAATAATGAAGTCAACAAAGTAACTGAACTAACAAAAGTGAAATGACCACAATGAATATTTGGTTCCACAACCAAGTCAGGAAATGAACTGTGCTAATGGCTAAGTGCGCAGTACTTGGACCAGGAAGGGGGGGGGGGGGCAGGAGGCCACTGTCTCCTCAACCTGGAAAGGTCGGTACTGGCAGAATTTCAGCTTCATCGCCGAGAGGTTTCTCCACAGCCAGGGGAGCTGCCTTCATCCCTGTAGTCAGTTTCACCAGGAAGCGCTGTCTCTCCCACAAGGGAGGAACACAGCTTAACCTACTCAGTGTTACCGTGGCAGTCTAAACGTTGGGGACCCAGTCATTTTCAGTTCGGGGGTTGGTGTTTCCC
>QEPC01008309.1:12379755-12403419 GCA_003113815.1 Sphenodon punctatus
CCGCAGCCGCAGCCCTCGGAAAGCTACCTCTGCCGTACCGTGCCACGATGTGCGGAATAGGGGTTGCCGTCGGTAAAAGCTGCCGCGGCGGTATACCGCTACAGCCCTAGTGGTGGTCAGAATGATCAGCATGAAAAAAGGGGGTGGGTTAGGTCCCCTTTGAATTTCTCCATTTTATTTTTGTAAAAATTGCTGCTTTGCAAGTAAATCCCGAGAGGAAGCTTGGACTGGACCAAAACACACACTTTTACCTGTAGGAGTCATGCTCAGTCTTTAGGGCACTGGGTAACTGTGAGGTGTTAACACACCTTTGGGACTTGTGTCCTAGGGGCTTTGGGAGGCTCCTGGGGTGATGTGCTCAAACCCAGTTACTGCCTCTAGGAAGAGCCAGTTCTAAACTGCTTTTTCTTCTCCCTCTCGAACCATCCCCTCTCCATTGGCCAGCCTGCTCTTTGTCCCCTGCCTCCCCCTATTGTCAGGTTTCACCAAGCAGGCACTGAACTTCAAGTGACCACATGCTGAAGATAGTTATAGGGCCACAGTCATGGCCCTATAGTTAAGGCGGTAGCAAACTTGCATTGAACAGCGCCTATGCTGTTCAATGGGAGTCAGTAGAGCAAAAACGTCAGATTGGCAACCATTCTAGCTTTCCTCCAGTAACACATATTTTCTGTGATTACAAACAATGAAGGGGAGTCCAGAGGCAGGGTGGGGGCTGAAAGTGCGTGTGTGTGTGTGGGGGGTTCCCCATCCCTCACCTGCCTCTGCTTGCTAGTAGTGCTGTAGCAGCAACAGCGGGACACGATCATGCTCACCATATTAAAATAATAGGCCATGTGATGGTCTCTAGCTCCTCTAGTATAAAAAGCACTCTCCCCCTAGAATGACAGTTTCTTCCAACCCTTTCTAGGAATATAAGAACAGTCCATGCAGGGCTGGAAGGGTGGGTGTTGCGAGAACATTAGGAGCCATCTCAAAGAACCTTGTTACAAGGCAGCAACCTTCTGTTCTTCTTAGAGTGGCTCCTCACAGGCCGTTTTTACACGGCTCTGCCGGGCCGTGGGTCCATGGGCGCGCGCTGGTGCATGGGCAGGGTGTACTGACAGCCGCACACACATCCCTACTCACCCCCCACTCATCCGTACCCACGGAGCAACCACTGCTTTCCCTGGTTGCTCCGTGCGTCGGGAGGAGATGGAGGGTGAGTGGGGATGCGTGTTAGGCAGGTGCACGCACGCTCACCCCATTCACCGTGGGTGTGTACGCCGTGTCATTCACACAGGGCTCCCCCACCCATGAACATGCAGAAATCTGTATGTTCATGAGTGGGAGAGGCCCATGTAAAAAGGGCCTCATTCTCACAACTGTCTTACTTATCCGATCTTAGGTAGGAATTTAGGATGTAAAGCAATATTGATTCTATCTTGGAAAATCTGCAAATATGGTTCTGAGATTATTATGGCTGCTATTTCACTAACTCTTCTTAATGAAGTTATTGCTAACAGGACACAAAGAGGGGGGCCCCCATCTGGACTTCTTGGCACTGGACTTCTTGGCACTTCTGGACTTCTTGGCCCATTGCACTCTAGCTACGCGCCTAGTCTAGTGTGCGTGACTGATCAATCTGAATGAGTGTCTGAGGTGAGAGCATGTGTGTGTGGTGTGTATGGATGAGAGTGTGTGTGATCAATTTGAATGAATGTGTGAGGTGAGAGCATGTGTGTACTGTGTCTGAATGACTGTGTGTGATCAGTTAGAATGAGCATGTGTGTGAGAGAGAGGTGAGAGCACGTGTGTGAATGAGTGTGTGACCTCTTACACGAGACGCACCCACGCAGTGGCATGGGTGGGTGCGTCTTGTATGAAAGTAGTTGTTTGTGCGCTCCGGTGTAACACGCGCCTCCACCCATCACCCATGCACAGAGAAACCTGCGAAAAAACAGGTTTTTCCATGTGGGGAATGGGTGAGTGCCAGTGTGCACCTGCAGTGTTCTTGTGTTTGGGGCCAACTTATGCATTAACAAGACTACTGAGTTTCAAAAGAAGGGCAAATCCTCCTTTTGCCTAGACAAAAACCCTTAGGTTTAGGAAGCTTGTTAAGGCGGCATTACGAATTATACTCAAACATTAACATGACAGTAAATTGTATGTTAAAACAACTTTATTAAATATCAGACCAATCTATACATTTTTCTTTTCTTATTCATTAACAAAAAAAAATCTGACAACTGAAATTAAACTGTATACATTCCTCATCACATATAAGTATTGTCAGTTACCATACCACACATATGCAGCTTAATTTCAGTTGTCATAATTTTTTTTAATTAATTAATAAGAAAAGAAAAAATGTATAGATTGGTCTGATATTTAATAAAGTTGTCTTAACATACAATTTACTGTCATGTTAATGTTTGAGTATAATTTGTAGTGCCGACTTAATAAGCTTCTTAAACCGAAGGTTTTTTGTCTAGATAATTTGATAATCTGTGGAACTCAATGCCATAGGATGCTGTGAAGTCAATGGCATAACTGGGATCAAAAAGGGACTGGATAATTCTTAAAGAATAGGCCCATAAATGGCTATTAGTCAAGTTCTTCAGGGGATGAGACCTCTAACTGCTGGGAACCTGGAGTGAATAGAAGATAATGAATCACTCCATTACAATTTGAAACAACTGAAGCTGCCACTGTTAGATGGACCATTGGTCCAATCCAGTATGGTACTTCTCATGTTCTTATTGAGAGCGAGTTGAAAATGCAGCACTCTTGGCATAAGGCAATCAGTGTGGGTACAAGGATTTGGGGTACTAAGAAGATGGAAGGGCCCTCTCCAAAAAAGGAAGAAAGTCAAAGCTAAAAAGAGGCAACTGTCTTTTGTGTTTCTCCTGGATATGCTCAGGTTTCATTACAATAATTTTCTAAATCTTAGTTTTCACTGTGTGTTTTATGGAAAGCAGCTGCCCGGTATTCTAAGCAGAAGAGTCCCTCTCAGTAAGCAATGGCGCAAGGCACATACCTTATGGATGATAAAAGTGCGGGCTTCTGAATCGCTCTTCGCAATACACCCGAGGCACAAGGATACATCTTCCTGACTGCACAGCCTGTCATGTGCTATTCTTTACTTATCTCAGCCAGGTCTCTTCCTGATCTTTTAACAGTTTTGCTCAGCAGAAAAGAAGAGGAATGGACAATAGGCCCTTGAGGTTGTTCAGCAGTATCACTTCTTTATTCACTTTGACATTCAGCAGTGACATTTTACTGCCTTTCAAGAGCTGATGTCTTGCTGAACCTAGCAGCAGCAAAAATATCAGCAACAGTCATGTCCTTCAAATGGACCATCTGAGCTTTGGATAATAATATAATAGAGCCTTGGGGAATGTAGTCAATAATAAGTTACTATGCCCTTCTCTTTCTCGCCATTTCCTCCCCCCCGCCCGCCTTTGAAGGCGAGACCGTCTCCTTTTTTGCCAGTTAATAGCTGTCAGCCAATTCCTCGTATTTATAATAAATGTAAACCTTTTAACACGTCTTGAGCAGGCACCCAACTGTTGTTTATCAATCTCAGTTTAAACCAGATCAACAGGCAACTTAACTCACTATCGGCAATACTTGGGGTGAGGCCACATGAGGCAGGGAGGGAAGGCTACCACGCCTTGGATAGCCTTACCCTTCCCTGCGATACACAAAGCAGTGGCTCTTGTGGACGGTGGCTAACAGATGTTCCCCTCCCATTCTGAAGTGGGGCAAACAGCTGGCTGCTATGTGACATGTCCTCAGAAAAATTCTGCGGACGTGTTATAGAGTAGGGCCCAAGGTAGGGCTACCCGTGTGGAGCAGCCAAGTTTGCCCCATGTAGGGAGCACCACTGTGGAGCCGTGAGCAGCGGGCGCTGTTGCTAAATCCTGCTGCTTCTCCCTCCACAACATTGCTAAGATCTGCCCTTTTCTGTCTGTCTCCTCTGCCAAAACTCTCATCCATGCCCTAGTCATCTCACACCTCGACTATTGTAACCTCCTCCTAACTGGCCTTCCCCGCTCTCACCTTTCTTCCCTCATCTCTGTTAAAAACTCTGCTGCCAGGATCATCCACCTAGCCCGTCGCTTTGACCATGTGCAGCCGCTCCTCTCCTCTCTCCACTGGTTCCCCCTTCCTGAGCGTATTCTGCACAAGCTCCTCGTCTTCACCTACAAAGCCCTTCACAACCTCGCTCCCCCCTACCTCTCGGCCCTGATCTCCCTCCGAAGCCCTGTTCGAGCACTCCGCTCCTCCTCCATCCCCTCCCTCACCCCCCCTGCTCCCCCAACCGCCTTCGTCCCTTCTCCCTCGCTGTCCCACACACCTGGAACTCCCTCCTTGCCCACATCCGCCTTGCCCCCTCCCTCCGTACCTTCAAGTCCCTCCTTAAAACCCACCTCTTCCGCTCTGCCCTTCCTAACTCCTGCTAATCATCCCCACCCAGGATTATCCCCCACCTGTTATCTGCAAACTCCCAATGTACTGTAACCAAGCCAAGAACGTGTACCTGAGTTCTCGCATCCTCATGATTGTTGCATCCCTTGTCTCTCCCTGTTCCCCCTTCCCTGTCTACCCTCCCTGTCTTTTAGATTGTAAGCTCTCAAGCAGGGACCGTGTCTATCTTATTCTCTGTAAAGCACCAGGTACATCGCTGGCACTATATAAATGCTAATGCTAATAATAATAATAACCACCTCAACTTTCACTCACTTCACATTCAACATCTTGTGGGCATTGCTCAGCATGTAATATGGTTGCTAGGCCCCAGAATGGGATAACTAGAAGCAATCTTTTGAGGAGAAGAAACTCATTATGTGTCAATCATCAGGTAACTGGATTATTGTTATCAAGAGATCTCATATTTTCAGTCATGAGCATGGCACAGATTTGAGATTCATCTTTCAACAATAGCACAATGAAAGAAAATGGGGGAGCACAATGAAAGAAAAAGTGCTCCACATTGCAGGCTCTGTGTATCAGTATTAGGCCTTTTTAGAAACAATTATTTATGAGGGAAAACATTTCAAAAACCTTGCAGTTACAATTCTAAATTGTCCAAAAAAACACAGCTGAAACTTGTGGTGTTGTAAGTAGTTAGGTTAGCGTGACCAGTTAAAAGTCCCATCATTCCAATTTGTTCTCTCTCAGCAATTTTTCTGCCATCACAACTGTTAGGCTTGTTCTGCCACCATACAGGATTTTAGGAATGCATTCTGGGTTCCTGTGCCACAATCCCTCAGCAGCAGCTTTTCACAGTAGGAACAAGAGATTTTTTCAGGACTCGCACTGTTTCACTTATGCTGAGAATCATGGCACTGGCTGCACTTGGGGAAGTGGGTTGTTTAAATGCACATAGTATGAGGAGACTTGATGTACTGGGTACAGTGGCAGAGTTAACAGTAAACTGAAGTGTGGGGAAGACCACGAAGCTAACTGGAGTGACATATCAGTTATTCCTGACTCGGGATCACATAGATTAAAACAATCCAGGGCACTAGGTCACCATAGTCCCACTCTGTGCCATCATCCAAAATGAACTAGTGTGGGTTTAAAGACTTGTGGTGAGAGGGTGTCACTCGAGCTATTACAAAGCTGCAGGTTAGAGAGTTAGGCTGCTTTTGGATGAGCCTCACACAGCCTCATTTCTTATAGACTTCAGTCCACAAGAAAAGAAAGAAACTCACGCAGGGGGGTTTAGACATTTCCCTGCCTGCCACTACTGGAAGTTGGGTGACCACCATTTGAAACAGTGGCCAGGGCAAACTAGCGCTTGATTGGAGATGCTGACTTGTAAAACCCACATAACTGAGGTTTTACAAGTCAGCCTCTCCAGCACTAGTTTCCTGCACAGGGTGTTTCAAATGGTGGCCTCCCGACTTTCAGTAGCAGCAGGGGAATGTCTAACGCCGCCCCTCCCACATGAGTTTCTTTCCTTGCAGACTCTGACATTTGCAAGAAATTAGGCTATGTCAGGCTCACCTAAAAGCAGTCTCAAAATAAGAACATAAGAAGTGCCATACTAGATAAGACCAATGGTCCATCGAGCCCAGCATCCTGTCTCTGACAGTGGCCAATCTTGGTTGCTTGGGAGAAGTACCCAACAGGTTCCAATGGGAAATCCATTTCCTACTGTTCACTCCCAGCTCCCGGCAGTAAGAAGTTACATCCCCTAAACCTGCTTGGCTAATAGCCGTTAATGGACCTAGTCTCCAAAAACTTATTAAATCCTTTAAGAACCCAGCTATGCTACTGGCCTTGACCACATCCTCTGTCAACAAATTCCACATGAATGAACAGGGCATTTACCTCTCTCAGAACTATTGCTTCCAACTCTCTACAAACTGATGAAGCTATTACTTCAAAAACAAACAAGCAAGCAGAAACCTGAGCTTCTGGTTTCCTCACTTTACTTCAGGAGCCAAGATCATTAGTGCCTATCCTCTAATCTGTGCCCAGTGTGGAAAAGGAGGCAGTCTGGAAATTCTAAGAGTAAAATTAGTTCAGCAAATATAGTATCCTGATATTTTATAGATTCCCTCTTAAATGGTTTTAATAATAGCTTTATTGTAGTTCCTTGGCACTTGTATCACATTCTCAGTTTGTTTTCATTTGTTCCCTGCTCAAAGATCTTCTGCAATCTGTCCCGACTAGTTTAGAGCTCTGCAACATTGGGACTTTCCCGCATTACTAAAAGTGCACCATTTGCCTCTGCAAGAAACCGCAAGAGGTAAATACTGCGCAGCTTTTATCACGTGGGAAAGCAAAGCTGCGTGGCGTTGGCACTGATCACGTGGAGAATACGGAGCTGGAAAATTGAGCTCTGCATCCTCTGCATGACTGGTGCCAAAGCTGAGAGACTTCACTTTCCCACATGACAAAAGCCGTGCAGCATTTACCTCTTGCAGAGGCAAATGGTGCGCATTTAGTAACATGGGAAAGCACCCAGAGCCTATGATCCTAACGTCTCATCCATCCTCAATAACTCGTTTCATGTATCCATTTGAACGTGACAGAGCTCCTTTTAGAATTTCTTTTTATTCAACCAGAAATACATTTCTATCTCTGGCATCAATTTTCTAGCCTCCCTTGTGAATACTGAGGCAAAGAATTCATTTACACTTTCTTCAATGTTGATTTCTTATATTGTGTTAACCCTATTCTATCTCAGAACCCCAGCTGACACCATCAATGACCTTTGGCTCCTTTTTAAGCTGGAAAAAGTCAGTTTCCCTCTCTTCCTTTTTTACTTCTCATGAAATTTTAATTTCTTTTTTTTTTTTTTTAATTCTTCTTTCCTCTGCCTCATTCTTTAATGTACCTATTCACAGCTATACATTTAAAAAATCTCTTATGTGCCCTTTTCTTAGCTCGGATTGCTTTCTTACACTTTTGTTTGTCATGTACTTTTACTACATGCCAGGTGCATGTAACCTTGGGAATACAGTAATGTTTCTTTCATGTAACATTTCCACAAGGTATGGTCTTTGCCTTATCCCCTTGGATTCCATCTGGCACAGCTTTATTCTTCCAAAGTTTGCACTACTCAGATACAGTGTTCTTGGTTCCCTGTCCTGTACATCTTTTATCTTGATTAATCTTAATCTTGACATTTGAAATAAGCACTCTGCTTCTTCCACTTATAAGAGCAGATCCGGATCTATCACTTGGGCATGAATAACCGAGTGCCATTTTGCAGCATCAGAGGGCTGGATAAGGTGAAAAGGAAATATTTCCCTTCTCCAATTACTGTAACACTCAACGGCATGTTTCTTAAATGATCATATGGGCATCTTAGAGAAGTCAGTCGAGTTGCATGCATTTTATGTTCAATTCTCTACATGGATTTCTAGGGTTTCTGCTTCAGTTTTGTGTTCTAATCTTTGCGCTATCAGTGCTACCTAAACAACATTGGGCAGTTCCTAAATCTGTGTACGTGTGTGATTTGTGTGCATGTATATTCTCCATATCGGGGGGGGGGGGGGCAAGCATACATTCGGGGGCTTGGAATTGACCCCATTTTCTTCACACGTTCATATTTACTTATTGCAGCCACTTCTTTGTTCTTTTTTTTATGAAGCTTTCTACCTAAAACTACAACCTTATATTCTCATGCAGCCCTATCTATCTCCTTCGTTTCCTGGTTTCCCCTTTGTTGATATGCAACCAATTTTACCCATCTAGAGTTCTGCAAGGCCCCAAATTTCCCTCTGAACATTGGGTGCAGCTAGAGACAGATTGTGAACCCAGGCAAGCCATCTAATAGACCAAAGTCTAGCATCTTCTAGTGTTCTACAAAATTAATACATTTAAATTATCATAAGTCATCACCAAGTAGAAATGCTAAAGACCTTTTCATAGAACTTTAGTACCATTTCCCATTCTTGCTGCTAATAAGATGTATTTTCATTTAAATGTATGAATATCATCTAAATTTAATTTTCACATAAATGACCACAATGACAGTTTTCTTCCAACACTGTTAGAAATGCATTAGCACTGCTTTGTCACTTACAATAAAGCACATAGGTTCTGCAAAGCAACAGCCAGTTGCTAACACAGAAGGGGACATGCTTTGCAAGTTTGGATTGTGAAAATGACCATTTCTTGTCACAAGACTCTCTCCCATCACAGCTGCCAGACACAGCCCTAGCAGCTCTGGGTCTCCCATACCCCTGCTCACCTTAGAAAGAACTGGACCAAAGGATATCAGCTTTGCTGCTCTCCCTGGCTCCAGCCTGGGCCAGGCATACGTATGGGGTATGCGTGTGTTAAAATAAGTAAAGAAGGACTGTAGATGAGGAAAGGGGAACAACAAGCCATTGCCTTGCTGGTCGCAGGGCCCGTGGGAGCAGTCAGAGCCATATGCACTCCTGCTTGCTTAAATCAACTCTCTGCAGCTGCTGCTGATTGAGCCTCTGGTGCCGCCTCCCTCTGGCACTATAAAAGTTATATCAGCCCAGCATGCTCTGGGCTGCTTATCTTCTAGGCAAGTTCCTTTGCTGAGCTGCTGTCTTGTCTCCCAATCTAGTGTTTGGTTATCCCTATTTCCTGCTGCCAATGCTTTCCCCTTCTTGATTCTTTGCTGGATTATTGCTTTTGGTTTCTGCTTCTGCTTCCATTATCCTGACTTCATGTCTCACCTTTGTCTTCATTTCTCTTTCTCTGTAACTTAGGTTCTGGTTCCTAGGGTGCTAATTTTCTCTTCTTCCCTCCTTTTGGCTTAGCCTTGTGAAATCCTCTTCATGCTAGCACTCTGTCCTGGTTCCCCTCTGTTATTGCTCTCTGGAATATCTATCCCTTGTACCTCTCTTAGAAGCCCTTGTTCCCTCTCCAGTAGTTGCCTTGGGTTCACTGTCCAGTCCTGCTTCTCTTTTGGGTCCTCTCCACCTTACTGCTATCCTCCCCTTCAACTCCTCTCCCTTTGTCCTCCTGTCTAGCAAACCTCAAATGATGAGCTGCAGCACCTCTTCCTAGGTGGAGTGTGTTCCCCATTCTGAGGGTAGCTGAGGTTCTTTCCCTTCTCCCTTCCCAGTCTGACACCTCTTTCTAAAGAGAATTTGCAAAAGCAGTCAGAGGTGCACACAACCAAAGTACTATAGAGGTCAAGGGGCCCAAATTTACCTCCCTCCATCCCCTTTGCTTAGGAAACGAAAAGAAAATAAATAAATAGAATAGACAAAAAAAAGTATTGATTTTTGCGTATGTCAGGGGAGGAGACTCTCCCTCCTGCAAGTTACTCTGAAAATTGGTACAAGCTCCAAAGAAGGCAACGATCCAGACCATGGATCCATCCCCTGCTTTTGAATGCAGTCCTCCCAACTCTGCTCATTTCCTGTGTGCTCATTTCCTGTGCACTCACTCTCTCAGTGCTAGATCCATTAGCCAGATTTAAGAACTGGAAGGGGCCAAATAAAAAACAATTTCTGCCAGATTTGGTTCATCAGATGCATATTCTGCACATTGATCTAAATAGTTCAGGACTGTGCTTGGCAATGGCATCTCCCCAAATCGTGGTTCCCAAACTGCTCTGCAAGACAGTGGTAAACAGTCTCTATAGATTCTTTCCCCCCTCCATTGAACCAGCAGAAGCTACAGTCTCACCAGCACCATGGCCAGCTCAGAGGGAAGGAGGGGTGGTGGGTGACCGTGATGTGTCTTTGTTGTCATTCCTGACTCCTCCTAAACCCCGAGATGGCTGTAGCGAGAGCAGGAATGGAAGATGCCTGCACTAGGTGTTTTCAGATGGACGGGTGGTGCTGGGTGGCCTATCTAAAGGCACCCTGCCAGATGCGCAGGCAGAGCAGGCTGTACCTGCTCCAGGGCAGCCCCACCAGCAGTGCTCCAGCACATCCTGGAGCACCGCCAGGAGAGTGGGCCAACCAAACCCAAAGTGAAGCAACTGTCCATCTGATATGTGGATCCATGCTGCAACTCTGCTTCTAGCCCGCCATTGCCCTGGGCAACACCATAGAGTTGTGGGAGTCAGTCTAGAGTGTTGGGTGATCACCTTTACCACTGTCTTGCAGAGCAGTTTGGGAACCACGATTTGGGGAGATGCCATTGCCAAGCACAGTCTATGGTGTGCATGTTGTGTGGGTGTCCCACGTCCCAGGGAACCTGCTGGGTCTATCTGAAGTGGGAGGATGCGGGGGTGCACTTTTGGAGCAGCTCTGGGGGAGGGCAGCCCCGTGTCCATCTAAAACTACCCACTGTGCAGCTGTGGTCAGTCTGCACTGAGCAGGCACTGGACTGCAGCCATCTCCAGCAACTGCATGGTGGATGCTGAGAAATGTTGATGGCTGGCAGTTGTCCATTGGAACCCTTGTCCCAAAGCATTTTGTGTTTATATATCCTGGGGACAAAGGGAAAGAAAACTGTCTGACCCACAAAATATCTAGGGCTGAATTCTAGTTCTGAGAATGTGCATGTCTGTGCACAGCTGCAGCATTCAAACACAGATGGCAGAAAGTTCTCTTCCAGGCAAACAAGATGCCTCCAAGTACACAGAGCATAGGACACCCAGAAGAGGCAACCACCATTACTTTATAAGTGCAGCAAGTGCTTCTTCTTAGCAAGTCTGCTCCTAAGCAGGAGGGTGAAAGAGGCCAAGTCTGCCTGTAACTACAAAGAGCCAATCCTGTCACTCTTAGGCTGTCAGTACTGTGAACAGTTTTAGTCTTTCCTCTTACTACTACTAATCATTTCTATAGTGCTACCAGCTGTACGCAGCACTTTACAGATACACATGATATTAAGGGTGGTCCCTGCTCCAAAGAGCATGGAGTCGAGTTAAGACACGGACAGCTAAAAACAAGGGGCATTATATGAATCATAGACAGCTAAAAACAAGGGGCATTATATGAATCATGGACTACAAGTTGCAGTTTTTGCTGTAGTTACTTTATTCCAACAATTTTTTGCTCTCTAGGAGCTTTGTTCTCCTCTTCTCACTTACTCTGGCATTACCCAGTTTCCCCACTGAACAAAGTCAGTATAAATCAGAAGAGCATGTGTCCCCTTCCACCCATTGGCAGAGCAAACAGCTAAGTTCAGTCACTGTTGTGCATTACATGCAAGGATGAGAGAATGGGACCCGCAAACATCTACCACATTGCACAGCTTCACAGGGGCAGTAAACATCTATGCTAAGCCCTTACTCTCCAGATATACTCAGGTCATGCCCCCATAAGGCAAATCACTTCTCCTTAAGCATCAAAGGAAGGTCATGATTCCCTATTGCACTGTGTAACCATTTGCACTTGTGCAAAGTAGGTTAAGTTCTTCATCCACTGGCTACTCACATTGACTCAATAGTGGTCAATAAGGCCCTTTGTGTCTAGACACAGTGTATGTGTGGTTGTATTTATTTTGGGAAAAACAGTGTTGAAACCCTGTAGGTGCAATCCTGCACACTTACAATAGTGTGAGTAGATCTTACACATACCAATATTTCCAGTGTAGTCAATATAAAGGTTTGAGAGATCAAATGTGAGTAAGCAATAGCAGGCTCCTAGCAAAATGAAAATCAATACAAACACATTTGCTGTCTCAACACTCTATTACAGAAAATGTGATATTTAATCTCTGCCCACTGGGGTTTATCTATGTTGATATTCCCTCCATTAATTTTGTGATCTGCTCTTGTAAATGAAACATTTATCTTAAAAAGCAAAGAAAGCCATTTGTTTTCCTGAGGAAAACCTGTATTTCTTCCCACTTCATCCTGATGCAAATGCTCTGTGTAGCCACATTATCACCTTAGGCCCTGGAAGAGGTGCTGGTGATGCACTTGGGAAATGAAATTGTACCTTCCGGCGGACGCAGTGTCCATAACCCCGAGCAAGAGCCTTTTACAAGTCCTACCCTGGTTCAGGTTTCTAGTTCTTTTGCTGAGGATCTACTTTTGGGGTAAGTAGTTTTGCAAACGTTCCCTAGTACAGTCCTTCCCGACCAACTCCAGACACAAGTCTAGGCACGTCTGAGCAAGTCTGGCCTCCAACCCCTCCTTTTTTAGCCTGCCTGCTCCACCAACAGTCCTCCAAGGCTTCTCCCACCTTTGAAGGTGTGAGGTCCTTTTCCCTTCAGTTCAATAGGAGCCCTTTCTGGGTATATAAAGGAAAGTCCCCACCCCTAAATCCTCCAGGAGACTGGTTCCTCCTGTAATGACCTCAGCATCCACACTTGTCCAATGTCTATAGCTTTCCAGCCTGGGCCAGCCCAGAACCTAGAAGCCCAGCAGCAAGTGTTTGCTTTGAGCTCCAACCTCCAGAAGAACCCTAATCCAAGCTCTTCACTGCATGGTCTCCCCTCTCAAACCGAGAACTCCTCTCTCGAATCCCCACAAGTCTTTGGGACTTCTACACCTGACTCAAAGAACAATCATCTATTATCCTTAGCACCTTCACCTTTTTGCAGCAACTCATGGCATGGTCCTCTTTTAGTTTAAGCTGCGACTACATCCCTGTTATACTCTGGATTTTGGGCTCTCAGCCCAGTGTCTTGGAATTATTATTGACAGGCATCCTAGTTTGGAATTGGAATGAGCCTGCTATGATGTCACTCTCATAAAGGCTGGGGCTTGAACCTTTGGGGGGGGTCCTGGAGATGGCACTAACTCCACAGTATCACCAGCTCATTCTGGACAGGGCCCAGTATCAGCAATGAAGGCCTTCCACAGCACTGGTCAGGCCACACCCCTCCTCATGCCTCCAATTTCCTGGTTGGCTGCCTGCTATGTAAAAGGCAGGCCTGCAGCTACAGGAATCTAGGTGCATCATTACCTTCCTGGTTCCTACCTCTCAATCCCCTCCCCGTCCCTATTATAGCTACTCCCTTGAGGAGGTATGAGCTAGATGGAGCTCTGCCTCAAGACAGAAAGGCTGTGAGGGAGCCAGAAGCAGGTAAGCTCCAACTCTAAGCAAAGAGGCTCAGAAGGTGTTGCCTGAGTCACGGGTTTGGTCGGGCTGCAGGAGGGACTGGTCCTGGTCCTGGTCCGCAGAGACTGTGTATAAAGATACCGGGTGGAGATTGTATATATGGACTGAACTGCAGAGGGAGATGAGACTGTGGGGCAGGCAGGAGCTGAGCTCTGTTTCAAACAGGGAGCTGCTTGGGAGCAGCTAGAAGCCTCAAGCAAAGGAGGCTCCAAGGGAAAGTAGGAGCTGGGTGGAAGTCCTGCTTCAAGGACCAAGTAATCCAGGAGACAGAGCTGTGCTTGGGAGTTGGGACACTGACTGCGTGAGTAATCAGTGTCTGAGCCAGAGTCTTGAGAGCCAGAGGGAAGCTGCCTGGCTATATGAAGCTAAGGACTTGGGAGCCAGGGGGTTGGTGCCTTGCTACAGATTGTGTGAGTACAAGGACTGGATTCCTACTAGACACTGTATATGGTGGAGGATTTACGTTGTACAGAATGAAAACTATAAGCTGATTCCCAAAGAATGAGAGTGTTGGGCCCTAATTCTGACAATACTCACGTCAGGTGAGCCTGACCCTGCCACAACACCGTACCTAAGTAACTTAATTGCAGGGCCTTTTGATGACCCAGTTTTTAAACCTTTTATATGACTAAAATACTCCCCCCCCCCCCCAAATTTTAAATGTAAACCAGACAGCTGCTGTCAGAGTTGAAACTTGGCATATTTAAACACCTTGACAGTTTAATAAGTGTCTGGATTCTCAGAACCTCCAACAGCTTCAAACATCAAATCACAGTTTAAGATTAAAACAGTACACTGAGTTGACTATGTAGGCAGAGTTGCATACATTGATAACGAGAGCTCTGTTTTGTGACCTCTGCAGGAAGTGTGGCATAAAAATATGAACAAATCAATCAATAAAATAATCAGCTGCAAGAGGACAAAGACACAGAACTGCACTTTTGAACCTTGTAAAAGCTGCCAACACAATCACAAGGGTCTCCAAGTGATGCCTGGGTAAGCCCAGCCGTGCTATACCTGACCCAGGACACCAACCATATGGAGGTATGAGGGACCCAGCGTTGGGCGGAGGCCCGGCGGGGTACCACCGAGTGCCCCAGGCTGGGCACTTGGGGGGGGCACATACAGTGGGGGGCGGATATTAGGTTATACTGCCCCAGCGGGACTCACCTCCTCGACAACTGGGATCGATCCATCCGGGGCAGGGAGGGGTGAGACTCCACACTTGTTGTGGAACAGGGTCTGGGTGCCCGCACCGGGCCCTTTTGGCCCTCCTCCTGCAGCAATAGGTGGGCCTGGCCAATATGGGGCCCAGGCCCTGCAGATATGGGCACAGCCACAGAGTGTTAGCGGGACTCCCACAGGGGTGACGAGGCCGCACCCCCCCCCACTTGGGGGTGGATACGCGGATGTCTCTACACTTATAGGGGCCTCCTCCAGTCCACAAGAGAAAGGATCTGGAGGAGGGAATACATTGATATTTTCACCCTATTGTTTACTGATCCCGTCCCGGACCTGAATGATAAGGACGGGGGAAAAGACAAGGAATGCTTTCGGCGCCCGAAAGCAGACCGCAGTTGGGCCAATTGGATGATAGCTTACTCCATCTACCAGGGAATCATGGTCCAGGCCTATCCGGACCGGGCGTATGTATTAATGAAGTATGCGGATCTAGTCCGCCGTGGCTGCAACATGGGCCTCTCTGGGGCCTGGTTGAGTTATGACGAGGGCTTCATACACTCCTGGCCTGCGATGGGACACATATGCCCCAGACCTGTGGCTCGACAGCATGAATGATGTGGCCAACGCCCCCAGGACAGATAGTGGGCATGTCCTGACACAAGGTGGGGTTGCACCATCCAGTGAGCCCTTTCGGAGTGAGGGCCATAAGACCCAAAGTCTGGGAGCTGTTCAGTGCTGGGAGTTCGCCCGTACAGGCAGGTGTGGGTGTTCGGGTTGTAGATACAGGTACGTGTCTGCCATCTGTGGTGGGAACCACGCCACGACGGCATGCACCAAGGGGCGGCAGCCTTGGAATAAGGGCAGGAGTAACCCGGCTCCCCAGGGGTGGGGTGGCCAGGGAGGCCCCCAGGGTGGGAACAATACAAAGGGCCCCAACCCTGGTTAAGGTTGAGAGGTTGGAAAGAGCACTGAGGTATCATCCAGATAGAGGCAAAGTTTTGTATATAGTTGAAGGGTTCCGAGACGGTTTTAGGATCCCTGCTCAGAACGTTAAGCTGGGCAAGATTTCCCCCCCCCCAACTTGAAATCCATAGTGGGAGTAGAACATGTAGTATGGGCTAAGGTGGATAAGGAGATTACTGACGGGAGGGTGGCCGGTCCTTTTACAGCCCCGCCTATGGCGGACTTGATGGTTTCCCACTTAGGGCTTTTCCCAAAGAAAACGCCTGGTGAATTCCGCATGATACGTCCCCTTTTATACCCACGTGACAGGTCAGTCAACGATGCCATCCCTGGGCAGCTCACCTCGGTCCCAATATGTTCCTTTCAATGCCACAGTCCAAGTGGTAAAGAGGGCCGGCAAGTACGCACTCTTAGCCAAGTGTGACACTGAATCCGCATTTCGCCTGCTGCCCGTCGACCCCAACAGTTTTCACCTGCTGGGCTTCCATTTTCAGGGCCAGTTTTATTTTGACCGGGCTATGCCCATGGGTTGCTCTATTTCTTGGTCTGCCTTTGAGCGTTTCAGCTCCCTGGTGGGGTAGGTGGTCCGGCAAAGGGAGGGGAAGTCAAGGAATATCTGGATGATTTTCTCTTTATCGGCCAGGCAGGGACCCATGAGTGTGTTGAACTGATGGAGACCTTCCAGAGGGTGACGGATGACTTAGGAATTCCACTGGCCCCAGAAAAAATGGAAGGGCCAGACACCACACTCACCTATTTAGGCATCGAAATGGATACAGTCAGGGGAGTATCCCGCCTCCCAAGTGACAAGCTTGTTGCCCTGAAGGCCAAAGTAGATACTTGCTTGGTGGCAGTAAAGATCACAGCTAGTTTTTCGGAGCAGGGCATTAGGGCTGTGGCGATCTCGGGCCTACCAAACCTATGTATGGATTCTCCTGCAATAACCTTATCTTTTGTCTATGCTCCCAGGTCCGGCACGATTACCCCGTAGAAGCATAATTTGGCTCACCGGCCACAGCCTTCTATGGTGGGTAGGGAAAGCAGCTGGGCAGTCATCCTGGGGATCTCAGTTGGGACTCTCAATCCGAGCCATTATATGTTGGATGGGGCACAGTGGGATGAGGTGGCACCAGCTGCTTCCTACCCTCAGGGCGAAAGCGGTGGGGTCCCCACCGGATGTAGTGGTAATCCACCTTGGCGAGAATGATTTGTTGCAGAAAAAAGAGGTTAGATTGATTGTACAAATCAAATCTGACCTTTTAGAAGTCAAGAAATTTTTCCCAGGAATGGTCCTAGTCTGGACTGACTTGGTGGGCCAGGTGAAATGGGATAAAGCCATACACCCCAGGAAAGTGGATAGAACCCAGTGTAAGATTAACCGGGAGGTAGGCAAGTGGGTGATACAGAAGGGCGGTCACAAGGTATCCCATTGTGGGATCACGTACAGGACGCCTGAATATTATCGCCCTGATGGAGTACATCTATCCCCAGCAGGAAATGATAGTTATTTGGCCACGTTGAAGGCCAGGTTGGTCAAAATTTTGGAAGTGTGAGTTGGGCGTGGGTGGGTGGGTCAGGCCCGTCCATTGTAAACAGCGGCAGCCCCTTAATGGCAGGGGTCCAGTGCTGTTATGAGGTTTTGGTAAGAAATAACTAGTCGGAGGAGTCATTTCCTTAAAAGATGGGGAAGCAACACCTGGTGCAGAGGCAGGGCACAGCCAGCGCCAGGGTTACCCTCCCTGGGAGGGGTGCCCGGCCAAGGCGGGCAGGGACACGCACGGTCCCCAAGTTGGCAGCACCCCAAATCCTTACTTCCGTCCCAAAAGGACACTGTCCCCTCTGGCGGTGGCCATCAGCCAAAGGCCAGAGGGGAGATGTTTGAGCTGAGCAATCTGGGATGGCATTGGAGGGCACATCCAAGCCACCCCCTCCTCCCCCGTTTGTTATGGTTAATCAGTTATGTTCGTTAGTACTGGACCCAAATTGCCAAATGGCAATTACGAAGGTACCAACTCTTCATTTTATTGAGCTGAAGAATTTTTCAAATCACTTTAACTCAAAGTATGGGTTTCCCTTTTTGGTCAAAGTGTTCTCCAAATGGCAATTACCCCCACCAGCCTAATTCCAATTTGAATAGAGAGTGTAGCTATTAAAATCCAATAACGTTGTCCTTGTCTCGGATGTGCCAACAAAAGGCAAGTATGTTTCTTCATTTCTCCCTGCCTCTTTTTAATTGGAATTCTGAGGTATAATGCACATAACTGGGAGACATTTCTAGTTATTAAAACCAGTACTTTAGAAGTAACAGTCAGTTGTGAAATCTTTCTCGTACTCTACGTTCCATCCATCATTTTTTCTTTGCAAATTTAATCCATATCTGCTGTACAGATGACTACAAAGTGCTAACCAGAGACAGGGAAGAAAACCAGGATGTCTACACCCAACAGCTCTGATAAAAGGGATTAGAATAGTTTACCATTTAAAAGGATGTCTTCTGCTCTTCTCTCCCTCCTGTTTCTCTCTGAGATTTTCTGTACCCCTGCTGCAAGGACAATAAACCAGCAGCAAATATAGACACTTAAAACTGAAAAAGAAAGCAGAGACACTCTACTTCTGACTGTGCTAAACATAATATTCCATTGCTCTGTGAAACAGGCTGTGTAGATGATCCAGCGGTGTAGAGGCTGCTATGCTTATGATAGATCTTGAATATCCTAAGGTGTAATTATAATCATATTAAAAAAGGATTTGGGCTTTATTCCATTTGTAGCTCTTACACTTTAGCATAGTTCTTGACAGTTTGCCATTTCTTAGGGTTTAATTGTTTAGTATATTTATTTTTCAGAAAAGGATTAATATTCAAGGCACCTTAAGCCTTCCTAAATGCAAGTCTTTCAACTTTAAGCTCTCTGGGCATGTATATCTACTTGTTTTGTATGTACGTGGATTTGATTTACACACAATGGAGCAACACTGGTGCCATATTGTACTGTCTTCAGTGAAGCTACGCCTAATTTACAAGGTAAAAGACAAGAAATCAGATCCATAGAGATACTATTGGGTGGATGAATTGTAACGAAGGTACCAACTCCTCATTTTATTGAGCTGAAGAATTTTTCAAATCACTTTCACTCAAAGTATAGGTTTCCCTTTTTGGTCAAAGTGTTCTCCAAGTACAGATGCCTTGCAGGCTAAAAGAGGTGTGGATGCAAGCTAATGGAGGACTCCAGGATAGACCAGCAATGACTTGCTGTAGAATGGCTGACCTACTACTTTGTGGAACAACAAGAAACCTTGGGATGTTGACTGTTTGAGACTGCTTTCACACAAGATGGTGTCTGTAGCAGGGAGCAGTCCAGGAAGGCTGCTATTCCTTTCAGAGGGAACTGAGTGGGTCAGCCAGAGGGCTGAGAGCATGTGCATGGCCTTGGGAGAGCCAGACCATAGTGAGGAACCAGCCTGGGTTAAATACAGGCTGCAAGACAGAGAGTCAGAGTGGGCAGGACACTGGCCCTTTAAGGCTGAGGAGGGAAAGCCTGGCCATGCCCACTCTGCCGGTATAAGAGGAAGGCTGAGTGAAGGAGAACTCATTTTGCCAAGAAGGTGAAAGAACAACATCTCCCTGAAAGCCTTCCTGCTCTATGCTCTCCAGGGTGCTGATGCCTGGAGAACCAGAGAGACCCAGGCAAGGTACAGAGGTTGGGCCCAGGAAGGGAGCCTCTTGGCTAAGGAAGGCTTGACCAGAGCCTGGGGTTGGAAGGCCTGGCTGAAGGGACTTTGGGACTTGTGGTTGAGTTGCTCCGAGGCCTCAGAGGAAGGGACCTGGGCCTGTAGGGTGAAGACGAATGAGCCGGCAGCCCCAGGTACACTGGACACAGGTGGTGTCCCAATAAAGGACTATAAAGAAAGACCCTCTGGACTGTGTGTGGTGTCCTGAGAGGGTACCTCCTGCCTGGAAGGAGGGGGGGTTCAGCCGATGCTCTAGGCTGACATGGCGTAGCAGGGAGAGAGCTAATTTCCCTAGAGTGAGATCCCAGCGCCCCGTGTGGCCCTGGAGGACTCCCCCCCCCCCCCCCCACTACAGTGAGTGGTGGCGAATGCAGGCAGAGTGCCACCTGCTGGTGCGTACTGGAAGTGCACCCACCTTGGCAAGCTTGATTTGTATGTGGAAGTGAAGGTTACCTGTTGGAGCTGTGCCGGTGTGAACTCCCTACCAAGGTGAGCCCTGGTGCCAGAAGCAGATGAGACTAGAGGACTGTGCCCAGTCTGTGAGAACGTTCGAGACCAGATGCTGGGAGACAGCTGGAGAGCCTTGCGCCTGGACCGGATGTGCAGAGTACGCTTGGAGTAGCTTGGCCAGGACAGGCCTCGAGCTTGGTTAGAGCCTGGAGCTTCACCCAACCCTGCCACGATGTGGATACCAAGCGGTATGGTGGCCGGACGTGATTGCAGGAGCCAGAGGCATACTCCAATGGCACTCTGCCTTTGGAACTTTGTTGAGCCGGAGCTGAGACGGTGTGACCAGTGGCCAAGAATCAGGACACACAAGTACTGGGGACCCAAGGTGGGAGGTACTGTGGGGCCATGGTACAACTGTGGCCAGCTGGGACATTGCTGGAGGGCCTGCTGGAAGACAGGGCAAGGCCTCCTGAAGACCTGGACTCTGGGGTGTCAGAGCCAGGGGACGGCAAAGTGTTGCTGGACCTGTGGGGTTCTGGGACATGTAAAAAAGCCTGGGGTTGGAAGCAAGGTGAAATTAACAAGCTGCGTGAAATTAACTAGATGGAACGAACCATGGCTCCATCCTGCTGGATTCCATGACTGCTATCCCACGATTGTAATACTGATAGGTATTCCCACATCCCCAATTTTGCGCAACAGTAACACTTGTCACTATAAGAGTAGGATTTTGGAGCCCAGTAATGCATGAGCACTCAAGGCATAACTCGCAGGACGAACACAGAATAGTGCACTCACACGTGCAGTTAACTTGTGGGAGCAAATTACAATCTTGCAATTAATGTTTTTTGTGAAAGCAGCCCAAGTGGGGAGCATGGGTGTACCCAAGGGGGAGAGGACTGGGAAGAGGGGCTCTGACTCTGTATTACAACCCAGAAGCCCCCTAGAGCTACCCCCATTCATTTTTCTCCTCGCTCTATTGCCCTTCTCCTAGTTGTCCCCTCCCAACGGAATGCCCCCCCCCTCCCTCATCTGAGACACCCAAGTTATGCCACTGGTATGGAGAGAGAGCAGTCTTACTCTGAAAATAAACGGTTGCCACAAGCTCCTGTAAATGGCTTTACTGACTTCCCCCCCTCCTTTTTCCTTGAACTTCTTTTTCCTATAGCCTCTTCCCTAAAGCTTTCTAGCATGTATATACTTAGCTAACGTTTATTTTGTTTATAATTTGACTATTGGCTCTCCCTCATTGTTCAAAATGCTAGTGAATATTTCACTTAACAACTCCCTCCCATGTAATTGATATCAAATATATCGGTCCTGCATTTGCTCAATTTATAGTTCTGACTTTTTACATGCCTGAGGAAAAGCCTTATGTGGCACGAAAGCTTTATATTCTTTCTCCAGTAGAAGTTGGTCCAATAAAAGACATCTGACTAGTTTGTCTGCATCTCTTACATCTGGGACCTGAATGCAGAAATCTCTCTCTCTCTCTCAACTGAACTGTAGGAGGCATGATTTTAAGTCAAGTTAAACTGGTGTGAGCGTGTCTGCAGAACACCCTTACTTTGTTTTCATAACTATAAAAATAGGGAAGGGGAAACAGGTCTCTCCCATCTTTCAAATTGAAGGGTATGCCTATGAACCCATCTTTATTGGCAGATAGTCACTAGATGACCCAGGTCCTCCAGATCCCCCCCACCTTTCCCAAACCTCTCCCACACTCCATCTTGCCCAGATGTCCCCAATCTCTCACCAACATCTCAGCCACCTTTCAGCACCCACAAACCTCCAGCTTAATTGACATTTTGTTTCGCTTTTATATTTATACCCTGTTTTAGATTTAAGCAGATATTCACCTGGGGTAAGTGAATCTCCACAGGGGTTTTCTCTGATTCACCCCAATTCATTTTTATTTTACTTAAACTGATGTAACTTTCTGTAATGGGCAAAGTCTTGGGTTGTGATCCCCAAACCCCTTCTTCTGCAGAGGGACTACTCTGGAGTAGTAGATTGTGTCGATAGCCTGTTCTATACTTTATAAACTTGCTTGCTTCATGGTTTCTGACACTGATTCACATCATGTTGTGCAACCCCAGTGTCTCCAAGGACACTATATAGGTTGGATGTCAGAACAGAATGTGTGTGTGTGTGTGTGTGTGTAATATATATAGAAAGGTACTCTGAGTGGGAATCTAATTTTGCAAAATTCTAACTACACTCTCTGACTCCACACCTTCAGATAACCAGGGTTTCTCTTAATTAGCACTAAGAAATGTGAACAGTAATTCAGCCATCCAATAAATGTTAAGGCATCATTTACCAGCATACACATATGCAAAACACTATTGATAAAAGCCTGCCCCATTGAAGTCAAGAACAAAACTCTCATCAACTTCAGTGGGGTTAAGTTTTTCACCCTGGGTGTTAATAGACGTGATGTGGGTCCAGTTTGACCCAGTCTGGCTCACTTGGACCAGTGCTGACCCCACACGTCTGTTCTGGGCCCACCAGCTATGGGCTTGGTTCAAACCTCGGTGGGGTTAGTGGCCAGGCCAGAAACGTGGGCATGGAATGAACCGGGCCCATGGTTTGGACCTGCGAGCCACCCAGGTGGGTCACAGCAGGCCAAACTAGGAGGCCATGTCTATTCACATGCCCACTCCAGCCCAGCGTGGGGGATTACAATGGCAGTCAGCCATGGCTTCTGTCACGGCAGGAGGTGGGGCACTGGCCAGGGGGCACATCACACCCGCTCCCTGGCCGGATCCAGCCGTGGGGATGTGTGTCTTGCTGCCCCAGCAGGGGGTAGCCCTCCCTATCCCCAGGCAGGATGACTGTGGCACCACCACTTTCATTAGCAACCACTGTCCGTGGGCAAGAGGAAACAGGTCATGGTTAAGGTGGAAAATGTCATTCTTTATATTTTCAAGCCTGCACATTACATTAATGCTTCACAGTTTGTTGTTTTGGCCCAGTGGTGTTTAACTAGAAAAGGATTTGTGTTTGTGAACCGTGAATGGACTAGTAACCTTTGGCAGTAAAATCTAAACCAAGAAAACCATGCAAGTGGTGGTTTATGCAGATGCACCTACCTGCAGAAGATAGTGAGGGAAATAGTCTTTAAAATTATTAGATAGTTATTACACAAATGCCAACCTTCCAGCAAAGGGGACATGTTAAAAACACAACCAGTTTATTGGAATATAAATTGATGTCTGCAATCCAGGGTGGAAGAAATTCCTCATCTCTGCACCCCTTTATAGAATCTAGCTTCTCACACTGACATGCTGGCCTTTTTAGTTACTAAATGCAACACTCTGGTTTAAGTTCTAAACTCCCTAAAGTTAGGAAACTCAAAGATACAGTGTGCACAGCAACTGCTAACACAAGTTCCAGTATTGTAGCCTATAACCTTCACTTCTCATGTATATGTCAGTTTTTCTATCGTTGAATTTTCTTCTTACAGAAAAGAGACATCATTTACTATAATATTTATATATAATATATACCAGGGGTGGGTGACATTTCCTAATCCCAAGAGCTTCATCCATTTACCACAATGGGGCCAAAGAGCTGCATGTGGCCCTAGAGCCAGTTTGCCAACTACTGTGTGTATGTATAGATAGATACACACAGCGAAGAGCACCATAAATGTTGGCATATTATAGAAAAATATAATTTCATAATTATAAATAGGGAAGGGGGAACAGACCTCCAACACACACACACACACCCACTATGAAAACTTATATAGGAAAATGATTCTACACAATAAATGTACCTGAAACAAAATTGCAAAAGTAAAGTTGTGCACAAGCAGTCCCTCTTCTCCTTCATCTAGTGGCGGTTCCCCCTGCCGAAAGTTCGGGGCAGTGCCCCCCCC
>QEPC01008309.1:12403519-12439738 GCA_003113815.1 Sphenodon punctatus
GGGGGGGGGGGGGGGGGGGGGGGGGGGAGAAGTGGCAATGGCAGCGGCAGTGGGAACTTGGTTTTTTAAAATTGTCTGCACGTCCTGGCTCCGTGCGTGGGGACACGTGGGCAATTTTTTAAAAAACCAAACAACTAAACTCCCCCCGCCTATGCCTAGGAGGCCCGCTAGGCGCCGAAGGAGGAGGAAAGAGCAGTCAGACTCAACAGGTAAGACTGACTGATCCCTCCCTCCCCCACCCTGTACCCGACCTCCTCCACCCCCCTGCATCCTCCCCCTAGGCTGAGCCTGTTTCCCACCCTGCAACAGATTGTGTTTTCTTCCATGTTAACCCTGGGAACTCCTTGCTGTTGTGTTTTGCCAGTGTTTTCTGTGTTTCCCTGTGTTTGGGGTTTATACATTATTCATTTTAAGCTATAGAATAGAATAAGTTTATTAGAGCGTAGCCATAGGCCATTACTCATACAAACAACATAAAACAACGTAAGTACCATATATGCTTACAATTTCATAAGGCCCTTAAATATCTCCCGCCCAAGGCCCTAAATAAAATCTATAAATAAGCCTTTTCCAAGGTATTTAAGTTTAACTTTGGTCAGGGGTTATCGTATATGATCAGCTAGGGTTTGTCTGTGACCCCACTAACAATGGACCTACTCACAGAATCTACAGCCAGTAGTTCTTCCAAAAGCGAGGCCCCTCTAGGAGGGAAGCCCAGCTTATTTCTGACTACACCATGGTTACACAGGCCAGGGCTCAGTACAATTGGACATTGGGTCAAAGGCACTTGGCTTTCAAATAAGGAAGCATTGGGGGACAAGTGAACTTTAGAAATTTGGCCTGGGAGTGAACTAACAGCTTGGGACACTGACAAAGTCTGAGGGGCTGCTGCCACCAAGGGAGGTCTCCCAACACTAACCAAACCAGGAGCCCTAGGGTAGGAATTATCTGGCTTAGATGAGATGGTAGACCCACAACCTGGGACAAGTACAGGGATAGAAGAGACTTCAGTTAGGGCTGAATTTTTAGGCCCACAATCGTTCTGGATAACTGGAGTAGTGTCTCCCTTCCCCCTAGATAGCTGAAGCAATTCTAAGTTTCCCACCTGGGAAACTGGCAGACGTGGCAAAACTTGGGGCATAAGTGGGGCAATTCCCCTCTTGGCATAGACTTTGCCCACATAAACCCCCCTCTGACTGAAACAACAAACATTTGACAAAAGCCATTTTGCTATGGTGACTGAACGAAAATAAATAACTAGCCATACAACATTATCCCTCGCTGGCAAATAAAAAAAACGGGATATATAAGAGGGCAGAAAAGAACAACCTGTAATGACCGAGACGTGATGCGCAATCCAGAATTTTGAATTCCACAATGGAAATACTCCAGATGGGAGTGGGTATACTGAAATTGACAGCGTGTCCATGACCGAAGTAATATCCCAATCCTCCTTAGCTATCAGGGGAGGATCCCTAAGGCCGGATCAGGCAATTGTCTGTGATGTCTGATCCACTCTGTTGGTCCGTGTCCATCTTATTTGATCTCAGGCCATTAACACAATCCCAGATCCTGCTCATCTGGTACTGGAGTGCCTGGAGTTTAGAGTCCAGCCCCTCAACTTGTTCCATAAGCGCCTTGTGTGCTTCTGCCTGCATGAGACATCCACACACCTGAGCCGGACTCTCCTGGATCACCGGGGAAGCAGCTCGTGGGATCGAGATAAAATCCCCGAGAATGGTAGAGACTTCCTCCCTCCCCTCAGGCCCGCAATGGGAGGGCTCTGTCGTCTCCAAGTGATGAATGTTGTGGGAGCCAAGCTCCTCTTGAAAACCCCTGGCATTAGTTTTGGGGGTAATCGGAGCGCCAGGGGAGGCCTCATAAGGTTCCCCCCTTCCCAGAATGGCCTGGCTAGATGGCTTCCCAGTCCCCCACAACTCCCTGCCCTGAACCAAAGGAGGAAGATACTCAAGGGGAGCACAAGGCAACACTGGAGCTGGATTCCCTTGCCTAGCTAACCGAAGACTCAACCTATCACTGTCTCCTTCGACACGCGAGACAGCTAAAGCCTGAGGCTCGGTCTCTTCTGATGGATCATGGGCAGGGCAGATTTTATTATCCGAGGAAGAAACCTGAGAGTCCGGGGCCACCCCAGAGCACCCCCGGGATTTAGCGCCATAGCTAACCACCTCTCTCCCTGCTGTTTAAAAGCCAGGGCACATTCCAGGAGCAAGGGATCAGAAAAGGGCGACCTGGCTAAAATTGGTAGTCCAGGACCCTCTCCAGAACTCCCTCCCCCCACTCTCTCTGTACCCATCAGAGGAGGAGGTGGAATACCCAGGCCAACTGCCGGGGGAGCCCGTCCTATATTAAGGGCATCTGGAGGAGAACACAAGGATTCTCGCAAAAGCCCATCCCGCTTACGCCTGGGGGAGGCTGTTGATGAAACAAAACATTCCGACAGCTGTTGCTGTCTAGCCCGGGTCCTAGTTACTACCCCCAACTTTTTCCCCTTCCTGGGCATTATGATCCTAAAAATAATCGCTAATCTTAAAATTAAACCTCACAGCTAAATAAGTGTGGGATGGGCTCGACAATCCCACCCCTACACCACCAGCACTCCCTCCTTCCACAAAACAAACAGACAAACAGCACCTCGAGCCCTTGTCCAGCCCGTGCCTAAGGCCGTGCGCACAAGGGCGTGCCCTTGCGCGTGCTGCCCTTAGGCGCGCTGCCCCAGCGTGTGCCTCCGGCGCTGGCGCTGCTGGGCGGCGTGAGGTTTTTGAGCTGTCCTGACAACGTAGCTCCTCCCTGGCACAGGTGATCTTACTGCTGCCTGATGAAATAATCCCACAGCAGGGCGATGAACTTGCAGGGGATCCGTGAAGGGCAGGCGTGGGGTCCCAAGGTTTCCCTCCCGAGCAATCAGCAAAGCCCAGGGCAACCGGCCCAATGGAAGGGGCAGGGGGGATTCCTCATTTTTAGCTTGATGTACATTGTAGACTGTGTTTTCTTCCATCTGATGTTAACCCTGGGAACTCCTTGCTTCTGGGTTATGCCCTGGCTCTGCCTACCGTTGCCCTGGCTCCGCTTGCCGGCCCGCCGGCGCCTTCACCGCCAGCGGGCCGGACAGCCTTACTGTCCCTCCAAACTAAAAACCCACCAGCCGCCCCTGCCTTCATCCATAAGCACTATGGCTGCAATCCAAGGTCCACATGCAACATGCAGATCAAAGTTATATTGTGCACACGTATGGTGCTACTGCTGGGGTCTGACGGTGTTGCCACCAGTCTGCTGCTGTGGCCTTGCCCCAGTGCATGTACACATGGTGCATATACACATAGTCCTTGCATCGGGGCCTAAGCTACCACTACCACATATACCAGACACCATAGACCACATATCAAAACCCCATTTCAGTACTTCCTTGGTAGCACTGCAAGAAGAGAAGCATCCTGCTCTT
Organism: Sphenodon punctatus; assembly: GCA_003113815.1. NCBI lineage: Eukaryota > Metazoa > Chordata > Lepidosauria > Sphenodontia > Sphenodontidae > Sphenodon > Sphenodon punctatus. The sequence goes on from QEPC01008309.1 coordinate 12,406,983, forward strand.
TGATGCTGCTTTTTATGGTGCCCTTCACTCTGGCATCTAGGGCATACTTGCCTCTTAACAAAAGAGTTCCCTCTGTTCTTTCTGACTTGGAATCCCACATCTAGATCAATGACCCTTCTTTGCACCAGACCCCACAACCTCTCAAATGAGGGTGGGGGGAGGGAGGGAGCAGGGAGACAGACTGGAAAACAAACACCTTTCTCACACGCAGGTCACTATTTATTATTTATTTATTTAATTAGTTTATATCCTGCCCTTCTCCAAGGAGGACTTGGGACAGCTTACAATCAGTACAAAATTACAATAAATCTAAAGTAGACTATCAAAATATACAAATGCCCTAAACCCACCTTTTGTCAACCCTTCCCATGTTCCCTTACCTCCAGTAAGAAACCTATCAACTTAGTTAAATAATGTGAATACAACAATCCTATTAAGCAACCCCAATACAACCACTCCTAATTTTCTAACCCCATATTTGAATGGTTCCGTTCATTCCTCTCGGGGAGAAGCCAGCGGGTGGTGCTGGGGGAGGAAACATCTTGCTCCCGCGCCTTATCGTGTGGCATTCCGCAGGGTTCCATTCTGTCTCCACTATTATTTAATGTATATATGCAGCCCTTGGGGGAGGTCGTGAGAGAGTTCGGGGTGTGTTGTCACCAATATGGTGATTATACTCAGCTGTACCTCTCTTTTTCAACAGACTCAGACCCTGCTATCTCAGTGCTATCCCAGTGTTTGGAGGCCGTGGCGGAATGGATGTGGCAGAGCACCCTGAAGCTCAATCCCGATAAGATGGAGGTGATGGTGGTGGGGAGAGCGAGGGAGGTGTCGGCCCCCCTAATTGGGGGGGTTCACCCGCCCGTAGCTCAACAGGTCCGGAGTCTGGGGGTGGTGCTGGTGTGGCAGGTGGAGGCAGTCGCAAAGGCTGCCTTTCATCAGTTGCATCTAGTGCAGAGGCTGCGTCCTTTCGTCTCTGGCTCGGACCTGGCCTCCCTCATCCATGCCTTCGTCACCTCAAGGCTGGACTACTGCAACGCGCTCTACGTGGGGCTTCCCCTGTGCCTGGTTCGGAGGCTGCAGCTAGTGCAGAATGCGGCGGCCCGTCTCCTTTCGGGGACGGGTTGTCGGGAGCACATAACACCTGTGCTCCAGGCTCTGCACTGGTTGCCGATAGCATGCCGAGCCAGGTTCAAGGGGTTGGTATTGATTTATAAAGCCCTTCACGGTCTCGGCCCCTCATACCTCAGGGACCGCCTCGCCCTCCGTGCCCCGGAGCAGACCCTTCGGTCTGCTGGGGGTGCCTTCTTGGAGGTCCCCCGTGTTAAGTGGGGGGCCACAATGGAGAGGGCATTCTCGGTGGCCGGGCCGCGTCTCTGGAACTCCCTACCGGAGGAAGCTCGCCTGGCCCCAAGCCTTTTGGTTTTTCGACGACAGTGTAAAACTTGGCTGTTTGCCCAGGCCTTTGGGGAGGGGGGGGAGGGTTTAGGGGATCTTTTATCTCCCCCGCCCTAATGATTGTTTGTTTGATTTATTTTTGTATCCCGGGCCCTGTTTTAATATTTTAAGATTGTATTTTTATATGTTTTTAACTGTTTTATGGATTTTATTGTTGGAAGCCGCCCCGAGCTGTGTTCAGGAGGGGCGGGGTATAAATCAAATAAATAAATACATATTTCCCCTACCCATTTCCCCAAAAAACATTTCTCTCCTTCCTTGCCCATACCAACCTACCACAAGGGGCTGTGGCAAACCTTCCCTTGCCCATATACCTCCTCTCAAAACAGGCCATGGCAACCCCTTACCTGTATCCTTCCTTCCGCAAGGGGTTGTGGCAAACCTACCCCCATCTGTATCTCTCCTCCAACAAGACAGTCATGACAAAAAACCTACACTCCCCACAAATACCCAAATGCACATATCCACACCCATACCCTTATAACTTAAAAAATAAGTTGAATGCTACATCTCCGTTGCAATGAATGCAGGCGGTGTAATAGTGCCTCTGTAAGCCTAGTACAGCGTCTTTACAAAAAGCAGCAACAATTTTCCTGGCGTTTATTTCCTGAACTTACACCGCTTTTAAACGAGGCACTGAAAAGCACCTCCTGAGCCCCGCGTTGAGAGAAAAGCCACGCGGGGAGTGTTTACACGCTCCCTGTGCTGTCGATAGTGATGTGCTCCCTGTTGCCGGCAGCGCCGGCGGCTGGAGATGTGGTGCTTTGAAAAGTTAGATTCCTGTAGTACTGTATCTGGTATCATTGTGTGCAGGAATGTTGAGAGTTTAGAATTCTAAATCAGTTTAGAATCAGTACTGTTACCATAGTTACCCTAGTGACCAAAACGGCATGCAGCACAGAAAGGTTGCCCCATAGAACAACACAGAATGGTAACTTACAACATAGAATGGTTTTCTTTTTGTAAAGACCATGTAGGAAGGCATATGCAGCTTTGATGCTGAAAAGACCCCAAATTTGACCTTCCCCTTTGAGTGCTGTTTTTAACTTTTGTGCAGATCTTGCTCTGTGGGCTGAGGTCACAGATCTCATAAAAACTGAGATTTTAACTTACTTTCTTTTCCCCCAGGATAAGAACTTTAGATAGTGTTATTACTAATTTGCTTTATTTATTCTTAATAATATTGGAGGCATATAACGAGAGCTAAGAGGGTTCCAACCCAATTTAAATGAGCAGTGTGCTCCTTTCAGGGTTTTTTTTTTTAATTAAAAAAAATTCTTGCGACATGTTGTGATTAAAAGGAACAATCAATTAACATGTTTTCAGGGGAATGGCACTTTTTTCCTAATTATGGTATTTAACATTGGTATTAGATCAACCGAACATCAAAAGTCTCTCTCAAGTTAATTCACATTCTTCCTTTCGCAGTTCCCTTCAGCACAAACATTGGTTAGCACATCCTACTTTTGAATTACAGACTCTTTCACAACCACCTCTTTAATTACCACCAGGTACTGTTTACTGAACAGATATTATGCGCCAGTGACAAATTTGCTCTTGGACTGAAGGACTAAAAACAAATTTGCAAATCTACTTTGCTGCAGGACTAGCTCACTTCCCTCCCAATGTAGCCTTGAGAGACAAAAATCAATTTCTTATCCACCAATGACTGATTAGGGAGAAACTTTGTCCTTGAGTTTCAGGTGGAGAAGTCAGGTTTACTCTGTCGGTAATGTGTAGGGTGGGGGCAGGGGTAGGGATGTCTATTTTATGATTATAATTCACTGCGGTAACTAGAGAATAAAAGTTAATGAAAAATTGGACACAAATCAGTTTTAAATGATCTAAGTAACAATTACTGAGAAAAAAATATCTAAGTTGTGTGTGCACGCGCTGTAAAATCACCCTGGCAATGATTCATTAGCCTCAAAAGTGATGCCATTCTCACAATAATGATCCATTTAAAACATCGAACCACTGTTGTTTATGCCTTGAAAACTCAAAAGTTTAAAAGACACATTCCCTGCTCCAAAAAGTTTACAACATAGATTGCTAAACCAGTAGTAATAAGAATCTTAGACAACAAAGTAATGCCCAGGAACCTGAGACGGAAGTGTAACTGTAGCAGATATTCCAACTGCCCTAAGTGCTAGCAGGATAAGGCCTGAAGGAGTGAGTTGTGATAAGTGCTAGCCTGGATCTGGCCCTATGGCAAGTTCATGGAGACCAACACTAACAGTCACCTTGGGCTACCCACTCGGTCTGGGGGCACTACCCGGGCCTGGGCTCCAGCGGAGGGGGCACTCCCCTCCACCCATCCCGAAGCCCAGACATTTTTGATGGCACTTACCACCACTACAGCTGCTGACCTTGACCCTGTGCCGGGCCTGCTCTCTGGATCCTGGGTCGCACTGGGCACCGCAACAGCAGATTGAATCTGCCACCATGCCACCTGCTGCCGTTGGCAAGGAGTGAGGGAGAGGCGGGGGCCAGGGAGTGAGAGAGAGGCAGAGGTCAGCCACTCCGAACCACCCCGTAGTAAGGCCAGCCCTGGCTGGAGCTGGTGCAGAATGCGGCGGCCCATCTCCTGATGGGTATGGGCCACCGAGAGCACATAACACCGGTGCTCTGTTCTTTGCACTGGTTGCCTGTTGCCTACTGGGCCCGATTCAAGATGTTGGTGTTGACCTATAAAGCCCTATATGGCCTGGGCCCCACCTACCTGCAGGACTGCCTCACTCCCTGGGTTCTGGAATGGCCATTGCGGTTGGCTGGGGGCACCCTTTTGGAGATTCCCCCATGTTCGGCGGGGGGCCACATGGGAGAGGGCATTCTTAGTCGCCGCACCTCGGTTGTGGAACTCCCTCCTAGCGGAGGTTCATTTGGCCTGGGACCTTCCCTCCTTCAGGTGTCAATGTAAAAGCTGGTTGTTCCTCCAGGCGTTTGATGAGAGAGATGGGGAGGGGGAGGGGAAGGATAGGGTTGAGGGGAATTGATGGTTTTATCATTGCTATTTTAAAAATTTTGCCCAGTTCAGTCACCTTAACGCTTGCTTGGCCCCAGCTGGGAGCAGGAAAAGGAGGCTGCTGATCAGCTGAGGACCCTGAAGTATAAAAGACTTCACTCTGGCTCAGTCTAGAAGACCACTAGGAAGGGGCAGAGCTTGGGGGAAGAGTGGGAGCCTTGCATTAACAGAGGCTTGCTGGAGGTTGAGGGTGGAGAGCCTGAAGGGAGGGGCTTGCTCAATAGAGTTGTGAGTTTGGGAAGTTTACACCATTTTATAATTGTACAATAAACTCCCTGGGTGAAACTCTGAAAATGTGGAAAAGCTGAGGACTGTGTCTTTGGAGGTCTCAACCATACAAGGAAGTGTAAAGGCTACCCTATTCCAGTGACATAATATGACCATTTAACACATCAGCATGGGAACCTGATACACAACTTGATCACTCACTCCCCCCCACCACCCCTTTCTCCTGATTTGTAACCTTTCTTCCATCACTTTTGAGATGCCACTAGTGAGTATTCAGGAAGGATGTGAGGCAAAGAGTGACATAAGAGGTGACATTCCATGCTGGGGGGATAATATCAAAGGAGGTACACAGATGGGAATGGGAGAGGGGAACAAAGTGGATACCCAGACTAACATCACAGGTGGACTGCAGGAGGCAGAAAAGGAGTGCACAAAGACATAAGGTGGATGAGTAGAATAGAGCATTGGATGCACTGACAAGAGCCAGAATTTGATATGCAGTGCAATTAAAAAGGCAGTGGAGGGATCTGAAGCGATTGCCATAACATAGGGTGGTAATAGACGGACGACCGCCATGGCCACTCCCCTGCCATGTGTGGAAGATGGTAGCCACCACCCTTAGGGCCGAATTGGGGTACTGAACAAATGTGCACCCAACAGGTTGGCCGATGAGCCCTCCCCTGCCCCACCCCCAGTGGGAGAACAGAACAAATGTGCAGCTGCAAAGTCCCACCCCAGGTGTGCTTCCAGCACCCCACCACGATGGGCAACCATGGTGACCGGTCATGGGGCCCCCAATCCCCTGTGGAGATAGGGCCAAAAATAGATGTGCTGGCTTACTATGGCCTGCCTGTGGGCGCAGGATCGTCCATGGGACCGGTTCTGGGCCAGCTGGTGACCTGGACAGCAGCGGGCCCATATCTGGCAGCCCAGAAATAGATGTCTCAGTTAGTTTCCGGCCCAAGTGGGCCATAGTGGGCCAATGTCATGTCTATTATCACTCATAGACACAGCAACAACTGAGAGAGGCAAAGTTAATGCCTAGATGACCACGAGGAGGGGCTAGCAATTGCTGAGGGTGGAGATGATGAGATAGTGGATGAGCCCATTTTTCTTTGGGGAAAAAAAGGAAGGAACATATTCTTAAAAAGTGATGGAAAAAGAAGTGATAGGCCACATCCTAGAGGAGAGAGGATGGATAGGTAGCAGAGGACTCTAAAATGACACAAATCCTTTAGTGGGGTGGTAGGATAGTGGTGATGTCAGTCCCATGGGGAATGGAGTGGGAAGATGGCTTCTCAAGAAACCAGGCTAAAGACACTTACTTGTAAACCAGCAAATGACCTGAAAAACTTAGAATTCTACCTTCATCCTGTGTGTCTACCCATGGTATTACCATTGTACTCCTAGTAGTTTAGAAGTACTAACTTACTTATACTCAGTGACATACCTTTTTCATTCTGACAGTTGATGGTATTGAAGCAATACTTTTTTATCCCTGAAAGAAGCAATACAAAAACTTTTCAAAATTTTGAAATTGTCCCAGGGAAAGTTTAGAAATTTGTTTCTAAATCCACAAACACTCCAGAGTAGTCCCACACTGAAAACTGCTTGAGGACTGCAGCAGTACAATTTTACTGACTTGCTATTTAATGTGCAAATTAAACACAACAAGAAGCACTGCACTGAGATGGCTGAGGAGACAATAGTCATGTAAAACACATTGTGTAGGTTTGTATTTACTTTTGACAGTTTTTAAGCAACACGAGGTGAAAATTTAAGTTTATATTTGATCAAGTGACAAGTAGCTGGCATTGAAAGAACAAAAGAATGTTATATAGCAAAATCAGCAGGGCATTTTTGTTAAATATCATCAACTTAATGCTCTGGGTACCTCTACCTTAATGCTGCATATCCAATGGAACGTCATGGGGCTTTAAAAGGGTTGGAGGATGTATATCTGTTGCCAGCAAGCAGAATGAAACCATTTAGGAGCATGGTGCTCCTAAACATCTTAAAGATCTGATGTTTAAGATGAAGTTACTACTACTGTTAAAGAAGTTGGCTTCATGGGGAGGTGGGCACTGATGTGAGAAAGGGGCCTTGCTTATCTTCAGCAAAGGTACAGTCAAGATAATAATGCATAAGTTGGGTCGCAGTCAGGAGATTGACAGTCCTGGAGACAAAGTGTTTTGCCTACCCATGAAAGACATGCAAAGTGCAAGCTGCTCTCTTGCCGCCTCTAACTTTGACCTGGATCAACCACCTATTGGGCAGTTCACTCTCCAAATCAGTTTCAGTCTAGGCCTTTCTGACAAGGGGGCCGTTTTGGGGAAGGGAAGCAATTGTTCAGTAAGAACTGAACAGAGACCATCTAAAGTTCACATTGTACCCTTCACATCGTACTGGCTTTTGCTCGCTACCATCCAAGGAGCCAACATTATGCTTGGTGCTATATAAAAATCGAGAGGAAGACAGGATCCCTGCCCTCCTGTCCATAATTAGTGCATTCTAAATGAATGAGTCTATATTTATGATAGGCAACTTGTATGGTTTACTCTTATCAGTTTAACGCTCAGAAAAATCTTATTTCATTTCCAGTAATGCCCTGGTCTTCCAAACGCTTATGCACATACTTAGAATAAACATATGAGTAGTCCTTCTGTCTTTAATGGGCCTACTCATATGCTTAAAGTTAAGCACATGCTTACCTGGGTACAAAAAAGGATTTGATCAGGAGTGGACATCCCACTGTCCAGGTTTGTGAGCTGGGCCTGAGATCATCCGCTTAGCTTAACCACTAAGACAACTGGCTTAGACAAAGGGTAAAAACAAATGAGATGCTGGCCCACGTTGGTCCTTTGTGGCCTTGGACTCACCTGTGTGTGGTCCCAGACCGTCAGATGTTGGCTCAGGACTGCCCCGGGGCAGGTAGGCATCTGGCCCGGGCTGCGTCCTCGGAGAATCTCCGAGGATGCAGCCCAGGCCAAGGTTCACCACCGTGGGCTAGCACGTTCGTTTGGCCCTCCCATCCCTGCCTCAGGATAGGGGCCACCATGGTCGGTCACTGTGGCTGACTGTCGTGGTGGTGGGGGCGCAAGCTGCTAGGAGTGGGACCAGCTGTCCATTTTTTAGCTCCCTACCGAGGGCGTACAGGTGCCAGGATGGCTCTCTGGCCATGACCACATTTGTTCGGTGCCCCTCCCTGACCCGGGGTGCCTGCTGTTTCCCACCACGGGCTGCGTCAGGGAGTTGCTGTGCTACCCACATGTCTGTTTTTACCCAAAGCCATGGTAGAGAGGACCATTAACAGCTATTATCCAAGCCAGTCAGAAGATGCGACATTATGTGCACAGAATCCCTAAATCTCTCGCTGCTGATAGATGGGGATGGATCACTCCATTGTTGTATTGTGGCTACTGATACAGCTTCTCTGAAGAAGTTGGTATGGGCTGCTCTTGAAGACAAGAAACTTGATTAGAGGGACCATTGGTTTGAGGCAGAATGGGAGTACTTGCATTTTTGTAGGGTCAAGGCATTTATCACAACAAATAATTGCAGATTCAATGTAAACCCCATCAATGATTATTTAACTGAACATGTGGCAGGATAACTGTTCCTGTTTTGTTTTTTTAAGTTTTCAGCTATTATTAATTATATAGCACAAACAATGGGTGTTTTTACACACACATTTCTCCTGCATGTTTGCTGTAACTTCCTAAACTTTGTGTGCCTAAATCACTCACCCAGATCTTGAACTTCTGCATAGAACTTCTCCCAGAACTTTTGTGTGTAAAAAGTTCTCCTGGTAAACACACCAGTGGTCCGGGCTCTGCACTGGCTGCCTTTAGTGTACCGGGCCCACTTCAAGGTGTTGGTGATAACGTTTAAAGCCCTATATGGCCTTGGCCCGACTTATCTGCAGGACCACCTTGCCTTCTGGGTCCTTGACTGGTCCTTGTGGTCTGCCGGGGGTGCTTTTCTGGAGGTCCCCCATGTTAATCAGGGGGCCACCATGGATAGAGCATTCTCGGTGGCTGCACCACAACAATGGAACTTCCTCCTGGAGGAAGCTCGACTGGCCCCAGATCTCCTGACTTTTCATTGTAAGTGTAAGACCTGGCTGTTCTGCCAGGCTTTTGGCAGAGGGGATGGGTAGGGAGGTTGGTTATTGCTCCTGCCCAGAGTTGGTTTTATGCTGCGGAATTTGTTTATATAATAGTATATTTTTGTATTGTTTTAAAAATGGAATCATGGTTTTATAGATGTTTTAGTCTTTATTTTGTAAGCCGCTTTGAGTGCTGTGGAAGAAAAGCGGGGTATAAATGTGACAAATAAATACATAATAAATACATAAACTGCTTTGCTCCAGGCAGCTGTGGTCACTTGGTTTCCATGGCAGTCTCACATCTACAGCTGCGGCTGCGGCTACTTTAGGCTGCCTCAGGGCAGTGTTTGTGTGAAGAATACATCCAGGAACTGCCTCAAGGCAGTGTGTATGTGAAGAATGCATCTGGAACTTACTTGTGGACTTATAAACCCAGAAGATTGAAAGATCAGCACTTTAAGGTGTGTGTAAAAATGCCCAATGTACCTGGCACTGAGCAATCATTAATTAGACACAAGTCCCTGGCCCGAGGGGCTTATGACCTAGGCAAGACAAGGGAAAGGAGACATGGGAAAAGGGAACATAAGGAGAGAGAGGGTTACATTTATGAAGTTGCAGATAAATGTGCTCAGCTTAGTTACATTTAATTTAGGAGAAACAAAGGAAAGGAGACAACAGAGAGGGGAACATAGGGAGAGACAAGGGGAAATTTCAGATGTGACGGGTTGCTAGGCCTGCCACGCTGAACAACGCACCGGGATCCATTTCGGATCCCAGTCAGGAATCAGTCCAGCCGTCCTTTAGACGTGCCGGCCTGATTCGGGCTGGGGATCGGGGAGGGAACGGGGCTGTGCGTGCGGCGCAACATGTGGCCGCACAGCCCCACCCCCCATGCTGCCCCAGCCTCCTGCCCTCCAGGAGATGGGTGGGTGCAGCGGCCAATCTGGCCACTGCGTCTAATTCTGGACCGTGGTCGGGACCATGGTCCGGGATGGGTCAAACATAACAGCTGTTACTTTTGGCCCATCCCAGAACATGGCCAATCTAACCACGCTTTTGGACCTCAGGGCGGCCGGAGGTCCGAAAGTGTGGTCAATATGATTCCCGCCAGGTATTCACTGGGGTGAACATCTGGTGGGAATCATTTAGACGTAACAGTACAAACGGCCACCACAGGGGATTCATTGTGGTTGACCGTGGTATCGTTACGTCTGAAATTACCCAAGGATACATTCACAAAGTTAAGAAGTCACAGGTGCACATGCTTAAGTGACAGAGGAGAATGGGACCCTGAATGAAGGCTTTGGGGAGCATTGGTGGGAGGAGTAGCTACTAGGGAAAGCCTGATGGAATGCTGACAGCCTGACAGAATGCTATGGTTGTGAATCACTGTCAGAGACTGCTAGAGGCATCCTCTTCTGTACCTTGCAGGGGCTGTAATCGATTCTTAATATAAAGGAGTGAGAGAGCAGGCAATAGATAATTCCAATTATAAGCCCAATTTCGCACGTATTTAACTTCCTGAGGAAGAAACTGATCAACCTAGAAGGTTGGTAAAAGTCAAACAAGACATTTTGGAAGTTCTGATGTTTGACAACTTTATCCTTAGATCCTCCATTCTGCTCTTCTGACTCCAGCTGCAGTCTCTCTAGCAGGAGTTGGACCTGCTTTTAGATGGCATTGCTCCTGGGGCTCTGCCACCTTTCTGCCTTGGGCTTCAAGTCCACTTCCCTTCTGGTACTCCCTGTCTTGGTTTCTGTGCTCTGTGATGCTACTAAAGCGGTACCGGCAGCTTTATTGTGAACATTGTTTCCACCACTTTGGCTCTGCAGTCCCTTTTATGTATGGCTCGAAGTCTGGGGATTTTGTGCGGGTGTCTATGGTCTGCGCTGGCTGTTGCACTGCCTGCCAACTTCATTGGGAGTGTTCCATCTTTACTGCAGAGCTTTTTGCTATTTTCCTTGCTTTGGTATTTGTGTTGGCTGAGTAGCTGGTGTGGCCCGTGATCTATTTGGGCTCTCTGAGTTCCTTGAAGGCCCTGGACTCCTCTCTCTCTCTATATATATATTTTATAAGAGAACCTTTATTGATCCTTCAGTAATACATCATATACCAATTCCGTACAGACATTTATAGTTTGTTTTTTTAAATTTGATTGTGTTTATTTTCTTAATTACATTTTTATGCCATACAAACACCTGAGAAAAAAGAAAAAGGAAAACAGAACCAAACTCCCCCCTTTCCCTCCCTCCCTGCTTAAGCCACCTCAGTGAATGAGTTTCTATATTTTGATGAGACTGTTTATTATATATACAATTTGAAAAGGTAAGACCTCTCATCAGGTGTCAGTTCTTTGCCTTCCATCACCTTTAAGCAAGGTAACCATACTGCAGCTAAATCTTCTTGCTTGTCTTTCAACTTTGTAGTCATTTTCTCCATGGGGAAAAAAAATACCATAGTTTATTGAGCCATTCTCCTTCCATTGGGCCATCCAAGGACTTCCATCTTCTGGCAACGACTCCAATTGCTGCGAGTAAAAACACCTTACAGGAATCTCGATACCTTTTCATAAGTGGCGAGCAAGGGAACAGACCCAATAAGGCCACCACTGGCTTGTAAGGAATTATGAAGCCTGTCTCATTTTCCAGCTGCTCCCACACCTGCAATTTGTCACATCACTGGTAGAAATTTACAGGCAAATGGATTGGCAATGACATGATCCTGTACAAAAGTTTGGGGATAGCTTCATTTTGAAAAGGTTGGTTTTCCCCAGCCAACTGCTTGCCAGATTTTTCCAAGTTTTTGATTCATTGCTAATTTTTTGGATTACTGAGGGGAAGTTTTCTTTATATAATTATTTTAAATTTTTTGTTAACAGTACTCCCAAATACTTAATACTTTTTTCTTGGACTGTAAATGAATGGTATTGTCTGCCTGATTTGATTACTCTGTTCTGCGTCTTTTCCATAGACAAATGCATTAGATTTTTCAAATTTTATTTTGTATCCCGAAACTGAGCCAAAAGTGTCTATCAGTGTGGGTAGCTGTGGTACTGAATTGACTGGGTTTGCAATGTAAAGAATCATGTCATCTGCATACAAAGAGATCTTGTATTGTACCTCTCCCATTTTGATTCTCTCTATGGAGTTTTTTTGTCTTATTGCGTAAGCCAATGTTTCTAACATTATGTCAAACAACAAAGGTGACAGGGGACAACCCTGTCTAGTGCCCCTCGTTAGCTGGAAAAAATTAGTTTGTGTTCCATTTATGAGTAAATTTGATTATGATGAGAGAGAGATGGCATCAAACCACTTCATGAAATTCCCCCTAAAACCCACCTGGTTCATTGCCTCAAACAAAAATATCATTTCCACGCAGTCAAAAGCTTTGTCCGCATGATCAGACACAATGACAGCTAGCATTTTAGTTTTCTGAAAGTAGTGCTGTCTTGCGGATATCGTCCTTTCCCAGCCGCCCTGGAATAAATCCCACCTGGTCGGGCTTTATTATTACTTCTCCAATAAATTGCTGCTAGCCTTGCCAGGCATTTGGCGAAGATTTTATAATCTGTATTTAATAGGGAAATTGGCCTATAGCTTTTACATTCATTTTGGGGCCTGTCTGGTTTGGATATTAAAATGATTGTGGCTGCGTAGAAGGTGGGTGGAAGTTTTCCTTCTCGGAATATTTCGTTGAAGGCCTTTCTTAAATATGGGGCCACTACTTCTGCAAATCCTTGGTAGAACCCTGTTGGTGGGCCGTCTGGGCCTGTAGCTTTGTTAACCACCAGATTTTTAATGCCTTCAATTATCTCTTCTAATTCTATTGCGGCATTCAGAAAGGTATTGTGATCATTCTTTATTTTTGGCAACTTATATTTAGCTAAGGAACTCTGGATACTGGTCGTATCAGGGTTTGTTGATGTACAGTTCTTGGTAACACTGGAAGAACTGATCCAGTATCTGTGTAGTTGTGTTTAGTCTAGCCCCCTTTTTATCTATGGTTTCTATTATATGGTGTTTTTTATTTGCCTTTTTTACCAATCTCACAAGGACTTTTCCGGTTTTGTTATTCTGATCGTAGTAATAACACCATAGCCTTTTTAGTTGCTTAGTTGTTTTTTCTAATTCTTAACTCTCTAAGATGTTGTATTTCTTTTGCAAGCTCAGGAGTGAGGTTCTTTCTTAAGTTTACCTCTGCTTTATACAAATTCTCAAATGGTTCCTTTGTAGTCTCTCTCTGTTTTTTCAATATAGCCGCATTCAAGGCGATCATGTTCCCTCTAACGACCGCCTTAGCAGCCTCCCATAATGTAAACTTAGAGTCTACTGGAAGTTCATTAATTTCAAAATATTAAGTTCTTTTGTAATCTGTTTTTTGTATGTCTTACTCTTACAAAGACTCCTGTCTATTTGCCATAAGGACTTATTTTTAACCCCAGCCTCTCTATACACTTCTGTCACAATAGCATTGTGGTCTGTTACTACTTGGGGTACTATTTGGAATTTTTTACATCTTCCCAGATCTGTCTTTCTCATCAGAACATGATCAATTTTGGTGAAAGTTCCGTATACTGGAGAGTAATGTGTACTCCTGAGCTGTTGTATTTATAAACCTCCACACGTCTACAAAGTCACTTTCCCTTAATAAATTGCTTAATGCTTGTTGCCATGTTTTTAACACTGTGGGCTTTGAGTGGTCTTTGTTTGTTAAAGGTGTGTTCAAGTCCCCATGCCAAATTATCACCCCCTTGATTTTATCTTCAATAAAGGGAATGTATTTATGAAAAAAATGCAATGTTCCCTCATTGGGGGCATAGACATTTATTAAAGTTATAGCCTGTCCATCTAAGCTGCCTGTTATCATTAAAAATCTGCCTTCTTTATCTTTCCATAAGTTTTGAAGACTGAAGTTTCTGGCTACTGCTATCCCTGTTATAACTCCCGCTTTCTTTTGCAGCACACAGGAGGCATACATTTCTCCCATAGTGTTATTCTTAAATCTGGGTAAGTCTTAAGTGTGATTCTTGAATAAAGAACATGTCGCACATTTAGTTTCCCTTATCAAGTCTTTGATATTTCTATGTTTAATTGGAAAGTTGAGGCCTTTTACATTAATGGTTAATTATTTTATCTTTTCTGTCATTTCAGGTCACTGCATTTTTCTTTGGCTGCCTGAGCTGCTTCCACTATCCAGCTTTCTTGCTGCCTTTTATCGACTTAGCTGCTGACCCCAGACGTCTGTTCTTATACACAGTAAAAGATTTTTAAATTTTAACAGTCTCTGTGTTTTCGGTTCCATGCTGCTACCTTTTATCTGAGCCTTGTCTTTTAATTCTTTGCTGCTTATTTTTCTACTTAAGATTTTGCATCCCCTTTAAATCATCCCCCAGCAACATTTTAAACATGTAACAATAAACATAAACCTCCCCCCCCCTCCAGCCCTTCCCCTAAACTGAGCTGTGGCTTTTTATCAGATTCTTGTGGAATTTTTTTTCCTTATCCATATTTGCCTTTGCCTCCCTTGTAGCAGCCCTTTCAAACCTTACCCCAAACAGCAGGGTATCTCTTTCCAGTTTAAACTGGAAGATTCTTATATATCATTGCATCCCACTCTTTTGTCCGTCAGTAAAAAGAGAGCTATTATTTTCAATGCACCAATCATATTTTAATAGTTCTATATTGATGCCTTACAATTTACTCTCTGTTCATCTTTTCTCATCCCACCCCCCCTTCTTATGTAGGGTGGTGGTCTTATATCTTAGCTCTCCCTTTCATGTCTTGGGCTTTGACCTTGCAAAAAGACCTCCAGGTCTGTAGTATCGATGTATAGCTTTCTCTTCCCCTTCCACAAAATGGACATGCTATCAGCGAATTTGATCCTAGGGCTGAGCTGCCTTTATTCAACATGGAAAAATATTTTGTCCATCTTCTTTTGTTCATGTTTTTTGCGGAGTAATCTGGGAAGATTTTTATCTTGCAATTCTGGTATTCTAAGGCTTGTTTATTACTGCACGCCAATCTTTTCTTTATCCTGGAAGTCCAGAAACATTACTATTATGGTGCGGGGGTACTTATTATCTGTGGTCCTCATGCGGGCTGTTCTGTGTGCCCTTTCAATTCTTGCATGGTGAAGATCGGTTTCTGCTGGGAATAGCATTTTGAGAATTTCCCACACCAGGTCTCTCACATCCCTTGTTTCTAAGCCCTCTTTCAGGCCAACAAATCGCAGATTAGATCTGCGTGACCTATTCTCCATATCTTCAGTCTTATCAATTAAATAATTTATAGTGTCCTCCTGGGTTTTTATCTGATCTTCATTGGAGAGCGAGTGATCTTCCAGGCTTGACACGGGTCTCAGCCATTTCTAATCTTTTGTCCAGCCCCTCTATTTTCTTGTTTGTGGCATCAGAAATTTTTTTGAGCTTTGTAATTTCAGCTAGGAGCTTATCCCTAGCTTGATCAGCTTTTTGGAGATCTTTTTTGATCTCCAGTAGAAGCACCGTTACCTGGTCCTCAGGCTCTTCTCGTCTCGCCGTCTCTGTCTGATTCGCCATGTTGGCCATGTTTCCCTTGCCTTTCCATGCCGTCAGGCCCTGCTGCTCTTTTGGCTGACAAAACTGGTTGATGGCGTTCTGTCTTGCCCTCTTACTGCTGCTTCTTCCTCTCTCGGCATCAGGAACCCCCTGATGTTTCTCGGCATCAGGAACCCCCTGATGTTTCCAGCAAACCCCGCATTGGCCACTGCGCCTGCCCGTCCATCTCCCTGAGGGAGAGTCACACCGCCCAGCACCGCCCCGTCCGAGATTCCCCTGCGTGATGAAGCCAGGATGTTTAAAGGATGGCCGGCTTCATCACTGACCGGGATCTGAGAAGGATCCCGGTCCGGGTTTCAGCTTATTGGGCCTGGAGGCCCAGCATGTCTGAAATTACCCTCTGTGTTATGAACTAAGGAATGAAAAGAACATTCTCTGGTCCCAGGATATAGTGCTCTCCAGACATCTACTAACCCATTTTCTAGGCAAAGTTCCCTGACCTTCAGTTGTTCAGAATTAAGGCCAATATTGCCTGATTTATCAAATACATCTAATAGGCTATTCAGATCTCCCATGACAATCAGGTGGCCCTGTGCTTCTTCATCTATAATAGGAAGATATTTGGAGAAAAAGGTCCCCTAGGGACATATACATTCACTAGTGTGTAGGTTTGTCCCTCCAACTTTCTTCTTATCAGTAAGGAACATACCTCCTTATCACACATATATTTAGAAATTTGAAAATCCATCTCGTTGGAGATTCCCAGAATTACTCCTGCCTTTTTATTGCTAGCACTGGAAAAAAATAGGGATATGTAAAAAATTGTTTTTGAATCTAAACTCAACTTTTTTCAACAGATGAGATTCCTGAATGGCAAAAATACTGGTCGTATTGTGTCTTAACCATTGCCAGATCCTTCTTCTCTTTACTAGGCAGTTAAGCCCTTTTACATTAATCATAGGGATTCCCTACTATCTAGACATCTTTGTGATTGAAGATCAAGTTGAGCTCTCTCCTTGGCTTGACCTGTTATGTACTCATAGACTGTTCCCTGCAAAAAACTCCAAATCCCAACAAAACCCCCAAAACATGAACAAAACCAGCCCCTAAGGCAAACCAGGATAACCTTCCTGGGAAATTTGTGGAGCAAACCAATACTCTTGCGTATTGTGCAGGCTTCAGCTCCAGAGCAGGCCTGCTTACATAAAATATGGTGAATATCACAAATTCTTGATGTTCTTCCCTTTAAAGTTATAGCATCAAAAGTGCTATATTTTATTAGCTTAAATTATACCCAGCACCCTAAAGTTTAGTATCTTAAGCGTACTAGTTATCAATTAAAGTTGTGTGTCAGGCAATAAACAGTCCATTATATCTACCTCCTCCCATTACAACCTTCCCGCATTTATTAACCTTTGTCTGCTGTAAAGAATTGTGGTCAGGATGTCTGTCAGATATTATCCCAGAAATGAGATTCTAGTTTCTTAGTACAGCATCAGGCCACAGCTTCTGTTGGGATCTCAGATTCTTTCTGGGGAACAGAGGCAGATATATATGTTGTATCTTTCTAAACACTTTATAAAGTACAACCTCTATTAACACAGTAACATATTAATCAAGTCATAAACTTCCAAATCCTCTGTGTCAGTAAATTTTAGCTCTCTAACCGCAGCTCAGGTATTTACTTCTTTCTAGAGATCTGGTAGATGTCTCTCCAAATAATGAAGGAATTCAGACTCCTCCAAAAAGATCAGGCATTTACTCTGATTTTCCTTTTGGGGGCAAGCTTGAACTAATGTTCACCGAGGTTTTCGATTCCTATCCTCAGGCTAAGATCATAGTTGCTGGTGATTTAAATGTCCGGGTAGGTACTGCCGATGGGGACCTGGGGGCAGCCTCTAACCTGGGTATGAGACCACCTCCCTTGGGTCCCTCTATAGGCGGTCGAAGGACCATATGATTAATCAATCTGGCTTGTCTCTGGTCAAATTGCTGGTGCATTTTAACTTTTCCTTTTTAAATGGCTCCACCCCTGGGGACCAGCCTGGGGAACTTACATTTATGGCTCATCAAGAGGTTAGTACCGTGGATATGGTCATGGTTACTCCCTATGTCATCCTGCTGCTTCTGAATTTTGAAGTATGCTATTCCTCATACGGGGATCACTTCACAGTACAGTTGGTGTTAAGGTCCAGGGCTTTGCAGGAGGATGTGGCTGCTACCCGGCCGTCGGAGGATATGGGGAGGCTCGGGTTAGGATTCCATGGGTACCGGCAGTACTGGACTATGTCCAGGAAATTCTAAGTAGCTCTGTGGGTAGTCGTCTGAGGAGTAAGATCTTGGCTGGTTCTAATGCAGTGGGTGTTCTGGAAGCCTATGATAATCTTATTAGTTTATTGGTTCCAGTTCTGTCCGAACCTTGTAGAACGCCTGCTGCTGGAGCTAATTCCAAGGCTTCCCCCCATTGCTGGTTTGATGCTGAATGCAGGGCTGCCAAGTGTAAGTGGAGGGCCCTGTATTTTTCCCTGAGGGCCGACTGGACCCAGGAATCCCAGACCATCTACGTACAACATAAACAGCAGTACAAAACCCTGGCTCGGGGGAAAAAGAGTGCACATTGGGAGGCCCTCTGGGGCCAACTGGTGGTGGCCACGCAGGGCGGGCAATCTAAGTCCTTTTGGGAGATAGTTAATAAGTCCACTAGGAATTATGGGTCTGTATTGGGGTGTTCTGTTCCCCCAGCCGCCTGGGAATCACATTTCCGAACTATCTTTCCAGCTCTTTTATGTCAGGAGGACTCATTTTTCTTTCCATCTGACCTCCCCGAGTGGGAGACTGTGTCCCCTGACCTTGTCCTGCAGTTAATTGCTGAATTAAAATCTAATAAGGCCCCAGGTGTTGACTTTGTTCCAGCTGAGCTTCTAAAAGCCCTGGCTACCTGGTGGGCCCCATTGTTGGCAACTGTGTTCACGTTTATTAATGAATTGGGTATGATCCCAGGGGGCTGGGGTGACTCCATACTCATCCCAATGTATAAGAATGGTCCCCGATCACAGCCAGGGAACTATAGGCCTATCAGCCTCATTAGTATTGTCACTAAATTATATGCAAAGCATCTACTCCTGCGTTTGGAAAGCTGGTTGCAGGAGGAGTTATATATATTCCCAGAACAAACAGGGTTTCAGGCCCAGCACTCCACGATAGATCATTGCCTGACCCTAGTGCTGAGAAATATACAAGAGGCCACCAGCAATTGTTTTGTGCCTTTGTGGACTTCAGAGGAGTATTCGATTCAGTTGATAGAACGCTCCTCTGGGACAAACTGAGAAGGCTTTTGGCCTTACTTCAAGCAGTGTACCATCATACCACCCTGGCTATTTGTACGGACCTCCATGGCATTAACTCTGATGAAAAAAAATGCCTTCATCCCAGCCTTATTTAAAAGATTCAAGTATTTAGACACACCCGAGTGCCTAGCATTTCCACTGCCATATCTGGGAAGAAACGAATGGTCTTGTTTAGAAAAAGCAAGTTCTTCTTTTTCCTTGCTTCCCTTAAAATGTTTTCTTTATCAAAGAAATGAAGGCATCTAAAAATGATAGTTCTTGGGGCTTCTGTCTCTTTAGGTCTAGGTTGCAGTGCACGGTGAGCATTCTCAATCTCTACCTCCGACAATTGAGGCTTATCTGGAAATACCTCTTTAAATACCTGTCTCAGAAGGACAATTATGCCCTCTTTTTCAGCCCCCTCAGGAACCCTGACCAACCTCAGATTGTTTCTGCACCCCTGGTTCTCCAGATCCTCTACCTTCTCACGAAGGGCCATCACAGTTTTCTCCAGAGTGATTATTCTGGTATCTGTCTCTACCTCTCTGTCCTCAATGGCTCTGATTCTATATTCACAGTATATTCACCTGGTTTCTCACAGCTTCAATTTTTTTAGATTGGGAGTCCAAAAAGTCTTTGAGCTGTTTTCTGTCAGTGCAGGTTTCTTTTAGTTCTTCCCTGATAGCTTTAAGTATTCCTAGGATGTCCTCTTGGGCCCGACTCTCCCAGTCTTGGTCCCGCTTCCCCATGCCGTCTGCCATCTTGTCTTCCCAGGCCAGGCTCTGCTCCGTCCTGGCAACCGTGAATTCAGGGCTCAGATCAGGAGGTATTAATAAACTCCCAATTTGCACGCTGCACCGCAGTGCTCTCATCTCCTTATGCGTCATCAGCTGAGAAAATTGGGCGGTGGGAAGCCGATTTAAATAGGAATTTTGGAGAGGCCTCTCTGGAACTCCGTCAAAACATGGTTAGCTGTCACGCATGCTTACTGCGCCACCCCTGGATTTCTTTTGTTTTAACCCACACCCATTGATTGCTGTGATTCAATTGCAGTTGTATTGCCTCTGGTCCCAGGGCACCCGCATGCTCTTTTGCTGTATTCCCAGGCATATAAGGATATGGGGCAACAAGCTGGCTGATGCAGCTGTTTGGTCTGTTGACTTGTGACCTTGCAGTGGCTCCTTTTAGTGATTTTATTTCCAGTTTTAAGCCCTGCCTCATGGTGTGCTGGCAGTCCACTTAGGATGAGTGCGGGATGGCTAAGATGCATCATATGAAGCCTGTGGTCCAGATGTGGCAGAGCCTTATCATTGAAACCATCATGAGGAAGTGGTCCTGGCCAGCTTGCATATTGGCCATGGGCTGCCCATCCATCAACACCTGCTTTTGGTGGGAGACTGCATTTCTGCAGCCTCTGTAATGTGCCTTTAACTGTTCAACATGTTCTGCTCACTTGCCCCTGTTTTGCTGCTGCACGCTGTGTGTTTTTATGGAGCCAACCACTGATCCTGTCAGCCTTGCTGTGTTTGCCTTGCCCTGGGCAAAGAGGCTGATTTTACTATGATTTTGTTTTATGATGTATAGAGAATGGACTTTTAGTGAAACAATATTGCAAAAATAGCCTATTCTAAACCCATAGGAAGGTAGATAAGATGGAGGTTTAAGGCAAGGGTATGAGCCTTGTGCAAGGAGGGGGCCTTACAGAGAAAGAAGATCAAAAGCATGTTCTTTACAGGCTGGCTCTGGCTGCACATGGTGGATGGCTTTGGTCTCTGCCATTGCTTCAGCCATCAGTGGGGTGCACGAGGTCCATGGGGGACCCACATAGGGCTAAAATGAGAGCTAGTGTTCCTGTTCTGAAGGGAAATAGCGACCTTTAGGGAGTGCTTGCGAATGTCCATCGGTGCTTCGTTTCTGGTGATTCCTTGCTTCTGCCATTTTATCATAATTTTCTGGGACTTTTAGTCACTTTCTGAGATGTTTATGACAGTTTTACGGTGGTTTTACAGCACTTATCTTTTATGGCAATTTACAGCACTTCCCCAGCACTTAGCTGACAAGTTTTCATCTCCACAGCCTGCAGGGGTGAACACATGGCATACACAGTGCCTGGGATTGGCCGCAGCCCTATTCAACTTTCAAAAAAAATATTTATTTATTTATTTCAATTGTTACCCCGCCCTTCCCAAATGGCTCAAGGCATAAGCCGGCTTACAAAACAATACATATAAAACAGCATAAAACCCCCAACTTTTCCACTCAAACGTAGTCCCGTGCACTCCTGCTAGGTCCTGCTGTCATGTCAACACCACCTCATGGTCAACTATCTCAAAGGCCACAGAAAGATCTAACAGGATCAACAGGGTAGAATTCCCCTTGTCAATCTCCAGGCGCAGGTCATCAACCAAGGACAAAAAATGGAAAATGGTGAAAACAGCAGGAAAGCTGATAACTGTGTTGCATTAATCTCAATGAATGCTCCGCTTTTGATAGAAGCAGCACTCGCTGAGATTTCTCGTTTCAGGCCTAGACCAATGGCCAGCACATGTGTATTATGGTCATCCCATTGCCATCTACCAGAGATGACCACGGCACCAGTGGGGACCAAGGCCTACTTTACCGTAGCTACAGCCAGTGCCTCCACCCAGCTGCAGATCACTTCTTGTGACCTTATACACTACAGTGTGGGAAGCACTGCCTTCACCTCCATGCGTGGTTTACACCTTCTTTCGCTGTTTCAGGAATGTGACATGTACATTTAATATACTAGTTTAGCTGTCCTCATAAGCCAGCATAGTATTTATTTATTTATTGTTCGGGGTAGCGAACAGTCAATAATAAAAACATAAATACAAAAATATAAAATATAAAAACTTACATATGAGACCCGCATAAAATACTCCCCCCTGCCTCAACTACCCATCCCCCTCACCAAACGCCTGGCAAAACAGTGAAGGAGGGGAGATCCAGAGAGAGGCGAATCTCTGCTGGGAGAGAGAGTTCTACAGCCTTGGCATGGCAACTGAGAACGCCTTCTCAGACATCACCACTCGGGATACCCAGGGAACCTCCAAGAGGGTGCTCCTGGCTGACCGCAGGGGCCAATCCAGGATATGAGGGATGAGGCGGTCCTGCAGGCAAGTGGGGCCCAGGCCGTATAGGGCTTTAAAGGTATTAACCAACGCCTTGAATCGGGCCTGGAAGACTATAGGCAGTCAGTGCAGAGAGCAGATCACTGCTCCTGGAGCAGACTGTTATGTGCTCCTGGAGGCCCACCCACACCAGGAGGTGCGCTGCTGCATTTTGTACCAGCTGCAGTCTCTGGGTCGTCACCAGGGGTAGTCCCATATGGAGGGGGCTCCAATCCTCAGTAGTCTAATCTTAAGGTGATGCAAGGTCAGTACTGCAACAGGCTTAAGCCTAATGGTGCAGGTGCAAGCTCATTTATCTCAGCTGTGTGTCACCCATGATGCCCGATGCCACAGGCGCCCCCGTTTGTAGTCTCTGACAAGATGCAGTGGCACCATCCACCAATCAGAATGGCACCAGGTTAATTAGCACCAGACACAGAGGCACCATCCACCAGCCAGAATGGCGCTGCACCACACTTAGCATCGACATCGCACCATGTGCTATGGCCTCGGCCAATATGGAGCCATCCCCGGATCAGGAGCAGGAAGCTCCAAGAACTTCCTCTTCCCCAATATAAGGGGAAGGTAGCCAGTCTCCTTGGCTTGCCAACTGTGTATCTCCTGCTCTGGCTCATCTCTGTTCCCTCATCTTGCTTCAGCTTCCGAGTTCCCGCTCAACCTCTGCTCCCACATCTTGCTCCAGCTCCTGGATTTCTGCACTATGCACCTGGTTCTTCCACCCACTCCAACCTTTGCCCCACAGGATTGTACCACCATTGGCCCCAGTGCACCGCCCATGGACGGCCTTCCTGGCATTTATTTATTTAATTCGATTTTTATGCCATCCCCTCCTGCCTTTGCAGGTCGGGGTGGCTTACAGCATTTTAAAATACAACTTGCAGGAATGTGATCCCATCCACAGAAGGCACTACACAACCTCATTTCGGGTCCCAGTCCAGAGTTTGAGAACCTCTGACCTAGCTGGTAACTTACACACACACACATGGTTTTTTAAAATGTAGGATTTTTACAGTTAAAGTAACATTAATTGGGGTGTTGGATTCTGTTGAAACACACTCTGAATAGTAACACTTTTGGGGGGGATGCAATTTGCTTGTGAATAGTCTGCACTAAGTCCTCCCTGATTTGAGGAGGGGAGAGTTCTCAGCTCATTCGACCTCAAGAACATGATTTGTATGGGATTCAGCAGGCAGAAATGTACCAAGGATCAGCATTTGCACAAGAGCATGAATCAAGTCAAACTGATACAGTGGTGCTACAGACAAAACAACAAAAGCCTTCTTCTGAGACAGATAATGCACTTGGCTGTGCATTTATTCAGCCTTTGAAGAAGAGATGTAGAGTTCTGTAAGTGCACGCTACTTTCTATGATTAAACATTTCAGCCCTGCAACTTCTTGTGTGAGGGCAGCATTTCTGACAAAGCCAAGCTTTCAAAATGTTTGAGTTAGGCCCCCCTAAGGTCATGAGATTTAAAATACATTTGGCGATTTTTGTTTGTTCTGTCTCTTGGGCTGTTTTCATACTGTACAAAATGGGCTATCATAATAACTGGAGAAAATACCGGATATTATAATTCCGCAAATTTTTGTAATGTGTGAATGCACTATTCCCCTTTTATGCTGCAAGATCTCGGGTCATTGTCAGAGCTACCAAATGTGGCTTTTACAGCGACTCGAGATCTTGCAGCAAAAAAGGGGAATAGTGCATTCACACATTACAAAACTCCTGCAATTATAATACCCTGTATTATCTCAAGCAATTATAATATCAGATTTTTGTCATGTGTGAAAGCAGCCTGTTTCTGGCTCTTGAGGGATCACTTTACATTTCCAAACTGCTGCAACTGCAAGGGCTAGAAGCTCTTCTATTAAATGTCAGCTGAGTTTTAATCGTAAGACTCCAGCAACTGAAGAAAAGTGAGAGTTGTCAACACTGACAGCTACACCTAGATAGAATCCTATTGGATCCCAAGGCACCCCATCTGTGCACAGTGGCTTCTCATGCAAAAGGAGCCCCAGACCTCGCCTCTTTCCGTTGTTATTGTAAGACTTGGTTGTTCCGCTGGGCCTTCGACGAGGGTGATGGGGTGAGAGGGTAGGGTGGGTGGGGGGAGGGGTTTTTCTGTTTTATTCTGTGGCACCCCCTTTTTTAATAGTCTATTTGGTTTATTTATTGGTTTTATAGTTTTGTATGTTTTAAAATATTTTCTAAATGGGGACAGGTAGCCGCGAGCACATTACACCTGTGCTCCGTACTCTGCACTGACTGCCTATTGTCTTCCGGGCCCAATTCAAGGTGTTGGTGATGACCTACAAAGCCCTAAACAGCTTGGGTCCTGCTT
Organism: Sphenodon punctatus; assembly: GCA_003113815.1. Taxonomy (NCBI): domain Eukaryota; kingdom Metazoa; phylum Chordata; class Lepidosauria; order Sphenodontia; family Sphenodontidae; genus Sphenodon; species Sphenodon punctatus. The sequence continues at coordinate 12,431,158 of QEPC01008309.1, forward strand.
ATCTGCGAGACCGCCTCAGGCCCTGGGTCATTTCGTGGCCATTTCATGGCCCTTGCGGTCGACTCGAAGTCCCCTGGGTCTCCCGGGTGGCGACAGTGGAGAGGGCATTCTCGGTGGCCGTGCCTTGACTGTGGAACTCCCTCCCGATGGAGGCCCATCTGTCCTCAGACCTCCCCTCTTTCAGAAGATATTGTAAGACCCGGTTATTCCACTGGGCCTTCGGGGAGGGGGTGGGGGTGGGGAGGGTTTTTTCTGCCTTTTAGCCTTCTGTTTTTGGATATTTTAATATTTTAAATGTCTGTAGTGTTTTAAAAGGATTTTATATTTTTTTGACCATTGTGTTGTTTGCCGCCCCAAGCTGCCAGTGTGCAGGAGGGTGTGGGATATAAATGCTTGTAGGAGAATTGGGAGATGGGAGAGCTAGTTCTCCTCTTGTTTGGGGTATATCTGAATGCCCACCTTGGGACTTAGTTGAGGAATCTGAAGTTCGGGAGCTTATAGTAAAGTTACCCTCGAGATAGGCGCCAGGGGAGGATGGAATTCCAGCTGAGATCTTTAAAGAAAACCTGAATTGGTGGACCCCAGTTATAACTAGACTATTTAATAGTTTAAATGTCACAGGGTGTTTCCCAGCTGGATGAAACAAAAGTATCACCATTCCCATATACAAGAAGGGTTCTAGACATGACCCGGCAAATTATAGACCCATTAGTCTCATAGATATTATGGCCAAATTATATGCCAAGTATCTTTTGGCTAAACTGGAAGAATGGGCTAAAAAAGCAAATATCTTTTATGAAGAACAGGCAGGCTTTCAAGCTGGCCGTGCGACAATACATCACTGTTATATATTGGCACACTTAGTACAAAAGTACTCACGACCTGGGAAGGGTGACCTCTTTGTCATCTTCATCAATCTTAACTCTGCCTTCGATCTAATTGATCAGGAGAGGCTTTGGAGGAAGATGCTGACTGCAAATGTGGACAGACGCCTCCTGTGGCTGATAAAGGGGGTGTATTCACATACCGAGATGAGAATCCACAAACCTGGGGAGGGGCTGCTGACAGCGGCCATCCCGGTAATAAGGGGAGTCAAACAGGGCTGCGTTTTGGAGCCCTTTTTGTTTAAATTCTATATAAACAATATCATCGAGGTATACCAGGACGAACTGATATTTCCACCCAAAATTGGCAATAAATCACTTGCCCTTCTATTGTATGCAGACGACATGGCACTGTTGTCCACTGCTGAGTTGGGGATGAGAAGGGCATTGGACATTTGGGGTGTGTTTTGTAGAAGGGAAAGGCTAAAAATCAACTACGATAAGACTAAGGTCGTAGTTTTTGCCAGGAAGACCAGGACCTGGGCATGGCTTCAGGATGGATTTAAGATAGTGCAAGTCCCGTTCTATAAGTATTTGGGTCTCTGCTTTGCGGCATCTGGTTCATGGTCAACTCATCTGGAAATGGTCAAGATGAAAGCTAGGCAAACGGCTGGGGGAATTTTAAAATNTCCCCTCCTGCCTTTGCAGGTCGGGGTGGCTTACAGCATTTTAAAATACAACTTGCAGGAATGTGATCCCATCCACAGAAGGCACTACACAACCTCATTTCGGGTCCCAGTCCAGAGTTTGAGAACCTCTGACCTAGCTGGTAACTTACACACACACACATGGTTTTTTAAAATGTAGGATTTTTACAGTTAAAGTAACATTAATTGGGGTGTTGGATTCTGTTGAAACACACTCTGAATAGTAACACTTTTGGGGGGGATGCAATTTGCTTGTGAATAGTCTGCACTAAGTCCTCCCTGATTTGAGGAGGGGAGAGTTCTCAGCTCATTCGACCTCAAGAACATGATTTGTATGGGATTCAGGAGGCAGAAATGTACCAAGGATCAGCATTTGCACAAGAGCATGAATCAAGTCAAACTGATACAGTGGTGCTACAGACAAAACAACAAAAGCCTTCTTCTGAGACAGATAATGCACTTGGCTGTGCATTTATTCAGCCTTTGAAGAAGAGATGTAGAGTTCTGTAAGTGCACGCTACTTTCTATGATTAAACATTTCAGCCCTGCAACTTCTTGTGTGAGGGCAGCATTTCTGACAAAGCCAAGCTTTCAAAATGTTTGAGTTAGGCCCCCCTAAGGTCATGAGATTTAAAATACATTTGGCGATTTTTGTTTGTTCTGTCTCTTGGGCTGTTTTCATACTGTACAAAATGGGCTATCATAATAACTGGAGAAAATACCGGATATTATAATTCCGCAAATTTTTGTAATGTGTGAATGCACTATTCCCCTTTTATGCTGCAAGATCTCGGGTCATTGTCAGAGCTACCAAATGTGGCTTTTACAGCGACTCGAGATCTTGCAGCAAAAAAGGGGAATAGTGCATTCACACATTACAAAACTCCTGCAATTATAATACCCTGTATTATCTCAAGCAATTATAATATCCGATTTTTGTCATGTGTGAAAGCAGCCTGTTTCTGGCTCTTGAGGGATCACTTTACATTTCCAAACTGCTGCAACTGCAAGGGCTAGAAGCTCTTCTATTAAATGTCAGCTGAGTTGTAATCGTAAGACTCCAGCAACTGAAGAAAAGTGAGAGTTGTCAACACTGACAGCTACACCTAGATAGAATCCTATTGGATCCCAAGGCACCCCATCTGTGCACAGTGGCTTCTCATGCAAAAGGAGCCCCAGACCTCGCCTCTTTCCGTTGTTATTGTAAGACTTGGTTGTTCCGCTGGGCCTTCGACGAGGGTGATGGGGTGAGAGGGTAGGGTGGGTGGGGGGAGGGGTTTTTCTGTTTTATTCTGTGGCACCCCCTTTTTTAATAGTCTATTTGGTTTATTTATTGGTTTTATAGTTTTGTATGTTTTAAAATATTTTCTAAATGGGGACAGGTTGCCGCGAGCACATTACACCTGTGCTCCGTACTCTGCACTGACTGCCTATTGTCTTCCGGGCCCAATTCAAGGTGTTGGTGATGACCTACAAAGCCCTAAACAGCTTGGGTCCTGCTTATCTGCGAGACCGCCTCAGGCCCTGGGTCATTTCGTGGCCATTTCATGGCCCTTGCGGTCGACTCGAAGTCCCCTGGGTCTCCCGGGTGGCGACAGTGGAGAGGGCATTCTCGGTGGCCGTGCCTTGACTGTGGAACTCCCTCCCGATGGAGGCCTGTCTGTCCTCAGACCTCCCCTCTTTCAGAAGATATTGTAAGACCCGGTTATTCCACCGGGCCTTCGGGGAGGGGGTGGGGAGGGTTTTTTCTGCCTTTTAGCCTTCTGTTTTTGGATATTTTAATATTTTAAATGTCTGTAGTGTTTTAAAAGGATTTTATATTTTTTTGACCATTGTGTTGTTTGCCGCCCCAAGCTGCCAGTGTGCAGGAGGGTGTGGGATATAAATGCTTGTAGGAGAATTGGGCGATGGGAGAGCTAGTTCTCCTCTTGTTTGGGGTATATCTGAATGCCCACCTTGGGACTTAGTTGAGGAATCTGAAGTTCGGGAGCTTATAGTAAAGTTACCCTCGAGATAGGCGCCAGGGGAGGATGGAATTCCAGCTGAGATCTTTAAAGAAAACCTGAATTGGTGGACCCCAGTTATAACTAGACTATTTAATAGTTTAAATGTCACAGGGTGTTTCCCAGCTGGATGAAACAAAAGTATCACCATTCCCATATACAAGAAGGGTTCTAGACATGACCAGGCAAATTATAGACCCATTAGTCTCATAGATATTATGGCCAAATTATATGCCAAGTATCTTTTGGCTAAACTGGAAGAATGGGCTAAAAAAGCAAATATCTTTTATGAAGAACAGGCAGGCTTTCAAGCTGGCCGTGCGACAATACATCACTGTTATATATTGGCACACTTAGTACAAAAGTACTCACGACCTGGGAAGGGCGACCTCTTTGTCATCTTCATCAATCTTAACTTTGCCTTCGATCTAATTGATCAGGAGAGGCTTTGGAGGAAGATGCTGACTGCAAATGTGGACAGACGCCTCCTGTGGCTGATAAAGGGGGTGTATTCACATACCGAGATGAGAATCCACAAACCTGGGGAGGGGCTGCTGACAGCGGCCATCCCGGTAATAAGGGGAGTCAAACAGGGATGCGTTTTGGAGACCTTTTTGTTTAAATTCTATATAAACAATATCATCGAGGTATACCAGGACGAACTGATATTTCCACCCAAAATTGGCAATAAATCACTTGCCCTTCTATTGTATGCAGACGACATGGCACTGTTGTCCACTGCTGAGTTGGGGATGAGAAGGGCATTGGACATTTGGGGTGTGTTTTGTAGAAGGGAAAGGCTAAAAATCAACTACGATAAGACTAAGGTCGTAGTTTTTGCCAGGAAGACCAGGACCTGGGCATGGCTTCAGGATGGATTTAAGATAGTGCAAGTCCCGTTCTATAAGTATTTGGGTCTCTGCTTTGCGGCATCTGGTTCATGGTCAACTCATCTGGAAATGGTCAAGATGAAAGCTAGGCAAACGGCTGGGGGAATTTTAAAATGTTGGGTTACAGGAGGGGGGAAGATGATTAAACCTACGATATATTTGTTAGCCCATAAATTTATTCCCCAAATACTATATGGTGCCGGAGTATGGGGTTTTGAGGTAAGAGCCCTAGAGTCGGTACAGAACAAGGTGCTTAGAGGACTCTTAGGAATGCCAACTTGCACGCCGGTCGTATTTCTGAGGGTATTTCCTGTTTCCATCCAAGTCCGTATGGCCATTATCAACTTTTGGATGAGATTAATGGCCATGCCCAAAACAAGTTTAGCATATGCTTGCTGGGAGGAGCAGGGGAATATGGGGGTTGGTAGGACCTGGAGAGCCCGGCTGGTGCATTTGCTGGAGGACATCGGGTTCTCTCTGAAGGCTTTAGAAGGCTTACCCAGAACCTCTCTTAAAAACTTATTAAAGACCAGAATTTTGGATATTGGTTGGCAGGACGATATGGCCTTGGTGTCAGAGTCTGCGATAGCTCCCTCATATGGGAAATATAAGGTGGTACATAAAATGGAATATTGAAAACTTTGCTTTGAGGCAGGCCCTCACACTTGTTCGTTTTCAAGTAATGCCCTCCAGTGTATTGGAGGGTAGGTTTAAGGGGGTGCCTTATTGTTTAAGAATATGCGATTGTAAGCGTGGAGTGGAGGATCAAGACCATTATCTGTTTGACTGCTCTCTCTCAGCGGATATCCGTTATATACCAATCCCTGGTTCAGGTAGAGTCCCCCTGCGTCTGTAGGGAGCGCAGGGTGCAATATATTTTGGCTAATGAATCTGTAAGTAAGATGTACAGGGTCGCAAATTTTTTGCTTGCTTTGGCAAGGAGGAGAGCGCGTGCCCAGGAGTGTAGCAGCGATTAGATAAAATCATATAAGGGTACAGAAATAGGAGTCTCTTGAGATGTGTATACTATCAGTAAACCTTCAGTAAGATGGTTAGGTGATGATATGTAAACTCAAGGGATAAATATGAGCATATACCCCGCATGTAGGATAAGTTAAATCTTACCTTAAGTACTCACTTTATGACGGGTCCCTTTCTCCCTTGGAATTATATAATTGTATGAGTATGAGTGTAATATTGATTGATTGTATTGTTTATAGTTTATTGTATGATGTATTATGTGATGGCCTATGGCCAGGCAATAAAGTTTATTTCATTCATAAATGCTTGTAATAATAATAATAATAATAAATATTTGTAAGCTGCCTTGAGCTACGAGATGTTGGAGAGGTGGGGTAAAAATATTGTAATAAATAAATAAATAAATAAATAAAATAAAAAGAAACCATAATATGGGGGCTTCACATATTATTAAACCAAATTTTTGCAATACCTTTGTGCTGAACATTATCTCCCCCTGATTTTGCTGAGCACTGGACAGACATAGTAGTGTAATGGTAATTTTTAATTTTAAAAGTGCAGGAACTCTTTATGAGAACCCCACACCCAAAGCCTCCAAGGCTGCTATGGGGAGCTGTAGTGAAAGTGGCGGAATGCCATTCCCTCAAGTTCCTGCTTCACTACACTGCTGGGCACATGTGCTTAAAATCGGATAGTTTGCAGGGTCTGGTCTTCAATCCTCGTATCAACACCTCAGAGGGCAGAGTCTGGCATGCTGTCCCACTGACTTCAGCAGATAATCTGCCCAGTATGACTTTTTTCAGCTCTAAAACGCCTTACTTTCTGCCAGCATTGTAAGACCTGGCACTTCTGCAAGGCGACTGGCAGGGGAATAGGAGAGGGTGGGATGGGGTAAATGGGTTCTGGGGGTGGGGATGTTATTTATTTATTTATTCATTCTTGTGCAGACCAGATTCTGGGGATTGGATTTTATTCTTATTCTTGTGTTGTTTTTTATTGATATTTATTGCTTTATCTGTTTAATGTTTTATTTATTGTTGTAAGTCAATCCGAGTCCCCTTGTGGGGAGAGGGGTGGGATAAAAATATAAGAAATAAATAAAATAAAAATAAAAGGGCCGTGTTTTCAGAGATGTACATTGTCAGAAAAAGTGTCTTGTGGAATTTAGCTCACCAATCATGCGCTGATGGAGAAATGGACTTGATAAACTAAAGGATTTTTCCATTTCTTCCTTGGAAAGTATTTTAAAAACCTTTTCTATTTGAAGCTGAAAAGGGGAGTTATGTGCAATGCTGTAGCTGGCTGAAGGAAATGGTAAAGCTGTGTTGATGGTAACTAAATGCATTTCCATTGAATGAAAATGCGATGCTGATAAGAACACATAAGCAAAGGGAGGAAATGCATCGTAGCAGATTTATTATCTCTGGGCCTGGTCTAAAACTTGTTCAAGTCAATGACAAACCTCCCACTGACTACAATGGGCTTCACATCAGGCTCCTTGTCTGTTTTACACTGTAGTATGTCTGAAGAAGTTCTGCAACCAGAGTTTTAACTTTTTCCTTTAGAATCAATGATGTGGAGAAATTGGGGTAAAAACTAAACAAGTAGCCTCATAGTCACACAGAATCCAAATAAAGCATACAGCCCAGCAGATTCCTGGGCAGGAAGCAAAGTGGTGTTTACCTAGGCTGCAGTCCTAATGCATGCATTTCACCATGGCTCTGTCACTCCAGTGCCTTGGAGATCATGGCTCTAGTAAGAAACTGAGGGGTGATGACACTAATAGCATTACCTTGCATCTCTGAGAACGAGGTCTTCTGAGACTGAACATTAGCAAGTGTAAGGTGGTAAAAAGTAGGGCATCTTGAAAAGGAGGCTGAAAAATTTCCCTCAGGAATCTTATCCATCCCCATCATGCTTCTTTTCCAGACTTCCAGTCTCAAAACCTCAGTCCTTGCCCAATTGTTAGGTTACCCCTCAGGAAAAGGATCTTGACATTAATGTGGACAATACATTGAAATTCTCAGCTCAGTGTGAGACGGCGGCAAAAAAAAGCAAACAGAATGTTAGGAATTATTCTGAAAGTGATAGAGAAGAAAACAGAAAATATCATAATGCCTCTATATAAATCTATAGTGTGACCGCACCCTGAATATTGTGTGCAGTTCTGGTTGCCCCATCTCAAAAAAGATAAAGTAGAACTAGAAAAGGTACAGAGAAGGGCAACCAAGATGATAAAGGGTATGGAATAACTTCCGTATGAGGAGAGGCTCAATAGGTTCAGCTTGGAGAAGAGATGACAGAGGGGATATGATTATTATTATTATTAAGCTTTATATAGCACCAGCGATGTACCTGGCGCTTTACAGAGAATAAGATAGACAGTGCACAGTCCCTGCCTAAGAGCTTACAATCTAAAGACAGGGGGAAGGGAGACAGGGGATGCAACAATCATGAGGATGCGAGAACTCAGGTACACGTTCTTGGCTTGGTTACAGTACATTGGGAGTTTGCAAATAACAGGTGGGGGATAATCCTGGGTGGGGATGGTTAGCAGGAGTTAGGAAGGGCAGAGCGGAAGAGGTGGGTTTTGAGAAGGGATTTGAAGGTATGAAGGGAGGGGGCAAGGCGGATGTGGGCAGGGAGGGAGTTCCAGGCGTGCGGGGCAGCGAGGAGAAGGGACGAAGGTGGTTGGGGGAGCAGGGGAGGGCAAAGTAGGGGATGGAAGAGGAGCAGAGTGCTTGAACAGGGGTTCGGAGGGAGATCAGGGCAGAGAGGTAGGGGGGAGCGAGGTTGTGAAAGGCTTTGTAGGTGAAGACGAGGAGCTTGTTCAGAATACGCTCAGGAAGGGGGAGCCAGTGGAGAGAGGAGACGAGAGGCTGCACATGGTCAAAGCAACGGGCTAGGTGGATGATCCTGGCAGCAGTGTGTTGAACAGACATGAGGGAAGAAAGGTGAAAGTGGGGAAGGCCAGCGAGGAGGAGGTTACAAAAGTTGAGGCGTGAGATGACTAGGGCATGGATGAGAGTTTTGGCAGAGGAGAAAGACAGAAAAGGGCGGATCTTAGCAATGTTGTGGAGGGAGAAGCGGCAGGATTTGGCCACAGAGTCAATGTAGGGTTTGAAGGTAAGGTGCGAGTCAAAGATGAAGCTCAAGCTATGGACTTGGGGAACAGG
>QEPC01008309.1:12450482-12493866 GCA_003113815.1 Sphenodon punctatus
TACGACAAGGGCCCACAGAGAGATGTTCTCGATTGCTGCCTCAGTATTATGGGACTCACTTCAGTCAGAACCCGTGCCTGAGGATATTTTGGAAGCAGTACAAAACTTTTGTTTTTGGCAAAGCATTTGGCAGACAGGGATAGGGTTGGGGTGAGAATTTTTAATGGGACTTTTTTGTATTTTGTGTTTTTTTATTACTTTAAGCCACCCTGAGCCTTTGGGGAAGAGCAGGGTATAATTTTGAATAAATAATTTGAATTTCAGATGGGAATCTGAACAAATATCACCACACGTTCTGTTGGGAACTCTTATACATAGGGCTACAAATAAACTTTTCCACAAGATCTGGTGAAGGCTACTTTATTAGGATTCATTTGGACTCATTTGAACTTGTGCTTTCTCCAAAACAGGAAATCCAGAGGAGTTGCTCTTGAACTTCAGAATAAGAATCACACACACACACATTTCACAGTCAAACAAGTTAATTAAATGCTACAAATGGAACATATTTTAGAAAATCTTGCTTATCCTCTATTGTCGTATGACTTGTCACATTACTGAGTAAACCCTAATACTTAAGCTACCTACTGTCATTTGATGCTATATAATATTTTTACAAAATATGTTTCCAATAGCGAACAGATATGATATGTATATTGTATTAAACTGTTAATATATTATGGAAGTAAATATTATTAGTAAGGCAAAAGAACACTTATCCATAATCTCTGCCAATACAGCACAGAAGCAAGGAGAGACTTCCTTTAACACCAGAAGTCCACACATGAATAATAGAGAGCCACTGGTAACCAAGGAAACTGAACAGTGGCATAGCTAGAGATCCATTGAAACTGGGATCAGGGGAGAGAAATAACATGGCTATCACAATATAATGTGTCATGAACATCATCATGCAGTTTTTAAAAAATGTATGTATTTGTTTCTAGTTTATTTTTAGTAATGCCACAATTCTTTTGATAGGGCATCTATCTATTCAAGAAACATGTATAGTGGGCATGTTCCATGCAGACTTTCCAGTGGTGGGGTGAAAACCTTGTTCTTCCTAAGAAAGAATAAGACAGATAACAGGTCGCCATACTCCAAGACGTGGACGAAGATGACAAGGTTGCATCACAGAATCCTTTGTCCTTTTGTTGGATAGGGGCATCATATACAGAGATCCAAAAAAAGTCTTTTTATTGTTGTAACATTTCACTAGGAGCTACATTCTACATTAGACTACTGTAATGTGCTCTATGTGGGCGTCACCCATGCGCTCTATGTGGACTGTCACCAAGCCTATGGTGATGGCTCGGAAGCTGCAGCTAATGCAGAATGCGGCGGCCTGGCTCTTGGTGGGAGTAGGCCGGCAGGAGCACATTACACCAGTGCTCCGATCTCTGCACTGGCTGCCAATAGTCTTCCGGGCTCGATTCAAAGTGTTGGGTTTGACCTATAAAGCCTTACACGGCCTGGGCCCTGCCTATTTGCGAGATTGCCTCACTCCCTGGGTTCTAAACCGGCCCCTGCGGTCATCCGGGGGCACCGTGTTGGAGGTCCCCCGGGGGGCCACGCGGAATAGGGCGTTCTCAGTGGCTGGGTCTTTGGAACTTCCTCCTGGTGGGGGCCCGTCTGGCCCCGGACCTCCCAGCCTTTCGTAGGAACTGTAAGATCTGGCTGTTCCGTCAGGCATTTGGCAAGGGAGAGGGGTAAGGGTGGGTAGGGGGTGGGGAGATTGGTGAGGGTTGGGGTGGGTTTATGTTTCTTTTTACTATTGTTGTTATTATTATTGTGTGATGTTTTAATTTGTTTTATGATATTTTATATTTATATTTATATTGATGTTGTTAGCCACCCCGGGCTGCCTGTGGCAGGAGGGGCGGGGTATAAAATTCTTAAAATAAAATGAAAAATAAATAAATTCTTTACTTGAGTGTTCATTAATTGTAACTGAAAGTGCTACCAGACATAACAATGCACATGTGTTCAGCCAACATGCAGTGATCATGATGTTATTGAATTCATGTAGTTGGTTGTACATACTTAAGTGCTTGTGCGTTTCCTCACTGCCCATTTATCTCCTTCCACTAGATATTCCCTGGTGCAACATGCTTGGCTTTGATGAATTGCATAATGGTCCACCCATTTTGTGCAACTCACCTTGGTCTTCTGCCCACATTGCGTTCAAGGTTATTAACATAAGTAGTGCCATACTGGGCCAGACCAATAGTCCATTGGGTCCAACAGTGGCCAAACTCAGTTGCTTGGGAAAAGTGCCCAAAAGATGCCAATGGGCAATACATCTGCTGTTGTTCACTCCCAGCTCCCGACAGTAAGATGTTACGTCCCCTAAATCTTCAGACTAACAGCCGTTAATGTCCTACTCTCCAAGAACTTACCCAATCTTTTTTTAAAACCCAGTTGTACTACTGGACTTCACCACATCCTCTGGGAACAAATTCCACAAGTTAATTGTGCGTTGAGTGAAAAAAACACTTTCTTTTGTTTGTTTTAAATCTGCTACCAGTTACTTTCATCAAGTGCCCCCTAGTTCTAGTACAGTTTTGATAAGGTAAATAACTGTTCCCTATTTACTTGTTCCATGGCACTGATTATTTTATAAACTTCTATCATATCCCCTCTCAGTTGTCTCTTTTCAAGTCTGAAGAGCCCTAACCTGTCGAGCCTGTCTTCATGCTATCCCATATCCTTCATAATTTTTGTTGCCTTTATCTGTACCTTTTAGTTCTACTACATCTTTTTTAAGATGGGGTGACCAGAACTACACACAGTATTCAAGGTGCAGTCACACCATAGATTTATATTGGCCCTTTTTACACAGACACTCTAAAATTGATAAAATGGGTGTTAAATTTTATTATACATGTTACAGGGCACCCACAGGACAACACTGCAGCCCTGAAACATGGGATGCCTCCACTGAGATGCCTCACACGAGATGCCTCACACCCAGTTTCGCTGGGTGGAGACGTCTGTATGAACACCGTGGGCAGTGAGTGTAGGTGTGTGCGTGCGTGCTCCCACACAACACCCATCTCCACCCACCATCACTGCTGCTCCATTTCTCAGGTGTGGTGGCAGATTGCAGTGATAGGTTACAGATTACCAATAGTAGCTCTGCAATTTCATACTTGAGTTCTTTCAGAACTCTAAGGTAAATAACATATGGTCTTGGTGATTTGTTACTATTTAGTTTGACAATTCTTTTGATTCATCACCTACGAAAAATAGTTCCCAAGTGGGTATCTCCCCAACATCATCTGCAGTGAAGACTGAACAAAGAATTCATTCAATTCTGTAATGGGCTTATTCTCTCTGAGCACCGCTTTCAACAAAAGTCATCTAATGGCCCAAATGACACTCTAGCAGGATTCTTGCTTCTGATGTAATTGAAAATGTGTGGGGTTTTTTAGTTTTAGCATCTTTAGCAAGCTGCCCTTCAAATTCCCTCTTGGCCTGCCTTATTAACGTTTTACATCTAATTTGGCAATGCTTATGCGCTTTCTTATTTTCTTCATTAGGACTAACCTTCCATTTTTAAAGGACACCTTTTTCGCTCTTCACCTCACCATTTAGCCATGCAGGCAGACATTTGGTCCTCTAGCTACTTTTTTAAATTTGTGGAATACATTTAATCTAGGCTTCCAAGATGGTGTTTTTAAATAGACTTTATGCTTTTTGTGGACATTTAATCCTCACTACTGCTTCTTCTAGTTTCCCTCTAACTAGTTTCCTCATTTTACATAGTTCCCCCTTTTAAAGTTAAATGTTACAAAGGTAATTTTGTTTGTCATTCTCCCTCCTGTGATTACGTTAATTTGACTATATAATGATCACTACTGCTAAGCAGGTCCACCCAGCTGTCTGAGATTCCTATTATGTCTATATCTTCATTTAATGCCATATACTCTAATTTGCCCATCTAGCTTTTGTATATAGACACTTAAACATATTCATTTTATTCTTATTCTGCCCGTTAAAACTCACTATTTCAGTTATTTTGGGATAATTTAAATTTGCCTGTTCTGCACAGATTTCCATCGGACTTCTCTTGGCTTCTTCCCTATCCTCTACAGTAGGATACTCTAATTCCCCTGAATTAACGGCATCCTTTGGAGATGCCTCAGCCTCAACCATGCATTCCTCAGTGCCTGTTAGCTTTCTCCTGGATTCTAGTTTAAAAGCTGCTTTATCTCCTTTTTAATTTTTAGCGCCAGCATCTCAGTTCTGTTTCATTTAAGATGGAGTCCATCCCTTCCCCCAAAGGTTCCCCAGTTTCTACTGAATCTAAAGCCCTCTTCCATGCACCATTGTCTCATCCATGCATTAAGACCCCAGACCTCAGCCTGCCTCTGGGGTCCTGCGTGTGGAACTGGGAGCATGTTTGAGAACGCTACCCTGGAGGTTCTGGACTTCAGTCTCCTACCTAGAAGCCTAAATTTAGCCTTCAGAACCTCCCTCCTACATCTTCCTATGTCACTGGTACCCACATGTGCCACGACAACCGGCTCCTTCCCAGAACTCTCTAGAATTCTGTCTAGGTGATGTGTGAGGTCCGCTACCTTCCCACCAGGCAGGCAACTCACCATGTTAAGGGAGCTAAACGGAGTTCATAAGAACGCATAAAAGAGGAGAAAAAAACCTTCCTTGCTGTATTGGCTTTGTGCATCCCCTTACATTCAAACTCAGTGAGTGAAAACAAACAAGACAGTAGCCCGCGAGTCACCTGCTGATCAGTTTGGTGGCTGCCAGATGTTGGCCCATTTCTGCCTTGAAGTGGGCGGCTGCTACTGGTTGCATTGTCCAGAGAAGGTCGACAATGTAGTGCGGACTAAGGTTAAGCCCATTCTAAAATGGTGGCAACACAGCCAGAGCCATTTTGGAAAAGGGACACACATGCACAGAATGGCTCTGCTGGCCATTTCGCGCATGCACAAAATGCACTCTTTTTGGTTTTTACAAGATAATATCTCACGAGATTTTGTACTGGGCCAAGATCTCAGTGGGATCTTGGGCCTGGCATGAAATTTTATGAGATACCTCGCAAGAACAAAAAGGGCTTCTTGTTTCAGCCCTAAAAAATCACTCATCGAGATACCCAAGTCAGCTGAACGATCAGATTAGCATAATTTTAAATCTTCGGGCAGTTGACCTTTAGGCCAATTTTAGCTGCTGAGCGTATGCTCATGGTATCATGTTCTTCAGTGTTTCAACCAGATTAGTCATGGATTCAGTAATCAGCACAATATAAGCAATTTAGTTGGTATTGGTAAACACCTAGGCATGGAGTATATACCAAAGGAATAGTGTTTTATGAACTTAAGGAATACATCTCTTAAAATGGATTTGTTATTCTCTATTATGTGGTTAGATTTTTTTTTAAAAACCCTCTGACGATTAACTGTAAATATCCTTTTTGACTATTCTGTACTCAAAATAAACTGTGTTTAGCTTTATGGTTAATTCTGATTTCACATAAGATTATTAAGAATAAAAGCATTTATAGAGTCGATGCACAAATGTGCATTGTTTTGCAGTTACTAATGCTGAATTTTGTGTGTCATCTTATTGTCCAGTCACCCAGGTTTGTGAGATCATTTTGTAACACTTCACAGTCTATTTCTGACTGATTTATCTTGAATAATTTCCAATCCTCTGAGGACTTTGCCACATCACCATTCACCTCACTTTCCAGAACATTAATCTACAGTAAACAGCACAAGTCCCCCGCTGTTCTCCTCTTTCCATTAAGAAAATGGATCATTAATTGCTATCTTTTACTTTCCCATCTTTTACTTAACAAGTTACTGAATAATAAAAAGAGCTCCCCTCTTCTACCCTGTGGCCATGTAGCTTTATGCAGAGTCTCTGTTGAGGAACTAGGAATGGTTATAGAAAGTGTCACAATTACCACGCATGGACTCCAGCACCAGCAGCACGGTTCTGCCTCTGGTTTATCCTTTTTCATGATGTCTGAGCTGAGCAGATCTAACACATGACATTAGCAAGGTGTTGGAAAGGCATCCCATATAGCATGTCAGTGCCTCTACTACTGATCACTCTGGTGACACCATATAGTAAATTTATTTGGAGTTGAGCTGAAATGAGTATGAAATTTAGTATCTGCCAGTAACCCCCACATTTTTGGGTATATATCTGGTACNGTGGGGCTGGGCCGCCGAGAGCACATTACACCAGTGCTCCAATCTCTGCACTGGCTGCCAATAGTTTTCCAGGTCCGATTCAAAATGTTGCTTTTGACCTATAAAGCCTTACACAGTCTGGGCCCTGCCTATCTGCGAGACCGCCTCACTCTCTGGGTTCTGGACCGGCCCCTGTGGTCATCTGGGGGCACCCTGTTGGAGGTCCCTCGGGTTTCCCAGGGGGCCACGCAGGAAAGGGCGTTCTCGGTGGCCACGCTGCGCCTTTGGAACTCCCTCCTGGTGGGGGCCCGTCTGGCCCCAGACCTCCCAGTTTTCTGCAGGAATTGTAAGACCTGGCTGTTCCATCAGGCGTTTGGTGAGGGAGAAGGGTGAGTGTGGATGGGTTGGGTGTGGGTTTTGTTCTCATTGTGATTTTTGCTATGTGATGTTTTTATATATTTTATTGTTTTTTATGGATCTGTTTTGTTAGCCGCCCCAGGCTGCCTGTGCCTGGAGGGGTGGGGTATAATTTTTAAAATTAAATAAATAAATAAAATAAATAAATTTCCTATGGCTTTATTTTTAACTTCTCATAGCTGGGAGATATCAAGGTCAGAAAGAATACTGAAATCTTCTAGTCCAGCTTCTACAGACAATTGATTTATTTTCGTTATTCTAAAGTTCTGTTTCGCTAGTTTGCATCCCTTAAGAAGAAATCTAGTCTTGGCTTGAAAATGGCACCTTTCTTAAACATCTATTTGAATAGTTAATCATCCCCAATATTAAAAGCTTAAGTTCAGCGGAATTGGGAACTGAGTTATTGAAAATGGCAGATAACATTTAAACCTAGACATGCATTCTGGTATGGCCATGGAGAAGTGCAAGAACAAGAGTAGTTCTGCAACATCCCATTCCAAATTACATGTCTCTATTGTCTCTTATGACTGCAGGCTGGAAGAGGGATGGCGTTCATCTTGAGACATACCAGTGACTATGTGGAAGTCTTAACCATGTGTTCTAGGAGCACAACCCATGTTAAGCACATGGCACAAAGTGTGTTTGCACAGACATAGCAGGCACACGGGTATTAAACACTAAAAACAGGTGGCAAGCATAACCTCTGGTAACATCTACTGTTAGTTCAGCCAGTATTTAGGAGAGATTGAGAATATGACAGAATCAGGATGGAGTATTTCTTCACAGCTAATTACTCACACGCACACAACTCTCAGTCTCATAGCTTGAAGTAATCTTCACATTTATTTGAGTTCAGTATCATCGGCGATGTCTTTAGCTGCAAAAAAGTACTTCACAACTTAGTATGTGAGTATAAGCATCTGAGTCATTACAGGAACCTGGACATCTTCAGTCCTCTAACAATGCCTCTCAATGTCAACAAGCATAAAAATAAAAATCGCGTCACTGGTTTGGCTATCTTCTACACTTAGGAAAGTCACTGTTATTCTGGTTTCTAGTGAGATGTTTAAAATTAGATTTCAAATACCCTCTGAACTTAGGAGATAAAAAAAAATATACCAAATGTCTTCATGGTATACACAGAAACAAGTTGTGATAGAGAGTGAAAGAAATAGAGAATAAAACTGAGGATGTCATAATGCCTCTATACAAATAAATGGTGCAACCGCACCTTGAATATTGTGCGCAGTTCTGGTTGCCCCATCTCAAAAAAGAAATAGCGGAACTAGAAAAGGTACAGAGAAGGGCAACAAAAATGATCCAGGGTATGGAACAGCACCCGCATGAGGAGAGGCTTGATAGGTTGGGGCTCTTCAGCTTGGAAAAGAGACGGCTGAGAGGAGATATGATAGAGGTCTATAAAATCATGAGTGGTGTGGAACTTGTAAACAGGGAACAGTTATTTACCCTCTCAACTAGTACTAGAACTAGGGGACACTCCATGAAACTCACATGTGGCAGAGTAAAAATAAACAAAATAAAGTATTTTTTCACTAGGCATACACTTAGGTTGTAGAATTTACTGCCAGGGGAGGTGGTCAAGGCCAGCAGTATAGCTGAGTTTAAAAGAGGTTTGGACAAGTTTCTGGAAGATAGTTCCATTAGCAGCTATTAGCCAGATAGGATTGGGGAACAAAACCCTTTACTGTCGGGAGCCTGGGGATGACCCATAGGGAATGGATAGCATGGTAACCTGTTGGGTGCTTCTCCCAGGCCCCCGTGATTGACCACTGTCCGAGACAGGATGCTGGGCTCGATGGACCATTGGTCTGACCCAGTATGGCACTTCTTATGTTCTTAACATAATTCCACCATTCAGCATCACTGATGCAGCGTAACCAGTGGTGAGGAGAGAAGCACAGTAACTCACACAACTACCTATGAAACACCCATGTGAAAGCTAGAACTGCTTGCTAGCAGACAAGCAGACAGAATTCTAGATGATCAATATCCTCTTCCTGCGATATTCAGTTTAGAGTGGGCAGATGTGAAATTTGGAAGTTTTCCAGATTCACTTTCTAAGTGAGATGTTCAACACAATCTGTGCTAAGCAGGTTTCATCTGTCTGTAGCTGTGCCTCCCACAGAACTGAGTACAGCCCAACTAGACAGTGACTATTTTGCTAGTGATCATCACAGTCAGCTTCTCAGTTCCAGTGCGCTATATAGCTGTCTAGATGAATGTCAGCCAAGTCCCTCAAAACACAGATCCACAAGCCTGGATTTATCCAGCAAACAAAGAAATCATTTTAGTGTAATATGTGAAGTACTCCAACTGTGGACATAATGTGAAACCCTTGAACTCTTAAATCAGGGACAGGAACATTCAATAGTGAGACAATGCAGGACATCATTTAACTAACTTAGGCCTAACTTTGAAGTTGTTCTGGGGAAAATTTTTTAAAAAGCAATTGTACAAAAATCAAAGGAATCCAACATATTAATTTATTTCTAAGTCTTTCAGTCTTAATTTCACAACTCTGTCACAGCACTGTCCCCAACTGCTTGGCATCGTAGCACCAACCCCAAGCAAGCTCTACTATGCAAGTTTTATGAAGGAAATCCCATTAGCCCATTACAATGCCTAGGTATTAACTCTGGACCTACCAATCACTTTGCCCCAGTTCTACTACCAGAACTACAGAAGAAAGTGCTGCTGCTTTTAATTCATCCAGTAGGAGAAGAGTACTCCATATTTATTGCCTGATATAAGCTAGATAGGGTTGGTGCTATCACAGCAGCAGTGTAGCTGCGTATCGAGGCTTTGTAGCTCTCATGCCAGGAGAACTGGGTTCTAGTTCACCCTGTACCCAGGGACTTGTTTTTGCTGCATTTCCCCCACTGGCAACAATGGGGAAAATATTTATATTTATTCAATTAATAATTTATATTCCACCCCCTCCTGCTAACAGCAGTTTGGGGTGGCTAAAAAACTGCATATTAAAAATACATAAAATAAATAATAAATAACAATAAATACAAAAAGAATATCATAAAACACCATCAAAATAGCAAGGCAAAAAAGAACAAAAACCCCTTCCATCCCTAACCCTCAACCCCACCCCCACCCCATACCCATTTCTCTCGCCAAAAGCCTGGCAGAACAGCCAGGTCTTACATTGACGTTAAGAGGAGGAGAGGTCCGGGGCCACCAAGGCCTCCGCCGGGAGTTCCACAGCCTTGATGTGGCCACCGAGAACGCTCTCTCCATAGTCACCACCCGAGATACCTGGGTGACTTTGAAAAAGGCGCTCCCAGATGACCGCAGGGGTCAATCCAGATAGGTAAGGCTCAGGCTGTATAGGACTTTATAGGTAAGCACCAACACCTTGATTCAGGCCTGGAAGACTATATTGTTGATTCAGGCCTGGAAGACTATAGGCAGCCAGTGCAGAGAACGGAACACTGGTGTAATGTGCTCACAGTGACCCATCCCCATTAGGAGATGAGCCACTGCATTCTGCACCAGTTGCAGTCTCCGAACTGTCATCATGGGTAGCCCCACGAAGAGTGCTTTACAATAGTCCAGTCTTGAGGTGATGAAAGCATGGATGATAGTGGCCAGGTAAGAGTCCGAGACATACAGCTGAAGCCACCACACTAGATATAACACTAACTGGCAAAATGTGCTCCTCACCACAGCCTCCACCTAGATATCCAGGCAGAGCTGGAAATCGAGGAGCACTCTTAGACTGCGAACCTGAGGAAAGTTATGTGGGGGGCAAACCCCATAAATGATGGGAAACGCCAATCCATCCACCCTCCCCACTAGCATCACCTCCATCTTGTCAGGATTCAGCTTCAGACGGCTCACCTTCATCCAGTCTCCCACAGTCACCAAACACTGAATAAACACCAAGACTGCCAGGTCTAGGTCGGATGAAAATGAGAGGTCGAGTTGGGTGTCATCAGCATATTGATGACACTGAACACCAAACCCTCTCACGACCTCGTCCAATGGCTGCATATACACGTTGAACAGGAGAGGGGACAGAATAGAACCTTGCAGAACTCCACACGAGAGGTCCCAGGGAGATGAAGAACATTCCCCCAGCACTGGCTGATAGCTGGTGAGGGAGTCAGTGTCAAGTAATGGTTTATTAAGCAGAGGCCACACCTCTTTGAGGCAGCCCGGCACTCTGCCCTCCTGCAGGGAGGTATTGACCACCCCAACCAGCAATGGCCCCAGAGTCTCCCGGCTGGCCTTAACCAGTTAGGATGAGCATGGATCCAGTTCACAAAAGGTGGCCCTAACAGTCCCCAGGACATCCTCTGCATCAGCAGGCGACACCCACTGAAACTGATCCCACAAAACCGGACAAGACGGGGCTTCCAGAACTTCTGGTTTTCCCATTGTAGTAAAGGCAGCGTCAAAGTCATGGTGAATACGAGAAATTTTGTCTGTGAAGTAATCAACAAACATTGCATAGCGGGGACTGGAAGATTCCAGTTCCAGGCGGAGGGAGGCCAGACTGACCAGCCCCCTCTCCACCTGGAAAAACTTCGCTGGACAAGACTTCACAGATGCTATGAGGACAGCGAAGAACCCCTTCTTTGCTGCCCGCACAGTCACAGCATAGGTTCTTAAACTAGCTCTATATTGCAATCTGTTAGTTTCACCACACAAATGGAGTCACCATCACTCCAACCGCTGCCCTTCCTCCTTCGGCCACCGCAGATCCTCTGTAAACCAAGGAGGTCTGTGGTGCTGATTTTTTGGGAGCGGATGCCTAGGAGCCGTTTGGTCGATGGCCTCAGTCAGCAAGGTGGTCCAAAAAGCGACGAGGTCATCGAGTGAATGACAAGATCAGGGAGTAACTCCCCCAGAGCATTCTGGAACCTCTCTGGTTCCATTAGTCTCCGGGTGAACATGAGTGAAAAGGAATCCCTGCCTGTACCCTTGTCTCTTACCCATTAGCTTCTTTTAAGAAAATAAAAAATAAAAGAACAGCTTCTCATTTCTCAGTTCACTGTTGATATGGAAAAGGGTAAGAGGCAGGGGAATGGAGATGCAAACTCCCAACCACCTATGCCACTCCTCAGAGCATACTTTCCCAAGGTTGTCTCTGAGTGTGCTCATTCCACTGTGTTATGTAGCGTGTGCACATATGTCTTCAGACGGACCCGGGGGTGGTCAGCCCTGTGTCCCCCACATCCAGCTCCTCTTGTGCCAGGTTTACATGGACCTGGCGACTGCTGACGCCCCCGCAGCACAGTGACCCCTCCCCCACACCATAGAGTTGCAGGCAAATCACCCCACTGTTTAGGCTCCCGCCCGCAACTCTATAGGAATGCTCGGGGCAACTGCTGGCAGAGACTGAGCTGCAGCGCCAATCTGCCGAGGAGACAGACAGCAGCTCTGCCTTTGTCTGATGCCTCAGGTTTGGGTGTCCTGCTCCGCTGGTGGTGCTCCAGAATCTTCTGGCGCACTGCATGTGGAACTGGAGTGCTCTGCCTGCACATCTGGTGGCCTGCCTTTACACGGTTAAGCCACCTGGGGATGAGGCAGAGCAGTGGCGGGGCTGTTAGCTATCTGCTTACACCCATAGAGAATTTGTGTCTGGTTACCAGTGAAGGGTTTGAATACAAGTCCTAGTTCTGTCCACCAATCTTTTATAGAGCACACCTTCAGGGAGGGGCCTTGTGCAAGATTGTTTCCTGTATGATTTTTTATGCTTATGAAGAGAGTCCCTGACCATGCAAATTATCCTACAGGGCATTCAATACGCTGCTAGATACCAGAGTATCTCTATCTACAGATTACAAGTGCTAACTACTCTCCAGCAACATCATGCAAGCAGCTGAATGGCAGGTGAATGCTGGAGCAATAATTCAAGGGCAACTTTTTCATGTGGTGAAAGCCGTAGCCCATAGAGAGGTGAATCAGTGCAAGGTTCTTGGAGGTAAGAAGAGCAGCTCAGAGACAGGATGAATGAGCTGAGTGATAAAATAGTCTCTTAAAAAGCCCCACACATTTGAATATTTATTTTGATTTATTCCAGTTTTTATAGCCCCCAAAGAGCACTTCTAAGTGCTTAATTTGCTTTGCTCCATTGATTTTAATTAATCTTGCCCTGGGCTTGCAAGCCTGATGAAGATAGAGAACTGAAAAGAAGAAAAAAGAAGCAGGGGAAAAAAGCAAGCATGCCTGCCCTCCCCACAGGATTCCTTAACCTCCTGGCTCTCTGCTCACACATGCAATTGTTGTCATGGGGATGCAGCGGCCATTGACCAAGCAGAAGTAGAAGCTACTTACACTACAGGGCCTGATGAGGGCCCTCCAGAGCTATAGTGAAAAGGTGTCCAGAAGTACAATATTTTGTACTTCATGGAGAGCACAGGAGTGTTAAGGTTTTCTAGAGACTGGGTACCTGTAATTCCAGCTGAAACCAATGGGAGCAGTGAAGCATGGCAACTCTGAAAACGACTTATAAGGTGCAAGAACTGAGACATTAAAAAATCAGTGACTACAACTGAAAATAGTAGCTCTGGGTAAGAAGTACTGTTATTGGGTGCACTGAGGGCTTTGGGGAAGAAGGAAGCAGAACAAGCCAGCCTTCCTTAACCTCAGCTCTGTTAACTTTCAAAGAATTTGTTAGGAACTGAAAGGCCTTGCAAATGATTATTCTGTGAGTTGTGCCAATAACTGCTGTGGCATCAAGATTTCAGCCATGGGATTTAGCTTCCATGAATTTCTACACTGAATCTAGGCAGGGCTGGCTCTGCCATTATCAACAAGGCTGTTTCATGTGGTTTACTTTGTGCATTTTCCAGAAAAGACTTGAAGGGCAGGCTGTCTCTCTTGGTAAGCACCAAGGACCCCACAGTGCATTTGTAAGAACAAAATTTCCCCTATGACATTTCTAGACCACCCATCTTTTCTTCCCTTTTACTGTTGTACAGTATCCTATACACCAGCTTACTGGTACCCCCAACCCCCAGCCCAGAGGTTGCTGCAGTTCAATGATACTGCCTGTGTCTAACCTCTTTAGGAGGCTTATCACCATGGTATTCCAAAGTGTGGTATACCTGGGAAATGCTTGGAGATGAAAAGCAATATATGAAACAGAAATGTTACACTATTTTCTCCTTCACTGGAAGACACCGAATAAGGACAGCCACTTTACTGGGACATCTCCCAAGACCTATTAACCCTAATGATAATGAATGGCAGTGACTGCTGCTTAACTGGGACAATATTAGCATCAATTCAATGAAGATGAATTTAGCTATTGCCAAGTAGTTAAGTGGTGTTAAATAGTTGTGAAATTCTAAGCTATGGTTCTTTTAATACAAACAAAGATTGAGTATATTTTTGGTCACTTCCATCAAGAAATACCAGAAAGTACAGAGGATATGCCCCTTCTCTGGCCCCCAACAAGGTTGCTGTGGGGAGTGGAAAGGAGCAGAATTTCAGATCCACATGGATATCCATGAGTTGTATTCAGTTTCAGATAAAAAAATCTGATTCCAGGGTACATTGGGAGAGAGATGAACTATGACTTGTTTGCTGGCTCATGATAACCTGCTAGGGAGGTTTTAGGTCAATTATTTATGATGAATACCCTCCTTCTAAGAGATACTGAACACCTCTAAAAAAATAAGTGGTTAATCCATTCCTCAGGAAGCCACCATTTGGCATGAATGACCTTTAAAATTATAACCATCTCAACAGGAACTGTCCATTTTGGGGGAAGGTTACTGAGAAGGTCATATGCACCAAGTCATAAATTAGGTAAATCCAAGCAATCTTAGACATCTAACAAGTAAGACTGAAAGTATGCAAATGACTTAACCACAAAAAATAATCCACTAGTAGAGAAGTATTGTCTTTCACAAGTAAAAATGCTGAGACTGTAGTCACTGGAGTATAAAAAAGAATGCACATATCCATTAAAGTAGCTCATTAAGAGCATTATTCAGCATTGGACTATCACACAGCCTACTAATCAATCCATTTTAATTAGCAGGAGGCAAAGAATCTCTCAGTTTTAATGCAACCTATTTTAGCTAGAACAGATTATTAAGGATAGCACTTTTTAAGACACTGTACACAGCATACACATTCTATAATATAAAGCCTTGCAAAACAGCAGCAACAACCATATTAAAAATGCCTAAAAGCTTTTGAGTAGCTTGACTACAGGTCCAGTTAACAAAGGACTTCCTATTAACTGGGGTATCTGAGTTGTAGACAAAGAGAAAAAACAACATGGTTGGACCACACAGCAAGCAAGAGGGGAAACACGTTTTCTCCCACTGCATAGCTATCATCCTTCCTTTCAAAAGAATTGTAGAGAGGCCGCAGAGAACAAAAGGGAGTAAGGGCAGACAGAAGCCACATGAAATAGTAAACTCCTCTATCTGAAACCTGGTGACCAGCAGTGAAAGCAGTAGAGACATATCAATCAGGGCAGAATTAACTCCTATGGATACTGTAAGAAGGTGGCCTGGCCCCAGCCCAATCACTGCAAGATTCCCCTGGCTGTTACTGGTCATTCAGAGGCATTTTCTGCTCCACTGTTTTGTGTAGCAGCCCCATCTCCATCTCACAGTAATCTCCTGGCCCCATTCGTCCTCCATGATAGAAGACCATATGTAAAGGAGACAGCTGGTCCCAGTAAGTGACCACAGGATCCAGCCCTCCCAAACACTCCAGCTAGAATTTCTTCACCAATTGCAGGTTTGATATACAGTGTGCCAATGTTCTTACTCTGTAATTACACCACAGTCCATGCAACAGTTCACCCTGGAATACTCTTCCTCAAAAGCTGGCTCCTTCTGTAGGCTTCTTACTGGATTCCCTGGAGGGGTTTTGGCATGAACCCCTACGCTGAATCTAAGCAGGGCTGGCTTTGCCATTAGTCATCAAGGAAGTTTACTTTGTGGTTTACTTTGTGCATTTTCCAGAAAAGACTTGAAGGGCAGGCCGTCTCTCTTGGTAGGCACTAAAGAACGCACAGTGCATTTGTAAGAATAGGTTTTCTCCAATGACATTTCTAGACCACCTATCTTTTGTAGGTTTATGCCAGGGGCCTGGCACACTCCCTGGCAGCCAGCTTTTCCTTCACACAGTACCTGCCAAAATAACCCCTCTTCACAGGGCTCCTTCTGAGGGCTCCTTCTATAATAGGAGCCTCTCTCAGGTTTTGCTCTCCTAGACCTCTGCCATCCAGTTCCTTATGCTTTTCAGCCAGGTCCTCTAGGCAAGCTCTCAGTCCCTAAGGAAGCACCCTCTGGAACCTAGTTGCTTTCTCCTGGTGTAGAGTTGCCACCTTTGGTAAATTTTTACCTGACACTTCCATTTTGGCCCATGGGAGTGTCAGGTAAAAAACCACCACAGGTAGCAACCCTGTCTGAAGTTCAGCTCAGCCTTTTATACTCTGGCTTGCAGCTGGTGCCAATAATCCATTTCCAATTTGCTCAGTAGCCAGACAGGCCCTTAATGAGCTAGCCACTTAATAAAACACTGCTAGCTCCCTAGGTGATGTACTCTTGCATGGAATTATGCTAGCCTCATAGGACTAATCCTGCAGGTACTTAGGATGTCTGTTACAGATTATTTAAATTTATTATTTTCCCCTCGGAGGGAAATCACACTGTTTTGTATAGCTGTCCCATCTCTACCTCAGTAATCTCCTGGTCCCATTCTTCCTCCATGATGGACGATGGTCTCAGGGTCCCAGAGCCAGTGGTGAGCTACGAAAAGTGTATGTCAATAGATCAGTGATATTGTGATGGCTTGGAAAAGGAGGTGTAGAGGAAGGGCATGTGCAATACTCAGTGCTGGCCTTACCATGGTGACCTGGGGTGACCACCCTTGGGTCCTACTATTTTCTCTACTTCTGGGAGTTCTGCAATAGCCCACGTTTTCACCAGGTCAGAGTTCAGGGCTCTCAATCTCTCCAAGTAGGGCCATAACATGAACACCTCTAAGGCCCTGTGGAGTGTGTGCCTAAGGGAGTGGGGTTACAAGAAAGGGAGTTCGGCCCACAGGGCCCCCACGTTTTATCTTTGCCCTGGGAACCACAAATTCTAAGGACAGCCCTGGCAGTACTGTTTAGGCGGATGCAAGGTTGCAGTTCCAAATAGCTAGAACGATGCCACATGAAATAGCAAACTCCTCTATCTGAAACCTGGGAAACCAGCAGTGAAAGCAGTAGAGACGTATCAATCAGGGCAGCATTAGCTCCTATGGATACTGTAAGAAGGTGGCCTGGCCCCAGCCCAGAGTCACTGCAAGATTCCCCTGGCTGTTAACTGGTAATTCAGAGGCATTTGCTGCTCCACTGTTTTGTGTAGCAGCCCCATCTCCATCTCACAGTAATCTCCTGGCCTCATTCCTGCTCATACCACTGATCGATTGAGTAGATATGAGATATGTCTTACTTTTTTTTTTACTGGACACTGGATTTCATGAATTAACTGTCCCATGAAGGATAGTAACATATGGGACTTAATGATTAAATGGAATTGGTATACTTTTTATAATTATACTTGACAACACTAATGAAATTGCTTATATCAATGTTGCCTAGCCCATTTCCCAATAATTATATTTTTATCAGAATAATCATGCTTGATCGTGCCCATTTAGCTTGCTTCAGGAGATGCATATTACAAGAGTTAGAGATGTCTTTGATCATTCACAACTATAGTTTTCTTTTTCCAGTTACTGAGGATTATTAACAGCTTGATGTGGAGCAGGCAGATGATTAGCCTGCTCATCACTCTTGACCCTGCCTTCTTCTGGGGCTATAAAAACAGTAGACCTAGGGCAGGTCACCGAGTTTACCAGTAATGTTAGTCACATTGTTTGGGCACACACTTTGTGTCCAGTACTTAACAGAGACAAATCCCAGAAAGCATGGTCATGGTCAGCACATAGATACCCCTTGCATCTGACCAATGTTTTATATGTACATAAAACTCCTGCCCCACGTCCGGTCTGTGGTCACCTGAGATACCATGAGGAGCCCTTGCATCAAAGTGCAGCTTCCAGCCAACAGGTGGTGGGAGGGGACTAGATGACCCTGGGTAGGTCATCTACTTTAAACTATCGGGTAGCCACGAAAGCACCCAGCAGCATAATCATCTGTAAAACTAGACACGTGTCCCGGTTAAGATTAGCAATTTCAATCCAAGATGGATTTCCACAGATTTTGCATGAGATCTGGCAACACCCACTACCTTCCCATCTCAGAAGAACAGTCTCCTACAATATGCGAAAGTGACAGAAACTCTGGAAAAGCAGGTTTATGATGGGGGCTGTCCCTAGTGCTGAAGTGAAGAGGTGGCTAACCCAAACATGGAGATAATGCCCCCCAGTCTCAAGGAGATTGCCCCCCGATCTCAAGGAGGCCATAGTGCGCCCCCTGCTGAAAAAGCCATCATTGGACGTGGACGCACTCGCCAGTTACTGATCTGTCTCTAACCTTCCCTTTTTAGTGAAGGTTATTGAACAGGCGGTGGTGCTGCAGCTCTGGGTTCATCTTGATAGCATCAGTTTCCTTGACCTATATCAATTGGGGTTCCGCCCCGGCTATGGTACAGAGATGGCGCTGGTGGCCTTGGTGGACAATCTTCGCTGAGAGATGGAAGCACGACGTTCAACACTTCTGATCCTGCTAGATCTCTTGGCCGCCTTTGATACGGTGGACCATAGGCTGCTGTTGAGACGATTGCGAGTCCTGGGGGGTCTGGACGGGACTGTCCTTGGATGGTTCCGATCATTCCTCTCAGGGAGAAGCCAGTGGGTTGTCCTGTGGGCTGAATCTTCCAGCCCCCGGGCCCTGGATTGTGGCATTCCGCAAGGTTCTATTCGATCTCCATTATTGTTTAATGTATATATGCAGTCCTTGAGGGAGATTGTGAGAGGGTTTGGTGTGCGTTGCCACCAATATGCTGATGACACCCAGCTTTACCTCTCTTTTTCAACTGACCCAGGTCCTGCCGTCTCAGTACTTTCCCAATGATTGGAGGCCGTGGCAGATTGGTTACAGCAGAGCAGACTGAAACTCAATCCCGATATGATGGAGGTGATGGCCTCTCCGCCAACTCCTCCCTTGACCCCCTCCAATCTGGCTTCCGCCCCCTTCACTCCACTGAAACCGCTCTGGCTAAGATCACCAAAGATCTTCTTGTGGCTAAATCCAACCATCTTTACTCTAGTCTTCTCCGCCTTGATCTCTGACACTTGGCCTTTGACACTGTTGACTACTAGTTCTTGCTTGAATTGCTTCACTCCCTGGGATTCTGGGACTCTGTCCTCGACTAGTTCTCCTCCTACCTCTCCAACCGCTCCTTCAATATATCTCTTCCTAACTCCTCCCCCTCCTCCTCCTTACCCCTCTTGGTTGGGGTTCCCCAAGGCTCTGTCCTTGGCCCTCTCCTCTTCTCTATCTACACCCAATCCCTAGAGATTCTGGGACTCTGTCCTCGATTGGTTCTCCTCCTACCTCTCCAACCGCTCCTTCAATGTATCTCTTCCTAACTTCCCCCCTCCTCCTCCCTACACCTCTTGGTGGGGGTTCCCCAAGGCTCTGTCCTCGGCCCTCTCCTCTATCTACACCCAATCCCTAGGCAAACACATTGCCTCCCACGGTTTCCAATACCACCTATAAGCTGACAACACTCAACTCTATCTCTTCACTCCTTCCCTCTCCCCCTCTGTTCAAGCTCGTCTCACTAACTGTCTCTCTGATATCTCCGCCTGGATGTCTCAACGCCACCTTAAACTGAACATGGCGAAAACTGAACTCCTTATTTTCCCTCCCAATCCTTCCTCTCCCTCTTCCCTGTCAATTGCCATTGATGGGGTCTTCATCCTCCCTGTCCCCCAAGCCCATAGCTTGAGCTTCATCTTCGACTCACACCTTACCTTCAAACCCTACACTGACTCCGTGGTCAAATCCTGCCGCTTCTCCCTCCACACCATTACTAAGATCCACCCTTTTCTGTCTGTTTCCTCTGCCAAAACTCTCATCCATACCCTAGTTATCTCACGCCTCGACTACTGTAACCTCCTCCTCGCTGGCCTTCCCCGCTCTCACCTTTCTTCCCTCATCTCTGTTCAAAACTCTGCTGCCAGGGTCATCCACCTAGCCTGTCACTTTGACCATGTGCAGCCGCTCCTCTCCTCTCTCCACTGGCTCTTCCTTCCTGAGCGTATTCTGCACAAGCTCCTCGTCCTCACCTACAAAGCCCTTCACAACCTCTCTGCCCTGATCTCCCTCCGAACCCCTGTTCAAGCACTCCGCTCCTCTTCCATCCCCTCCTTCACCCTCCCATGACTCCCCTGTTCCCCCAACCGCCTTTGTCCCTTCTCCCTCGCTGCCCCGCACACCTGGAACTCCCTCCCTGTCCTCATCCACCTTGCCCCCATCCTCCACACATTCAAGTCCCTCCTCAAAACCCACCTCTTCCGCTCCACCCTTCCTAACTCCTGCTAATCATCCCCACCCAGGATTATCCCCCACCTGTTATCTGAAAACTCCCAATGTACTGTAACCAAGCCAAGAATGTGTACCTGAGTTCTCGCATCCTCATGATTGTTGCATCCCTTGTCTCTCCCTCTGTTCCCCCATCCCTGTCTCCCCTCCCCCTCTCTTTAGATTGTAAGCTCTCGGGCAGGGACCGTGTCTATCTTATTCTCTGTAAAGCAGTAAGTACATCGCTGGCGCTATGTAAAAGCTAATAATAATAATAATAATAATAATAGATCAACAGGTGGAGTTGGTGGCTAAGGCTGCCTTCCGCCAGCTGTATCTGGTGTGGAGTCTGCGTCTATATATGTCCAGACCCGACCTGGCCACCCTCATCCATGCCTTCATCACCTCAAGGCTGGACTACTGCAACGCGCTCTATGTGGGGCTTCCCCAGATGCTGGTTCAGAGGCCGCAGCTGGTGCAGAACGTGGTGGCTCGTCTCTTGATGGGGACGGGCCGACAGGAGCATATCACTCCCGTGCTTCGCACACTGCACTGGCTACCTATAGCGTACCGAGCCAGATTCAAGGTGTTGGTCTTGTCCTATAAAGCCCTACACGGTCTTGGCCCTTCATATCTCAGGGACCGCCTTACCTTCCGTGCCCCAGAGCAACCCCTTCGGTCTGCTGGGGGCGCCTTCTTGGAGGTCCCCCGTGTAAAGCGGGGGGCTACAATGGAGAGGGCATTCTCAGTGGCCGGGCCACGACTATGGAACTCCCTCCCCGAGGAAGCCCATCTGGCCCCAAATCTGTTGGCCTTCCGCCGGGCCTGGAAAACCTGGCTNGGGGGGGGGGGTTAGGTGAGGTTTTAGATGTTTGAATTTTCTGTGTTTTATTGCTATTTTAAATTGTTGTTATTTCTATGCTGTAAGCTGCCCCGGGATGTCATGGACATGAGGGGGCGGCTAAGAAATATAAATAAATAAATAATTCTCAACAGAAGAACCAACTAAACAGTATGTGCCAGAAGCATCTTTGCTGTTTCTCACTAAATTTATCCTAGCTACAGAGGGCATGCACACTCAAATTTACTGTGGGGTAAGCTGCAAGGTAACTCAAAGGCAGTAATTTTTAACTTGACTCATACCATTCAGATGATCCAAATCACTTTTATATAAGAATGCAAAAGCTGCTATACTGGGTCAGATTATGGTCAACACTGGATGCTTCAGAGGAAGTATGCAAAAACAAGGCTAGTTGGAGTGACCCATTCCCTGTCATTCACTCCTGGCTTCCAGCAGCTTGGGATTTCATCTCTGACCAACCTGGCTATTGGCCACTGAGGGACTTATCCAATCTGTTTTTGAACTCACCTGTACTATTGACACTCACAACATCCCATAGAAATGAGTTGTGAGTGAAAATATACTACTACTTGTTTGTTTCAACCCTGTTACCTGTTAATTTTGTTGGGTTTCCCATAGTTCTAATAGTACTGCTTTTGTGAACC
Source organism: Sphenodon punctatus (assembly GCA_003113815.1). Lineage (NCBI taxonomy): Eukaryota > Metazoa > Chordata > Lepidosauria > Sphenodontia > Sphenodontidae > Sphenodon > Sphenodon punctatus. The sequence continues at coordinate 12,472,059 of QEPC01008309.1, forward strand.
AGTTAAATGCTGAGAAAGATAAGACGACAAAGCTGATTTTGAATGACAACAGACAACAAATAGGAACAAAAATTTCAAACACACCTAAAAATCAAAACTCCTGTAATAGTAATCCAAAAGATAATAAACAATAATACACAAAAAGTTAAACTACAATAGATCCTATATGCAAAAATTATAAAAGCTGACCTCCCTTAATTTACAATATTATCACTAGTTCCTAAGAAATGAATAAATGTATCCCTCTTTGAGAAGGCCAGAGTCAAATACTTTGCCATCGCCTCACACACAAATTTAGAGGAATCTGTAAGAAGAATGTGTAAGAGCTCAGAAGGAGGTCTTCCAGGGTAACCCTTCAAAACAGGCTCCAATAGCTGTAGCCTTAGATCATTATATAATCTGCAGTGTAGAAGAATATGTCCCATGGACTCTGCTTCCAAATTAACAAACAGACAAAGCCACAAAGAGAAAGGAATATTTAAGATTCGGCCTTCCATAATTTTAGTAGGGAGAGCATTAACTCTAGCACAGAAAAACAAATAAAGATTTCTAAAGCAAGATAGATGATTGAAAAAAAGGGGCTTTGGTACCAATTTATCCTAGCTACAGAGAGCTACATGGGGGAGCTTTAATGTAATATTCCCTCCAAAGAGTCATAGCCAGTCACTGCTGCCATAGCCAATTGCCTGTCCACATCCTGAGAGATTTCATTCTTGGCTATTGCAAGGGATTTATTAAAAAAGTATGGAGAAGAAAAACCTTATGTTTGTAACTTGCACACTGCCTGTTCCTTCCAGATGGTAACATATGGATCCTGTTTCATATAAACAAAGAGGCCATTGGTTGGGGGAAAGAAAGTTTTCAACCAGACGTACAATACCTGCTTCCAAATCCAGCACTCAAAGAAAGTTGCCCACATTCAAGCCTCAGGGCAATAGAGGGCACACTACGGGAAGCCTTAATAAGGGCATGCAGAAATTGAACTTGAATTTCATTGAGCTTCAGAATAAATGGGCTCGGTCACCCTTCTTGAAGACTGGGATAACTATGGCCACTTTTACACGGACGCCACCCACCCACGAATACCCAGAAACACCCATCGGATGGGTGGGAGAGCATCCGTATAAAAGTCCATGAGTGGGTTGGTACACGTGTCCGTCCCACCTGCCAACACCCACAGAGCAGCCGGGATGGACCCGGCACCCTCTGTGGGTGGAGATGGCTGTTCAACACTCGAGCGTCCGTGAAAAACCGAAAACACCCACACCCACGTGGGGGACCGGCGGGACAGCAGTGTGCCAGGGTCACGCACGTGCCCCCATGCAGACACGCCCACCGGGGGTGATGCCGGATGTCCAGTCGAGAGCCTGTAAAGGCAGAAGGAGGAACCATGACACGCATGCATGGGCTCCCATTGCCGCAAGGAAAGCACTCGACAAGTCCAAGGGAGCCAATGCCGCCCCTTAGCGCGGGACATGGCCAGGTGAACATGGGGACCCAGGAGCGCCCGGGGTGTGTGTTTCCCAGACAGGCTGTGCAGAGGGGGGTGTCCCAGCCAGGTGGTGCGGGGGAGGGGTGTGTGTGTGTGGTCCTGGCCAGGCGGTGCAGGGGAGGGAAATGCGGCATGGCTAACCACAGCACATGCCTCCCGGCACAGGGCCGAAAGCACACAGCGGCCGCCGCACCGACCGACAAACCCCGGCCCAGCGCAGCCACAGGGCACGGCCAGAGGAGCAGCAGTGACAGTGAGGTGAGAGCGAGGGAACCCCCCCGAACCTGGGACGAGGGAACACAGGGCAGGCGGCAGCTGCCTAACTCGTGTCCCCTTCCCCCCAGGACAGCACCCCAACAACTGAGTACCGCACCACCGGGGATATGGCCAAGGAGGGGCCCCCAGACAGCTAGGTGAGCAGAAGTTCACCCCAGAGGGGAGAGGAGGCCCCATGGGGGCGCGGAGGGGGGCAGCAGGACCATGAGTAACCCCAGTGCAATACCCCCAACAGGAGACAACCATCTGCACAGCTACCACAGCCACCGGGCGGGCCCCATGCCACCAAGCTGGAGGGCCCCCCACACGCGGGTTCCAAAAGGGGAGCCCTGGTCCAGGCAGGAGACCAGGGACTTCATACACATGTGGGGGTCCGAAAGGGTCCAGCACGACCTGGAGCGCAGCTACAAGACCAGACAGGTCTATGAAGCCATCGCCCAGGAGATGCAGCAGCAGGGGCCCAAAGGGCTGCCCATAAAGCACTTGAGCTGTGACTTTAGCACTGAGGACCCTTAAAGCAAGGTCCATATTACCTCTAGATTTTTGCCTAAAAAATCTCAAAATAGCCATTGAAGGCCCTTTGGCCCAGATCTGAGCTGAGGAAAAATGAGGCTGCCAAGACCCAGAGGAATGAAAGTTGATACCTAAGTATTTATACTCTTTAACTTGAGATATTTGGTGCTTTCCGATATACCAGTTATACTTTTTCCATTGTTGAGTGAAAACCACAATTTTTATCTTGTTGTAATTAATTTTCAAATGATTAAGCTGACAATATTCAGCCAAAGTGACTAGTTGTCTACTGAGGCCAAATCTAGTTTGTGAGAGGATTATAGAGTCATCAGCATATGTGCCGCTAGTTTAGGTGGGAAAAAACAAAATGAAGCCATAGCAGGTATTAGATCGTTAAAGAAAATGTCACCCATGCAAAGGACTTGAGGTCCGGATATAAACATACCAAGGACAACAATCTCAAGTTCGGCCGTACCATGCGCACAGCAGAGTTCCAGGAGGAGCTGGACAAGTTCCTCTGCATTGACAGGGACATCGTGGCCTCCTGCACACACGGCAGCGTCTTCACCACGGGCAGATGGAGGGCCACACAACTCCCCCCTGCCGGACTGTCAGGAGCGGGGGGTGGGGGTGCGGAAGCTGCCCCTGGCAAGGCCAGCCGGGAAGCAGGAGGGCAGAGCCCTGTCCCACAGGGGGAGAAGGTACCCCGGGGATCCGACCACAGTACCACCACCCTCCACGAGCACCCACAAAACCCACAGGCCGCGTGACCATGGGGAAGGGGGGCACGTACGGAGCAAGTGGAGACCCAGGATGGCCCCCAGGAGGCGGAGGAACAGGGTCCAGGTACGACCAGCCCAGCGGGTCCGGGGGGCAGGAGGCCCAGGCAGAGTCGTAGCGACTGGGGCCGGGGCCTGGTTGCCGGTAAACACGAACGGGTCCCCATTCCCATTGCAGCCCAAGGTAGCCTGCAGGTGCACTAGGTGGAGGTCACGGAGGAGGAAGTGGATGAGGTGGGGCCGGCTGCGCTCCCGCTACCTGGTGAGGTGCCCTGCCATGGTAGGGCACACCATCCAAGGGGCCATAGTAGGGCAGGATGCAGAAGTGGGCGGCCATACAGGGTGGGGAGGGAGGCCCCCGGGGCTGCGCGCCCCCACCCGCCCATGCCCTGCAGGGGTTGGGGAGGAGGGGGACAGGTGGGAGGGGTGGTTGGCCCCACAGTGGGTCTCACGTAACACAGGACGGCCACGGGCCCTACCAGCAGGAAGCCCTGGTCAGGGAGTCATCCGACAAGAGGGCAGGACAGGGGGTCCCACAGGGAAGGGAAAAGGCGGAGCATCTACAACATGGGGGCTGCCCCCCATGACACCCTGTTAACCATGGTAGGGGGCAGTGGTGTCCACTGGCCGGCCATACTAACATGGGATGCAACCTCTCATTCACAGAACATTGATCTGCTTGTGCGAGGGGTGCAGCTCCCAGCAGTGTGGAGAGGAATCAAGAAATGCAGGCCAGGAACTGGCGGTGGAGGGAGGACCTGGGCAGGGAGCTGCTCGAGTAATCAAGATGGTTAGCCGAGGTGCACTCCCAGGAGCTCGTGCTCACCTGGGAGCTCCTAAGAGGGGAGGGGGAAAGGAACTGGGAGACCCTGGTGGCCATGATGGCCCAGTTCCGTACCGAGCACCTCTGGGACAGGCGCTAGGCTGCCACCCTCCAACGCTAGCAGCAGCGCGCCTGTGACAGGCTGGAGGGTCAGGCTGCATTTTATTATACATGGTACAGGGCAACACTGCAGTCCTGCAACATGGGCCCTTTTCACACGAGATGCCTCCACCCAGTTTTGCTGGGTGGAGGCGTCTGTGTAAACATCACTTGCGGTGGGAGGGGTGCATTTCGCTGGGTGGAGATGGGTGGAGGTGTCTGTGTAAACACCATGGTTGGTGGGTGTAGGTGCGTGCATGCTCCTGCACAACACTCATCTCCACCCACCGCCCACCCAGGGAGCACCGGACTCCACTGTCGATTGCTCCGTGGGTGGGGGGTGGGTGGAGATGGGTGTTGCACGGGAGCATGCACCCACCAACCATGGTGTTTTACACAGACGCCTCCACCCATCGCCACGCAGTGAAACTGGGTGGAAGCATCTCGTGTGAAAAGGGCCCATGTTGCAGGGCTGCAGTGTTGCCCTGTACCATGTATAATAAAATGTAACACCCATTTTATCGGTGTTAGTGTCTGTGTAAAAAGGGTCTACTTTGCTTGCTTAACATTCTGTAAAATTTTGTCAAAGACTTATTGAAAGTTGAGTTTATTCTATGTCAAGTAGCCCTCATTTACCTGTATCTTACTGAGGTGGAGAAGAAGGTCTTTACGCGATGCTATTGTGTGTGCACTCCCGCACTTCACCCACCTCCACCCATCGCCAACGCATGGAGCAACAGGTGCCAATGGCGGATGCTGCATGCGTGGAGATGGGTGGAGGTGGGTAGGCGTCTGTGCAATGGGCTGCCCATGCACCGCTGCCTCCACCCATCCCCCACAGATTGCGGTGCTTGCATGGTTCGTTTGAAAAGGGCCAAAAGCCAGAAAAACAGAAGTATGGATAAATCATCAATTTTTAACAGGGCAAAATAGTATATCAGCTGGTGCTCCTGTTGAACTGAGGGTGTCTTGAAATATGAACTGGAAAAGGGGTCAGGTGAACAGTGAGCTGTTAAAATTTACAAAACATTTATAGAGAATGAAATATGAGCATTCATGCTTTATGGTCTAAGCCAAGCTCCAACTTATGGGACTAGGAAGAAATGTCCTTCCTGGACAGGTTGTCACATAGCTGCCCACTCCAGGTTTCCTTTAATCTTCCTTTGAGACCCCTAGTACTGATCACTGGCCACAATCCCAAGCGGGATCCCCGCAGCACAATGTTTTCTCTATGGACATGTGTGTGCTTTAGGCGCACGTACGTGGGTTACGCATGGCTAACGCAGGGCATGGGATTGACCCCATTGTCAGTGACAGGATACTGGGCTGGGCGGAACACTAGTCTGATGTGAAACTGCTGTCCCTTGAGTCGTGCAGAGCTCTGGGGGCACCAACGCTGTAGAGAGAAGTTCTGAGCCTGCTGTGCATAGAGGGAAGGAGCAGGGGAAATCCCCCATTTCCACTTGGCAGGGCTGTGGGAATCCCCTACTGCCTGGGCAGGGTGAGGAGAATCTCTGCTCCTGCTGGGGGGAGAATCCCCCACATCCACTACCTGGGCGAGACTAGTGCTGGGACAAATCTGCCACTCCAGCTGCAAAGGAGGAAAGGGAATCCCCCTGCTTCCGCTTCTGGGGAGGGGTTTCCTGTGATCATTGAGGAGTCCCTATATTTCAGTGTGGGAGACTCTCCCCCTCAGGAATTTGAGATGGTGGGGCTCCCCTGTTACCAGCTTTTTATGCCAGTGCCCCTCATTGCCATTTTCCCTAGCATATGGACTGCTTTCCATAGCAGGTAGAAAAACTTCTTCCATGCTGGGTATTATCAGGGCTGCATTTGTGGAAGAGCCAGCTGCTGTGCTCAGCACAACCGCAGATTTCCTGCACTGACCGCAGTATCAGAGCCAGACTGCAGGATCCAGCCAAGGGGCTGCAATCCTAACAGATCTGTAAGGTTGGGCTGCCTCTGTCAGGAAGCATCACTGCTTGGAAACTGACAAGAAAAACTTTGTAAATAGACAATTCCAAAATTCAGAGAGACCAAAGTTTGAGAGAGACATCATTTTCAGGATGATCCAGACTGATCTTTTATCATTGGATGTAGAAACCCATCCTCGTTGACTGATTTGTCCAAAATCAACCTTGACTGCAAATCTGCATTTTAATAGCTAATAAAGTAGTTCGTTGAAATGGAAAAATTCAGACTTTCTAAAACATCCTTTACATGGTGTGTACAAATATTTAATATTTATAGCAACCTTTTTGGAGTCTGTTCTAGCAGAAGTATGCATCTGTTTCCATTTTCCAGGTACACAAGTCATAATATCTAGGATGATTTTTTTAGAAGTAGCTAATTCATTATTAAGAGATAAAATGAATGACATTTTCAAAAAAGCTAATAAGGGATATCCCAGAACAACATATCCCAGATTCTCTTACTCAAACAGATCACCCATCTGTACCAGCTAGTCTCACCAACATGCAGAGAGAAAGTTTCTACAGCATTGAAAGCATTGTTTATTAAAGAGACCAGTGTGTGAAACTTGCAAATGTCTGGAATACTTTTGCCCTTAAACTCTGCCCCTAAGAAAATTGTTTTAGTACTGTTGAAGTCAGAGACCACATTCACACCTTCAGCTCTGGGCCGGTTCATGCATATTTTGGCTCTGGAAGAGATTCCGGAAGCCAAACCCCATGGATGTTTTGGCTTACGGATTCTCTCCTGGAACCAAAATACATGCGGCCCAGGTCAGTCCATCATGAGCCACATGCTTGTCCAGATAGTTTTTGATTTATTACCCAACTGTTCTTATAGGTAAGAAGTTATTTCTGACAACATATAACCAAAATTGCCTCCCATGGCTTCCAATATCACCTCTATGCTGATGACACTCAACTCTATCTCTCTGCTCCCTCTCTCTCTCCATCTGTTCAAGCTCGCTTCACCAGCTGTCTCTTTGATATCTCTACCTGGATGTCTCAACGTCAACTCAAACTCAACATGGCTAAAACTGAACTCCTTATCCCCATCCCCCCCATCCTTGCTCTCTCTCCTCCCTGTCGATCCTTATTGATGGGGTCATCATTCTTCCTGTCTCCCAAGTCCGTAGTTTAGGCTTCGTCTTTGACTCACCCCTTTCTTTTAAACCCTACATCGACTCTGTTGCCAAATCCTGTCGCTTCTCCCTCCATAACATTGCTAAGAGTCACCCTTTTCTCTCTGTTTCCTCTGCCAAAACCCTTGTTCACGCCCTGGTTATCTCTTGTCTCGATTACTGTAACCTCCTTCTTACTGGCCTCCCCCACTCTCCCCTTTCTCCCCTTATCTCCGTCCAAAACTCTGCTGCCAGGGTCATCCACCTCGCCCATCGCTTCNCCCCTCCTCTCCTCTCTTCACTGGCTCCCCCTTCCTGAACGAATCCTGCACAAGCTCCTAGTCTTCACCTATAAAGCTCTTCACAACCTTGCTCCCCCCTACCTCTCTGCACGTATCGCCCTCCATACTCCAGTCCGTGAACTCCGCTCCTCCTCTGTCCCCTCTCTCGCCCTCCCACGCCTCCCCTGCTCCCCTAACCGCCTTCATTCCTTCTCCTTAGTTGCCCCCCACACCTGAAACTCCCTCCCTGCCCACATCCGCCTCACTCCCTCCCTTCGTACCTTCAAATCCCTCCTCAAGACCCACCTCTTCTGCTCTGCCCTCCCTGACTCCCCTCTCCTAACTCCTGCTGATACCTACCATCCAGTACAATCTGTTACCTGCATCTGTGTACTCATATCCTCACCACATGGACCAGCCAGCCATCATTCTTGATGTAACCAAGCCAAGCACGTGCACCTGAGACCTCATATCTTCGTGAATGTTACACCCCTTGATTGTAAGCCCTAGGGCAGGGACCATGTCTATTCCATTACTTAGTAAAGCGCCAGGTACATTGCTGACGCTATATAAATGCTTGCTAATAATAACAATAATAATAATAAAATCTACCTTGCTGTTAAGTTAGTGTTAATATTAAAGAAACATCAACTGGGCTTTAGAGTTACCATCCCAGTGGGAAATTGGGAGATCACATTTCTCCGAGACTTTGTTCCAATCTGCCTGCAGTGTCTGGGATAATTTTCCTCACAACAAGGTTTAGTAAAAGGGTTAGAACCCGCACAATCAGAATATGATCTAAGACTACATCAAGCACACTGGACGTTTGACACCAAGGGAAAAAGTATTATGGTTGAACAGAGGCATACGGTTGTAAAGACTGGATATTTACATTGTGCATGGCTATACACTGAAATGGAAAGGGAGTTTCTTGCAGAACTAAAGAATCTGTGGTTTAGTAGTTATATATTAATCAACAGTGATAAGAGGTGAGTTGAAGTTGCCTTAACTAACAATCTACTTGACACAGTTTTTGCCTTGGTTGGAAATGAACTTAAACAACCTCTGTCTGTCCATCAAAGATTTTGCAGGGGTAAACTCACTTTAAAACAGTGCTTTTGTGTTTCTCAGACTATCCTCTAAAAACAAACTAAACCACTGTACATACTAATTGAATACTTTATATCTATTGAGCTATTTCTGACTCTTTATGCCCAGGTTCCTGTGTAATTCACAATTTCATGGACTGCACGGAAATCATGAAATGCCCTACAGCCTGTGAAATTGCAGTGTTTTGCACTGACTGGTGAAAGGCTAAAGGGAAGCGGAGTGTTGGAGCCACAGAGCTCCCTGACAGGGAGAGGGTTGGGAGAGACCAGCACTGGAGTTCCAAAACCCCTGCTTGCAGTTAAGCAGTTGGGGAGGTTGCAAGCAGGAGGAGGAGGAGGAGGAGGAGGCAGGAGAAGGGGGGAGGGGCATGGCTCTGAGACTGTATGCCCATTCTTCCTGCTCATGAATTACTCCTGGACTGAACTTTCCTGCTCCTGTTTCCTGAGTTTCGGCCATGGCTGCTCAGCTGACCATAGCTAAAGTCAAAGTCGGAGGATCCCGCTATGGGAGGAGGCAGGATGCAAGACAAGTCCCAGGCCTGCTTTGCTGAGCTTGTGCTTACAGTGAGTATGGTCACTCAGGGGAGGTGCTGCAGGATATTTTTGGCACTGAAATTTCATACATTAAAAGTGACTCCTCTGTGGTTTTCTTTAACAACAACAAAACATGATTCTCCCAAGATCCTATTCATGCAGGGCCAGCAGCCTTCACTCTCATTGTCTTCCCACATCTAAGGAAAATAAGAGTGAAGGCTGCTGGCCATGCATGAATAGGAAAGGACTGGAAAGAACACTTACAAGTAAGTTTTTGCTGAAACAGAATTGAATCAAAGATACTTGCCTCATTTAAAAACAAGTTAGTACATGAGAGCCATCCAAGGAGGAACCTGTCAGAGAAACCCTGAGTATCTTGGCCCAAAGTCTTCTCTCATTCATTGTGGGTTAATTCAGTTGAGTAGCAGTGGATTAGCTCAGAGGAATGAGTTACTGATCAAAGGTCAAGCTCTAACAATTAATGTGATGTTCTCAGAGGCTAGCCCTAAACTGGAAATCTTACTCCCATCAGAGAAGTTGCAGTTGACACACTAGTACTCTCACATCTATAGATTTGGGGTGAAAGAAACAAGCAGGGCCTGCCATACCACAGAGCGACCCAGGATGACCACCCACTCTTTCTGGGGGGGGGCACAGTTGCCCCTGTTTTCACTGGAGCAGAGTGTAGAGGCCTCACTTCCTGCCTTCAGGGCCTCAAACATGACCACCTTTAGGGCCCAACAGAGGGTACCAACATAGGAGAGGAGTCGTCAGCAGCTCTGCATTTTATCATTGCCCTAGGCCCCACAAATTCTAAGGGCAGCCCTGGGGCCGAGTATCTGACGTACACACACAGGCACACATCGCAAGGGTAGTAGCCCAACACAACCCCTTCCTAGTGTTTGCCTTTACTAATGGAAGCAATTTAAGACTAAGAATGTGATCTTAATTGCACTTGTACCAGCAGAACTTCATTGCCTTCTATAGGACTCCGCAAGTGCAAATGAATTTGAGATTGTGGCCTAAGTTTACTCCTGCATGGAACAGATGGACAGCTATTCTGACACAGCTCTCCTCTTTAAATTATAACTTTGCGATCAACCCAGACAGTGAAAGTTAACTGAATTTGCTGTCATCTTATTTCAGGAGAGAAAATGGTAGGAAAAAGCTAGTGTAATTATAGGTTTTAAGAAACTATGTACTATATGTACTCCATATTCTGCATGTTATTACACCTATATTTTTACAGAAAGTCTTACTTTTTTATGTTACAGTTTCCCCTCTTTTCCTATATTTGAATAAAACCCAACAATAAGTGGAATTTTGTGGCATTTAAATTCTTTCAGTCCTGAAATACAGAATAATAGAATATAGTCTCTTTCTATTTTATCACTACATTGAATGCTTTCCCAGAATAACATTGTTATCTGTATTACCATTTGAAAGTTACATTAGTAAACGCTTAAACACTCTGAATTAACACATTCAGCTTTTAGATGGATGACTGAGCTCCCCACAAAATGTATTAAACTGGAGATACAGCATTATTTGGAATGGATATGAATTCAGATAAACATCTGAGTCAGAAGCTAAGTTTAAGTTTCCAGCAGTGCCTTCATCCAAGCAAATGGTATCTCCTGGACTCATCAAAAGGGTCTTCTAAAGACACTCATAACTAGTAAATAAATTCACCTGTACTGATTCGGTATCAGATGGAAATCACAAAGTCTTTGATGAGGTGGGAGAAAACAGGTTGGGAGCAGGGATTCTGCAGAAGTGGTTGGGTCAGCGGCACCATGACTCTGCCGCTTTTAGACGAGCGGGCCAACCTAGCGCACTGAAAAATACGCTTGTAGAAAAGTCGCGTGGGGGTGTTTAGACACACCAGAAGTCGCAGGTCGTCATTGGAATCGCGGTTTGCACATTATTTTTAAAACTGCATTTGAAAGGAATAATGCTTGAACCGCAATTTCAATGATGGCCAGCGACTTCTGGTGCGTCTAAACTCTAAATGCTCCCCCCCACGGCACGACTTTTCTAAAAGCGCATTTTTCAATGTGCTATATTGGCACACACATCTAAAAGTGGCCTTAGTCTTGCCTCAGGCCCAACCACACCCCAAAGAAACCTCCCTGCCCTGTTCCTAGACATTCATCTCCTGTCTATCTCCAGCCCCTGACATGGCTCCCAGCTTTCTGGTTGGCTACCAGCCAGTTAGCATAAGGCTTGCTGGTAGCACCAGGAAGCTGCATGAATCAACTTTCCTCTTCCCCTGTCTCCAGTCTTGCTCCCTGATCCCCTTGCTCTTATTTCTGCTCTTGCTCCTAGTCCTCTCCCTACCTCTTTCCTTCTCCCTGATCTTGCTCCCTGGCCCTCTTACTCCCAGTTCTGCCTATTGAGCCCTTACCCTCACCCTTGCTTCCCAGTTCTGAAGAAAAGAAATACGTAGTTAAAACTGCTGCTAAGTCTCCTACCAATTTAAAAAAGGGAGTAGCTAGTTTAGGGGATGGTGGAGAATACAGCTGGCTTGGTAGGGAGGTTGTTAGCTTGGGAGGCAGGAACAGGGCATAGTTCTGACTCAAAGGGGGTTGCTGGCCTGAGAGAGAGTGAGGCATGTGGCTGTCTCTGGGAGGTTACTGGCTTGGGAAATAAGAGAATGGGACATGGGCTGGCTCATGGGGAGTTGCTGCCTTGGAAATGGAGGTATGAGGGTCTGACTCAGGGGGGTGTCACTGGCTTGGGGGGAATGGGGCATGGGTGTGGTTCAGGATGAGTTACTGGTTTAGGGAAGAAGGAGTCACTGGTTTGGGGAAAGGGAAATGGGGCATGGGACGAGCTTTGGGGTAGAGCTGCGGCGGATAGCATATTTATTACCTGCAGGTAATACCTTAATTTTGAGACACCCTCAGCAGGCACCCAATGGGTACCCAGAGCCCCAAAATGTGGGTATCATTGGAGTGTCCTGGGACACCTCAGGATGCTGATCCTGGCACTTGCTGCTCCCCAGGCTGACTCACCTTGCTGCTGGGCTGCTGCTCCTCCAGTTATGGTTGCTGCTCACTACTCCCTGCTCCTCCCCAGCCTGTGCAATGCTCAGGTGAGCTGTGGACTTACCCGCTCGGCTTTTTCTGAAAGGAGTGGGCAAGGAGGCCTCTTCCCACTTGTGTGCACCCCCCTAATGGGTTCCCCTGGGAATGGGGGACTGCACACAGGTGGGGAGAGGTCTCCTTGCTCCCCCCCACTCAGAAAAAGCTGAGGAGAGAAGTCTCCAGCTCAGCTGAGCAGCACATGGGCTGGAGAGGAGCAGGGAGCAACAAACAGGGAGCAGTGACCAAGTCTGAAGAAGCAGGAGCCTGGTGGAGAGGTGAATCAGCCTGGGGAGTCAGGGAGCCCGTTGGATCATGTTCGGGTACCACTTGGTGCCTGAACATATGTGGGGTGAGTTGGACACTCCAGATTCAACGGGGTGCCCGACTTGCCAGGTACCCAGTTGCAGCTCTACTCAGGGGAGGTCACTGGCTTGGGAGAAGGGTAAATGAGGCTTCCCAGGCCTTACTATTTCTCCTTGGCTGGACTAGCCCTGGCTGCAGTGCTGGTGACTGTTGTTCTGAGACTGTGCAGGTTTGAGGGTGTGTGTGTGGAATGCTCGCTACAGGCTCCCCAAGCAGGTGGCTACGCTAAAGTCAGAGAGCAGCCTGGCTCCAAACTAGATATTTGCTGCAGTTTGGGGGGATCCAGTTCGAGAACTTGGATACCACATTTTCCAGGAAATGTTGGGTTCACTTGGAACCTGAATGCATAGCAGTACTTGTGTTTCAAATATGGAAGCTGAAATGGGCTTTTTGCGTTTGTGTTTTATCGATATCAGAATGCACAGTGCTAATTCCCTCTATTATCACTAAATTATGCACTGTAGAGCATCCTGTATTCTTGAAGGCCCAAAAAAGACTTAACAATTCTGTGAGATGTGCATAACCTTTATCCAGGACTCCATGTTCACCTTCACCATGTTTTCCCCACTGGCGGCAGTGAATACAGGTTCCTGCCTATATCTAAGCACATTATTATGTTGTGGGAATCCACTTAGGCTAGGCATTCCATAAAATATTAGTGTCAGTGAAATTAAGATGCTAGTCAGCACCTTGATTCTTTTACCTGGCCTGGTTCCTGATGGTCTAATTTGTCTATACTCCAAGCGGCAGCTGTACATACCTTGCATGTCAAAGTTCACCTTAACCTATACACTCACACACCGATATGGAAGGAATGCGAGAGGAAAATCTCAGCGTCAGGAGAAATGAAATAGTTTGCACAAGTTTGGCCATTTTTGTTGGAACAGCTTCTATCAAGTATCCCCTTTGGATGTCAGGGTTTATATATTTAAAACAGCAATTGACCTCTTGGTTCAATAATTTATGCCAGGAAAGTAAAGACACATAAAAATCTGAATTCTCGCTAACTGAACTGTGATTTCCCTCCACAGAAAGCAATTGCCTTGTGGGAACACACAATAAAGCCACTGTGCTGTCATTCATTGTTGGTGCCATTAATGCACATCACCATATGGTGCGAAGGAAGACTTCAGCAAACTCTTGATTTTTAAAAAGCTGCAGAGGCATCAGAAACCTTTGGGGAAATAACTGTGGTTTTTGAGATGCCAGCCAGTTTGCCAAGGCTCCCTGTCTGGCTTCAAAATCTGCAGATGCAGCCCAATGTTGTGCAAAGTCTATGATCAGTTGCTTCATTGTGCACCTGATACAAAATCTCTGGTTCAGAATCCTCTGCTTCCCTATAGAGCAGGGGTGCTTCCCTATAGAGCTGCTTCCCTATAGAGCAGTAGTTTCCTTCTAGGAAACTACTTCTAGGAAACTACTTTGAAAATTAGTGCAAGCTCAAAGGGCCACATAGAAATATGAGGTGCACTCAGGAAGAAGAGAGTTCAGATCACAGATGCATGCCATGGATCTGTCCCCCATCCTTGTGTGCATGCCCTCATCACTGCTCTCTTACTCTGAGCTCAGTGTTTCAGTGCTTGGGAGTTGGAGGTGATCCAGGAGTCAGACCCAGCAACTGGAAAGGGGTCACATAAAAAACAAGCCATGGGCCGCATTTGGCCCCTGCACCCAACACCCCCCACCCCTGCTATCTTCTACATTTTAAGATATGCTTTATGCTCCCCAATATCTTCAAGAGAAAGAATGGAGAAGCACTCAACAGTCAATAAAGTGCTGAACCTCCCAATATCCACGCCTCTCAGCACCTGATAAATAGCTTGCCCCCTAGGTGTATAGGCATGGAATATGGCAGGAGCTGGTTAGGGGAGAGTCCTTGCAGGATGAGCTCATGGGCTAGCCAGCGTCCAGCTACTAGCTCAGGTGCAGCTGAGCATGTAATTGCTCAATTAGGGCTCAGAGACCTGTGTTCGCATGTTTTCCCCATTGACGCCAATGGGGGAAATGCAGTGAACATGGGTTCCTTGGCTCTGTAAAGATTATGTAAGAAAAAGGAAGCTCTCAGAAGGGGAGGGACTGAGAAGGAACGGGGAGAGGCCCAGAAGGACTGGAAACTGGTTCCAGGGAGAAAGAAGGTCATCTTTTGACCTTGGAGATGGGGTGGATAAGGTGCTGGACTTGGACTTGGGAACCAGAGCTCGAATCTCACCCTAGCCAATGAACTCACTGGGTGGCCTTGGATAAGTCGCAATCTCTCAGCCTCAGCTCCCCATCTTTAAAATGGGAATATGTCGGTCTTTCCCTGTGTGTTCCACTCAGTCCCTCTTAGATTGTAAGCCCTTTGGGGTTTACAATCCAGAAATCTGTGAGTGTAAAGTGCTGCATACGCCTAGTAGTGCTATAGAAATGATAAGTAGTAACATTAAGGGATTCCAGGATGGGGGTTTATATTGTATGGTGTATTGTGTTTCTGTAGAGGGGCCTGTAGCTCAGGTACTCTGACTGAATATGTACATAGGAAGCAATGGAAACAAATTATCACTTTGGTGAAGCACATGGGAGTGTTGTGTGGTGACAGACAGTTTAGTGGTCCTGGTCTTGTAGGGACTCACACACCTTAGGACCACACTGTTAATAGGTGGCTGTGTATAGATACTTCCCAGTAACTCCCAAACTTTCAAAAAAGTCCTTCCATCATTTTAGGTGGAAGATTTCACTTTGATGTAGTTGCAGGTTATAAAATAAAAATCTAGTCACAGCAATACTGCCTTCCCATTATAATGCTCTTGATAAATTTCATAAAAGAATGTGTAAAGAAGAAAGATGTGGATCAGTGTTGGTATCACATGGACAATGAATGGTTTAACACCAATGACAATACTGAAGAAACAGGAAATATAATTCTGAAACCTATTCTTACAGTAAAAGATGTGAAGTGACTGATGCTGGAGGCAGTAAAGTAACTGTAAATCCATATTAATAATAGAATTCTGGGCAAAGTGCAGCAAAAACTGAAAGAGCACATTAGGTAAACATTTAAATATTGTTTTTCATTATCTTAATTCTAATGTTTTCAAAAGGGTGGAACAACTCAGTAATATTCCTGAGCAGCAGCAAATGATACGTAGGGCAAACAGAAGAGCAGGCACAGCTGAGAAAATAACCAGAGGCACTGGGACTGTATCAGACCCCAGTAGGGTCAGACATAGAAGGGATAATCCCATCAGTTAGTAAAAATCCATTATAATATGTGAGGCAGACCAACATCAAGATGGTGCCTACTGGGAGCAGTAATGCTCATCATCATTAATACTATCCTGATCATTTATATTGCACTTTCAGTGTTCAAAGTACTCTACAACCCTTGTTGAGCCTGCAGACAGAGTGAAACGGGAATTCAGTCAGGCTGCAACTTCTTAAATGATCAGAAGTAGGTGTCAATAGCAGCATTTGAAACTACCGCATTGCTGATCATGGGCTATGGCCTCGAGTCTTTATTCAGACCAACTTCCCGCTGTAATCACCCAATGTGCTTGAACTGGAATTTTGCTGACTAAGGACAACAGTAGCACAGTTCTTGGGTTTTACCAGGTGTAACGCTAGCCACCAGTTTGGGGCTTTAACATGCAGTCTCCTGTTACATCTGTTTGTGCAAAGACACTTTCTGCCACAAACGTAACACAGTTCGGGTGATAACAAACGAGATGGTGGCCCACACTGGCCCCTGGTAACTCCGGATTCACCTGTGTGACTGAATGGTAGCCACCAGATGCTTGCCCTGGGGCTGCTCTGGGGCAGCCCCGTGCAGTGTTATTCCTAGGAATGCGAAACACGCAGAGCGCGTTAACCTGGCCCAAACCAGGGCAACGGGCAACCAGCAGGCCAGGTCCCATTTGTTAGGCTCCCCCACAGCCCCAGGTCCCCAGCACCATAGAGGTGGCTAACCTACCATTCTCAGCTGATAGCCAGCCGGAAGAGGGGAGTGCAGGAGCCCCCAAAGACTTGCAGCGGTGTGACCGGCATTCCTCTCTCCCAGCTGGCTGTTAGGTGAGGGGGTGTGCAAGCGCTGGCCCTGATGGAAAAGGGGGTCACATACAGCAAAGAAGCCTTCCCTGGCTGTGAGTCCCGTTCCATCAGAGCCAGCACAGAAAGGTAGCTGAAAGGCAGCTGGGAGGAGAGCACAGACACAGGGTGGTTGTGTAGTAGGTACCACACGTTTGCTGGGTGATCCCAGCCTGGAGCGGGCAGCAAGGAGGGGAGGGAGGACAAGAAGCAGCCTGCACTGCATCTGTCCTCCGGTTCCCTCTGCAGCCCTGCTCAGAGAGGGATGGGGAGGATGAGAACCATTCCCCTGGATACAGCTACGTTTGCGGAGAGGGGATCGCAAGATCCGTGTGGCTCCTTTGGAGGGGCTGTGCTCTGGCTTTGATCCCCACTCCTCTCCTTTCTTACTAGGAAAGGAGAGCAGTGGCCATGAAAAGGAGCGGTTATGGTGAGGGAAGAAGCCATCCCTGGCTGTGACCCCCTTTTTCATCAGAGCCAGCGCTAGCACACCCTGCTTATCTAATAGCCGGGGGTGGGGGGAGGAGAGGAATACAAACATTTGCGCTGTCCCCAGGGGCTGTCCGACAGGTGGGAGGCCACGATGGCAGTCTCACTGTTGCCTGGTCGCCTGCGGACAGGTGGCCCAGGGGAGGGCAGAGTATGCTAGCACCATATGTGGCAGCTGGTGGAAGCCCATGAACTGCAGACAGTGGGTTGCCCAGTTGAAGGTCTCCCAACACTAGCACCATATGTGGCTGCTGTGTGGGGACAACACACAGTGGTTCTAGGGTGCCCCTGGCACATGCGTTAACACCCTTTGGTGTCCTGGAAATCATGCTTACAAACAACCACTAGGTGCTGCTCGCATGTAGCTGCTTTTGTGTACAGAAAAGTGTACTGCCTCACTTCCGGTCTGTAGTAATCCCAGATCCCATAGCAACATATCATCTGGGCAACAGCTGGTGGAAGGAGACTTTCAGGCAATTGCTGGAGCATGCAGCAGCATAAACATAGATGACATCTGTGACTTCAATGTGCAATGGATTTCCACGGATTTCTTGTTACATCTGGTAATGCCCACCAAGACTGCAATTACGCAATCTTCAGTCCACGCTGTGTAACAGTGAACTCAATGGCCAATCTTGGTCTTGTCCCCATTAGTATGCAACCTAAGTGCTTTCTGACCTCATAAAGGGTCTTTACTTGGCTCTGCAATCCATTATTAGCCATGCCATCAACACCAATGGCAAACTTTAGGTTGTTGATCTCCTTACAAGAACCTGTATCCCCAAATCTTCAGATATTGCAGCTCCATCCTTCAGTCTTTCAGGGTAACTGATGGTGTTTTTAAATGAGATGGGGTGGGAGTGGGTCTGTGGTTGGCGTGTGGGGTGGGTGTGTGGGCACCGTGCATGTGGGAGTACTTGAAATGAGCAGCCCCATGCACAGCTACCCCGCCCACCCCGTCCCTGAATGGAGCACTCTAGATTTTCCCGGAGTACCCCCTGCGTGGACTGGGTGGGTGGTGTGTGGGTCATGGGAGTGTGTGCACCCTCACACACCATATTCAAATGAGACACCCCCTACGTGGACACCCTAAGAAGAGGTGGGTGAAGGGGGGTGAGGGTGGGTGGGGAGGATGGGTTTTTTATTTTCTTTTATGCCTCCCTTTTTCTTATTTGATATATTTTATGTATATTTTTAATTCTTGTAAGCCACCTCGAGCTGTTTAGATAGGAAACGCGGGATATAAATGTTGCAAATAAATAAATAAAATAAATAAAAATGCATGTTTCAGGGCTTTGTTGTGCTGCTGATTTGGGACCTAGAAGAGCTGGCATTTAGATATTAGGGGAAATGATTATTTATTGAAGTTACTGGGAGTTTTGCCTGGATTAGGATTTATGGATTTGGCACAATTTTAGAAAAAACATCCAGCTAATGTGCTTTATCTGGTGTGGTTGGATTCATCTGAAAGGACATTCCACATGGAAGGAAGCTTATTAGCTGGATGTTCCTTTGATAATAGGGCCAAATCCTAAATACTAATTCAGGCAATATTCCCACTAATGTTAGTAAATCAACATTTTTAACTGTCTAAATGCTATTATTTGTCATGTAAAAGACTTTACAACAGAATAAAGGGCTCAGTCCTGCTCTCATTAATATCAGTAGTAAAACTCTTACTGACTTCTGTGGAAGTCAGATCAAGCTTGCAAATGGAGCACTGGATCCCTTACATTGGAATTTTTTTCTGAGCATCTCCCTGGACAACCGCCCTACTCCGGGTGTTCCCCACTCTGGTCACCAGAAAAGAGAGTCGACTGTAAACCTGGTGTCTGCTTAAGGGACTGCCTCCTCCACCGGATCTCCAGTAAGATGTCTTCCAAAGCTAATTCAGACTAACAATGACCATGTGAATTAACACTATAAACTGCTAAGAAGTTACTCTAGAGTGGAGCCCCCTTACTTATGCTATGCAAATTTGCAGACAACTTTCATTGAGAGACAGAACCTTTACTATATCCTGGCCAGGAAATGAATGTTGTTCAGGGAGGTACTCAGAAAGAGAATTCCCCAGCAAGAGACCCTTCCCCGGTATGACTTTCCTTTCTCTGCACATCTCTCTGGGCAGCAATCATACCCTGGAGATACCCCAAAGAAGAGTATCATCCCTTTGGAGAAGAGAAACCAAAAGAAATCTATAGCAACAATTCACTCGAGAGTTTCTGTTGCTCTAAGGCAGTACATGTCACAAAACAAGGCTATCAAAGAGTGTCTCAGACTCTCAGCCAAGGTCCACGAATGGATGTTGTAATGTTTGACAACTGAATGTAGAGAGAATCAGGTTGCTACCCTACAAATAACCTTGCAAGAGGCCCTTTGATTTTAGGGCCCAACAACTGGCAGTGTTACCTGATTCATGAAGGAACCCATGATCCATCTCTTCACAGTCTTTAGCCACTTAGAAATGGCTGCCTTAGGGACCTTCATACCCCTGTCAGCTACTCTGTGTGAAACAGTGCTGAGGCCTGCCAAAATTCTTAGGTCCTATGGATATATAACTTAAGAGTCCATTGACCATCCAAGATATTGCCATTCATCCTCTCTATCTGATACCTAGTGTCAGAACAAAAGGATAATCAGCACAAGGCACATTGCTGGTGCTATATAAATAAATAAAAATAAAGCTATGCCCTACAACATATGAAATGGAGAATTCACCTTTGGGACAAAGAATGGATCCAGCTGAATGTTCTCACTATGAAAAGTAGATAGGACCAGACTGATTTAAAAGGCTTTCCAGCTCAGAAACCCTCTCAGCTGAGGCGATCACTAACAAATTTAATTGCCATGGAATAAGAAAGACCAAGCCTAGTGGTTTGGATGGTGGCTTGACTAGAAACCAAAGAATAAAATTCCAAGGTAAAAGCCGATGTATAATTGGAGGCAAAATCCTCTTAGCTGCTTGCAGGAAATGTTTCCTGTGAGGATGTCCTGTTAACCGATTTTGCCCACTAGATTCAAGAATGGGTAAAAACCAATGTGCAAGCGGGGGCAGCTCCCTGGCCTGGCCTGAGGGAGGAATCTTCAGCCACTGCTCCCCATGTTGGGGTGGGGCACTGAACAACGTGCAGGCCTGAAATGGTCCCAAGTGGCCTGCATGGGCGGCCCTTGGGCCTGGAAGTGCCTTGGTGATTTTCCCCGAGGATGCATCCTGGGCCAGCCACCTACCCACCCCAGGGCAATCCTGGGCCAACATCTGACGGTGTGAGAACAGATGAGTGGGTGAGTCCACAGCCACAACGGACCACCGTCATGTCTGTTTTTACTCAAATCTTTGAAGTTGTTGCTGCCTGCCAGAATATTGGGCTTCCCAGATCCATTTAGTCTCTACCACTTTCCTAAGGCACCATGAGGTACATTTTTTCCATGTGCCCAAGTATATGCTATTTGCGGAAATTCTTTTTAAGACCAATACACTAGACAGCCCCCCATCTGAGTAACCCAAGCTGCTAAATTGGACATGCTCAGTCTCCAGCCTCTTAGCAACTGGAGATAATCCCAGGTCTTCATACACAAGATACCCTATATGTGGAAAGCTCAGAGTCAAGCTAATCTCTGTTGGTGTTATTTGCAGATCCTTCCTCATGGAAACATGTCTGTGACATTTAGCTCCTTTTCTGCCCCTCAGAGCGAGGGCAGGAGAGCTCATCTTTCTCAGCTGTTCTTTTTATTTTTTTAACCAGCAGCTGGGATGCCTAACATAGGTTCCTTAGTTCCTGTCTCCAGCCTTGAGCTCTGCTCCAAAATACCCTCTCTGATTTGTACTGTGTGGAGGTCAAGAGTTGACTGGGTATCCCGTGGAGGTTCTATTTCCCCAAGCACTAACACCAGATTAACAGTTGACTCTGCCTCCTGCTGGTTGGAGCTGAAAACATGGAGCAGTACTGCTGTCCAGGATGATGCACAGAGGAGACATTTAAAAAATGAAAATAACTATTTTCTGTTGAATATTTGATGTTTTTTATCCTGCAAACAGATCTCTGGAAGACAAGGGAGGAACACAGGGAGATTGGAATAGGGTGAGATATCAGGAATTTGATCTCAAAATATAAGTGAGGAAGGTTTTTGTAAAACTGGGAGATTAAGCCATTTTTTCTCTTAAGTGACTCAGTAATGATACAGATAAATAATGATACAGAAAAAGTGACTTTAGGCCAGACTGTGATACCCTTACTCTCCCTAGCCTCCTCCTTTGATCTCCACCTCTGGACTGATTCCCCTACCCACACTGACGGCCACTCTCTTGACCTCATCTTCTCCAGAAACTGTCCTGTTGCTGACGTCTCCTTTGTCTGTGTCCGACCATTACCTCGCTTCCTTCAACCTCTCCCACCAGCCCCCATCTTCTTCCCCAGCTCCACGCCCCTTCTGTGATCTGCAGGCTATTAACCCTTTAGAATTTTGCTTCCTCTCTCTCCCCCTCTCCTCCCTCCTGTCTTCTCCTCCTCTTCCCCTGACACTGCCATCACTTCTCTCAATGCCTCTCTCTCTACGACCCTCGACTCTCTTGCCCCCCTCTCCTCCCGCCCCGTTCGATCCTGAAACACACGTCCTTGGCTCACCCCTACTATCCGCTACCTCTGCTCCTGCACCCGGGCTGCTGAATGTCTCTGGTGCAAATCCCGCTCCCACCCTGACTTCCTCTACTATAAATTCTCCCTCTCCTCCCTGTCTTCCGCTATCTCCCTGGCGAGGTAACACTACTATGCCTCCTGGGTTGAATCCTACTCTCATGACCCTCTCCACCT